>JAMWYP010000282.1:0-560242 GCA_025563575.1 Acacia pycnantha
TTGCGGTTTATTTTGAGTGAACCGCTACAAAGGTAGCCGAGGTCCATACCGTCATGGCTTCCGTTACTATTTAGTGGCGGTTATGGGATAAAACCGTTACAATTTGTTGTTTTGTAACGGTTTTTTTTAACCGCGACAATTTAACCGCGACAAAATAGGTTTTTTTTTGTAGTGTGTTTTCGAGGCCCAAGCAACCGGGAATGACATAGATTTGAAGAATTTGTGGGATGATGGGGTCATGATGTATGATGCTTACAAGGAAGAAACATTCAAGTTGAAAGTCATGCTCTTTAGACTGTCAATGACTTTCGGGCATATGTTTTAGGCATATGGTAATTTGTCAGAATAAAACATTAAAGGCCAACTTAGATGTCTAGTTTGCAAAGATGGTACGCATTCAATTAGATTGAAGAATGGTATAAAGAATTCCTACATAGGACATCAAAGATGATTGCATCGGGATCATCCTTACCAACACTCAAAAAATTGCAATGGAAAATTAGAAGAGAACAGGGCACATCAACCTTTGACTGATGAACAAGTATATCAAAAGGTGAAAGATATGAAATGTCCATTTGGAAAACTTTTTTCAAGGGATGTTGGGTTAAGCGGGAGGAAGAAGAGGTCAATTTTCTATGACCTACCTTATTGGAGGACCCTAGATGTGAGATATTTTCTTGATATTATGTGCATTGAGAAAAATGTGTGCGAAAGTATTGTTGGCACGTTAGTCCATATTCTAGGGAATAACAAAGATGGAATATATGCTAGGCTAGACATGGTTGAGATGGGAAAAGAGAAGAATTAGGACCAGAGGAGAGGGGAGCCTGTATATTTCTTCATCCCACGGTTCACACACTTTCTAAAGAAGAAAAAATTACTTTTTGTTAGTTCCTTGCATTTTTCAAGGTGCCAAATGTAACACCCCTACTTTTGTAAACAATGTATTTGTATTTATTGATGAATTTATGAGAAGCTTTGGTTAATTATTTAATTATTATTTTCTGTTTTACTTTAAAATGAAAGTAATTATTAAAGGGGTCTGTATGACTTCTGGGAGATAGGATATAAGGTCTAAAAAGGGAAAAATGTCACCTAGTATAGTCAGGGAAAATGAAGTTATGATGGTGCCTTGACTTGGAAAAGGGCGGGTCCAAGTCAAAACATCGGTGTAGTATGGGCCAGTACAATAGAGTGGGACCCGAGAATATGAGCAGAGCACAGATTCCCACCCCTGCCCAGTATGTATGCACCATCCATGGTCAGGGAAGAGGAAGAGACACTGGAAAAGACACATGCCAAAAAGTAAAAGTTAGTGTAATCATTACATTAGGACACTGTCACCACAGGGTTAAAAGAAGAAAAGTAAGGGGCAAAATAGTCAAATCCTTACCCCTTAAGGCTTTATTTTCGTCCACACAAGGAGAGAGGAGGAAAATTAGATGATTTTATCTGTAATGAGGCCTAGGCACAAAATACGGGTCCCACAGGACGTTAACCGGCAAGAAAAAGGAGACCGATAACGACCAATTAGGGGTTTCTTTTTGTATTAAATGAGACAAACGTGGGGCTATATGGGAAAATAAAATGGCGCCACATATGTATGTTCAATCAGGGAAAAATATATGAAAAGTTGAAGAAAAGTACAAAAGGGAGCACCCTTTTAACCAGCGATGCACTACAAGGACTAGTGGATAAAAGACCAGACTGGATAAAATGAAAGAGTGGAGAAAAAGAAAGGGATCAGATTTTGTGGGGCCCATATGGTGCCACCTACCCCCCTTAATTATTAAATTTACTTGGAGAAAAAGGAAAGAAAAATCAAGCTAATAACCAGGGTGCAAGCTTTTAACCAATGGACAAAAGGGTGTTCTGGGCCAAAATAGGTAATTTTCTCATTTTGAAAAGTAAAAATCTGCCATATATGCTGGGGTGGCACCACATGGACAGCTTTGGAAGACTCTAGAATTGCTAGAGAAAAAGGCAAGAAGCCTGATCCAAATTATTAACTAGTGGACAAACTTTTCATTCAAGAGGCTAGGGCTTGATGTTGTGATCTGATTTTGGAGTTTTTGATGGTTCCAGTGAGTTTAAAATGTGATTTTTCATGAGAACAGGTCAGATTTAAGATATATGAACCTAATAATACCGAAAACCTGAAGATGAGCTTGCGGCTAGATTTGAGTTTTCTAGGCAGTGAAGCTTCATCAACGTTTTCGAATCGTAATCGACCTCGGTTTGCCATGAAATTTTACAAGCATACACTTGACATCTGGGGCATAATTATGATATATAATTCAATACCTATTTGATAATTATACTGGGAGAAATAAATTTTTGAAAAAGGGTCTCGAAGCTATAGTATTTTCTGAACCAGAGGGCAAGGCTTGAGCCACATGTTAAAATAAGTACACTTTGGACTTCAGGAATATTTTTCCAGTAAACTAGACATCCTAATGGTTCATATTCCACTGATTTCGTAAAAATGTTTGAATTTGGGTCAGAATTTCTGGATTTTCTGGAAAATTGAAAGAGGGCTCGTAAATACTGAAAATAAGGTATTTTGTTAAAATGTTTAGAAAATGCAAGGGTATGTTCGTAAATACTGAAAATAAGGTATTTGGTTGTTCTTTAGGGTTAAGACATATTTGGAAAGGGTACCAGGCGCAATATACACTACAAAAAAAATGACCATTAGTAGCGGTTAATATGACGTATTTGTAACGGTTTTACGCGTTACTAATGATATTTGTAGCGGTTAATATTATTTTGGTATTTTACTTTGGATGACCATACCCTTTAACCCTCTGGGGACTTATACTTTTTATTTATCGCACTTTTACCAGTATAGTAGATACTCCAAACCGGATAAATGCCCTATTACGATAACTCTGATATATGTTTAAATAGGAATAAATAACTAAGGAAAGGTAATCAGTAAAAGGAATCCCTCTAACCTGCCCCCTGAAAGAGCAAGGCAGGTAGGGGTGTAACATTTTGGTATCAGAGCGTGATTTGAACAGAACTAGTAAAGGTGAATGGTTAAGGCTACTAACATACTTTCGATCGGAGTGGGCTAGAGATGGATCCTGATCCAAGATATGTACAAGTGTACCAGAGAAGAAGAAGACAGGAGCCCATGGTGCTAGGAAGAGCGAGCTGAACCACCTGTACCTGCACCTCCGATGATACCAGCACCAGAGCCCGATTTCCCATTCTTACACACCTGATCGCACCTGTACCCGACTTTCCACCAGCTCCTGAACCGATACTTGGACTTCCGCCATTTGTGCCGATACCCCCTTTGGACCTTGGATTTGATCCTGTGATTGTTAGAAAGAGATTTGCCGTGTCGCCCAAAATAACCAACTTCGAAAATGATTTGCAGAAATAGGGAACCTGGGTCGTTTCCCCAACGAACTTGCAGCGGGTTTTATTAACAACAAATAGAATGAAATATGTAGAAGCAGAGATAAAAAGCGATAATAAAGCTGAAATAGAGCGAAATATGCGAAGCAGTTAAAAGCGATCAACCCAAGCGTTTAGATTCCAAAAACTTCCGTCATTGAGCGAAATATAACCAACTCACGTTTGGTTACGGATGAACCGAAATCTACGCATTCATCCAGAGAATCCCTCGACTAGACGATTGCCTAGCATATGTCCAACAGTGGCGTCTCACTGTGCAATCGCACAACAACACTGTAACCTAGTTCGAACTCAGTCCTTGGGATGAACCAAACCGAATATTAAATCTAATATTCAAACTATTTCCAGAAATCGAATCCGATAAGATGAAAACAGAATCGAGTAAAGTTACCGATTAAGCACAAGCTCTCCGGACGAATCATGGAATCCTCAACGTTAGGTTAATCACAGAAGTTTAGCCGAGCATGGTGGGAAAAACGAAGAATAGACGAAGAACATGAAGCGCGAAGAACATTGCGAGAAAATAAAACTTACGTATTTAATCCAAAACTTTCAAAACGTGAATGAATCTGTTTGTAGCCTCCATGTCACTTAAGTTTAACCTAAAAATGGAAAATGGAGTCGATGGTTCAACCCAATACTAAAATAAAATAAAAGTGGGTTTTAAATTACAAAATTCGAGCCCAAATAAAATCCAGAATTGTACATCCGATTTCAGCTCCAAAATTGACCGCCCTCTTGTCCGAATTTGCTCTTTATGTCTTCATAACAATTGTAGCCTATTGGGCCCTCTTGTACAACCGTGAACTCTCATAGGCATCCAATCTCAACTCATCTAACTCTTGCAATTGCAGCTTTCGTTCCATCCCAGACTTAGCCAAATCCATGTTACATTGCTTAATGACCCAATAGGCTTGATGCTCCAACTCAACAGGAAGATGACATGCCTTACCAAAGACAATCCGATAGGGAGACATCCCAATCAGAGTCTTGTAGGCGGTGCGATATGCCCACAAACATCATCTAGTCGCTCGCTCCAATCTTTAGGGTAGAGTTGACAGTCTTTTGGAGGATTTGCTTAATCTCTCCATTTGAGACTTCAGCCTGACCGTTGGTCACGAGGATGGTATCTTTGTGAAACCTTGTGAAGCACTCCATACTTGCGTAACAAGGCACCCATGCTTCGATTGCAAAAATGGGAACCACGGTCACTAATAATAGCTCTAGGAATGCCAACACACGAGAAAATGTTAGACCTAACAAAGTCCACCACCACGAAGAATCATTAGTCAGGGTGGCTTTCGCCTCAACCCATTTCGAGACATAATCAACAACCGGCGGTATGTAAGTATAACCACCTGGTCACTACAAAACTTCCACAAATAAGGGTCATCCCAAACATAATATTTAGACTCACTTTTCAATTTCAAGGTTTGGGCCCTAGTGGAGTCTACAGGAAAAGCACCAGCTACCAAGTAGTTAACCATATTAGCATGCCATGGAATCTTACCTTGCAGCTGTAGAAGCTGCTCATCAGGGAAATAATCCCGAATAGAAGAGAGGTGAGAGGGGAATGGATAATACGACTCAAGTGGTCAGCTACCCAGTTTTGTGCTCCACTTCTGTCTCGAATCTCTACATCAAATTCTTGGAGCAATAACATCCACCGACTGAGTCGTGGCTTAGCATCTGCCTTTTTCAATAGGAACTTTAAAGCAGCATGGTCAGAGAAAACAATTACTCTACTAGCTAGCTAGCAGATATGACCTAAACTTATCAAAAGCAAATACAATAGCCAACAACTCCTTTTTAGTGGTAGTGTAATTAGACTGAGCAGAATCTAAAGTCCTGGAAGCATATGCAATGACATGGGAAGCTCTATCAACCCGTTGTGCCAAGATAGCACCAACCGCATAGTTGAAAGCATCGCACATCAACTCAAAAGGGAGGTACCAATCAGGGGGCTGGATCACTGGGGCTGTAGTAAGGCAACGCTTCAAGTGATCGAAGGCCGCCTTGCCTGAAATCTCGAATGAAACGTCGATAGAAACCTGCATGACCAAGAAAAGAGCGAACTTCCCGCACAGAAGCGGGGTAAGGCAAAGCAGTAATTACATCTATCTTAGCAGGGTCTACCTCAATCCCTTTCTTAGACACTATGTGCCCCAAGACTCTAGACAAATTGGCTAAGCATGCATCAAAATCAGACCCATATATAGTGAAATCATCCATAAAAACCTCCATGCAGTCCTCTAGGAACTCAGAGAAAATACTCACCATACAACGCTGAAAGGTGCTAGGTGCATTACAGAGGCCAAAAGGCATCCTTCGGTAAGCATATGTCTCAAAGGGGCATGTGAAGGTCGTCTTCTCCTGATCCTCAGGAGCAATATGGATCTGGAAATATCCGGAGTAGCCATCCAGGAAGCAGTAATGAGACTTACCCACCAATCGCTCTAACATCGATCAATGAAAGGTAGAGGTAATGATCCTTGCTAGTGGCTTGGTTGAGTGTCTATAGTCGATGCAAACTCTCCAACTATTACGAACTCGAGTAGGAATGAGCTCATTCTTCGATTGGCTACTACGGTGACTCTGGATTTCTTAGGAACCACTGGACCAGGGCTAACCCACGGCTATCGAAATAGGATAGATGATACCAGCTTGCAGAAGCTTAGTGACCTCCTTCTTTACCACATCAAGGATAAAAGGATTATGGCGTCTCTGGGGTTGCCTCACCGGCTTAGAGTCCTCTTCCAACAGAATTTGATGCATCCACATGGAAAGGTTGATGCCAACGATGTCAGCTAATGTCCACCCAATGGCTTTCTTGTTCGCCCTCAATAAGCTTAGCAGTTTCTCTTCTTGATCAGGCAAGAGATTATTTGCCACAATGACTGGCAACTGTTCATTCACCTCTAGAAATGCATACTTCAGGTGATCTAGAAGGGATTTCAACTATAGTTTGGGCGGTTGCTTAGTGGAGGGAAAAAGCTTGGGTGGTTGTTGCAACAACTCTGATGCCATCACACTAGAAATGCCTGAAACCACATTCAAAGAAGCAGAAGAAGAAGCATCAAATAATGCACATCTATCTTAGTCCTATTTGTTTTCATGAAAGGCCTCCCTAGAATGATTGGTGATCTACTAGTAGAAGACTCAGCCTCCATATCTAAGACATAGAAATCAGCAGGGAATATCAATTCATTAACTTTGACCAATACATCTTCAACCAAGCCAGAAGGATGAGCATTACTCCTATTAGCTAACTGGAAAACAACACCAGTAGGACGTAAGGGACCAAGACCAATAGATTTATAAACAGATGTAGGCATGACATTAATAGAAGCACCTAAATCTAGCATGCAATCATCAAATCTATAATTACCAATAAGGCAAGGGATAGAAAATGTCCCTGGATCTTTGCATTTACGAGGCATGGTAGGAATGTTTGCTCTCTGAGGGAAAGGAAGAGGAATGGGGATGTCTTCCTCTTCACCTTGCTGCACTACCTTTTTATTTTTAGAGTCAATCTTCACATTTTCGGACTCTCTTTCTGATGTGGAAGTCACATCTACAGCTGGTTTAGGTTCCTCCAATTGTTTGCAGATCGAAGGAGATAGCACTCACATTCCCTTAGGATTAGGAATTGTTTGTGAAGGAAGAGTGTTGGATCCATGAGGTTGAAGGCTGGTTCAATGATGTTGCCAAGCTGCCCAATCTGTGTTTGCAAACTCGAATGAAAGTGTCGGTTCTTTGTTGGAGCGCATATTAGGTGTGACAAATTGCTTCATCATATCTTCAAGTGAGGAACCACCGCCACCACTACTACTAACTTCTTTGTTGTGCACTTTGTGGAGGTGGACATATGGGCTGAGTCGAGACTGGTTACTCGGGTTCTGATTTTGGTTCCAGCAAAAGTTGGGGTGATTTCTCGAACAAGGGTTGTAGGTATTGGTGAAGGCATTATTCTGCTGGTAATGTGGCTTTCCTGGAAAAACACCAACTGCAGCTACTGACTGGTCTTGGTAAGTAGGATCATGCAAGGTAGGGCAAGAGTCAGTAGAATGGTAAGGGTCAGAACAAAACCCACAGGAGTACCCATGCGAGGAGGAGAAGGCATGCTTGCGTATCCTGCCAAGCTTGCCTCACAAAGGAGGTCAGATCGTCAAGTCTAGTATCTAATCTCTGAGAATCATACTGGATTGGAGGTGCTTGAATATGGTAAACATAGTACTATTGGCCTTGGTGCCAAGCTGCGAGAGTTATACGCCATAATGGATATCAAGTCTCGAGCTTCTTCAGGTGTCTTGTTACTCATAGCCCCACCGCTAGAAGCATCCACCAACCCTTTGTCTACTGGCAGTAGACCATCATAGAAACAGGTAATCAAGTCTTTTTCAGTTATCTGATGGTGTGGACAGCTTGCACATAACCTTTTGAACCTTTCCCAATACTCATGCATAGTCTCATTATTGACCTGTTTAATGTTGCCAATTTCCTTCTTGATCGCAGTTGCTCTTGAGGAAGGAAAATATTTCTCTAGAAATAACCTCTGAATATCAGTCCAGCTCCCAATAGATGAGGGCTGAAGGTACAACAACCAATCCTTGGCTCCATAGTCAATGAGAAAGGAAAAGCTCTCGGCTTGATATGATCTTCATCAATGGCATGTGGTTTCATTGTCTTGCACGCTACATGGAATTCCTTCAAATGCTTAATGGGGCACTCACTGCAAGACCATGAAACTTAGGCAACAAGTGTATTAGACCAGATTTAAGCTCAAAGTTAGCAGCAAGGTCAGGATATTGGATGCACAAAGGTTGATAATTAACATCAGGTGCAGCCAATTCCTTTAAAGTAGGAAGATTTGCCTGTTCTTCTGCCATAATGTCTGAGTTAGCAAAATTGCTACTAGAATTAGTGAAAACAACAAGACTATCAGAAATACTATCAGAAACACAATCAGAAAGATCAACGGAATGGACACAATCAGAATGGTCAGGATCAGACTCCAATTGAGTGTCCAGTTCCGTATTAATCTTATGAATTAGTCTAACAACTCTTCTAGCAGTAAGAATTGTTCTTTCTATTCGGGATCAAATGGCAACAAATCTTACGGATTAGTAGTATTCTGGTACTCATGCGGCATACACACAAAGCGAGAATTGGCAAACACACGAATTACGAAAATGCCACCGAAAGTGGTAAAAGCAGAATCTCAGAATTTACGAAAATGCCACAAGAAGTGGTAAAAAGTAGAAAAACACTAAGAGAACACAAAAACAAAAACACAAAAGCAAGAACCTATGTTAGAAATTGGGTCCAAACAAGTCAAAACAATATCAAATGATTTTTAAAATTTTTGGGACTTGGACAGAGTAACTCCTAGACCATTGGGGAACCCAAAAATGGAATAAAAAAACTTCAAAAATTGAAAAAGTGGTCTAAACGATGGAATCTGGCAAAACGGAGATTACTGTACCAATTTTCAACCAAATCAGAGATACTCCAAAAAAATTACCGTAGTAGAAATCATAGAATCAAAACTTAAAACAGCGAAAAAGTGGTCTAAACATTGGAATTTGGGGAAAATAGGGTATACCTCACTCATAAGGAGAGTGACTCTTTCTTAGAATGCCCAATTCCTTGTGAATAAGACTGGTTTGAGTGATGCGGGTCGAAAAATTTACGTCAGACCACGAACCACCTAAACTACCGAAATGAAGCTATTTACAATACTGTTACTAATCAAACCGATGCAAATTCCCCGGCAGCGGCGCCATTTTTGGAAAGAGATTTGCCGTGTCTCCCAAAATAACCAAGTTCGAAAATGATTTGCAAAAATAGGGAACCTGGGTCGTTTCCCCAACGAACTTGCAGTGGGTTTGATAAACAACAACAGCGAAACAGAAACAATAAAAATGGGGGTTTTTGATTCAAACAGAAATCGAATCCGATAAGATGAAAACAGAATTGAGTAAAGTTACCGATTAAGCACAAGCTCTCTGGACGAATCATGGAATCCTCAACGTTAGGTAAATCACAGAAGTTTAGCCGAGCATGGCTGGGAAAAACGAAGAATAGACGAAGAACACGAAGAACGCGAAGAACATTGCAGAGAAAATAAAACTTATGTGTTTAATCCAAAACTTTCAAAAACATGAATGAATTCTGTTGTAGCCTCCATGTCACTTAAGTTTAACCTAAAAATGGAAAATGGGTCTGATGGTTCAACCCAATACTAAAATAAAATAAAAGTGGGTTTTAAATTACAAAATTCGAGCCCAAATAAAATCCAGAAGTGTACATCCGACTTCGGCTCCAAAATTGACCGCACTCTTGTCCGAATTTGCTCTTTATGTCTTCATAACAATTGTAGTTCTCTGAATCATCTGAAATATGAGACAAAAATGAGGCAAATACGATGTATGGTTCAAGAGTTATGGTATAAATAATGAAGCAATGTAAAACTGGAATTTTATCATTAAAAATGACTAAAATGTAATCAAAGGCCCAAAGCCCAAATGAATATAAAAGCCATTATTTATTAACTAAAGATTCCTAAATTATTAATCAAGAGATAAAAAGAAGTGTATAAAATATTCAATTATCAATTGTGCCAAATATTCCATTTGAGTCGGATGCAATAGCCCCTAATCTTCTAATACCCGAGTTTCCTTTAGTTCCTGATATACTAGTAATACCAGAAATACCTGATGTACCTGCACTAGCATTTGTTCCTGAACCGATGCCTATATTTGAGCCTGATCCTGTCCCTATATTTGTACCTGTAATATCCTTAATTTTGGACTCTAAGAATTGAGAAAAAGCCTATAGTAGGCGGACGACTAAGCCCGGTTAGAGAAGAGTCGCAAGAATGTTGAGAGATAGGAAGCCTTTTAGGGACTAAGTAACTCAGCTATACAGGTCAGTGAACCTAGTATGTACAAGCCATGAAATTATAAGTGCCAATAAAAAAGGGGCACAGAGGACCTATACAATGTTAAGCAGTTGGTAAAAATGATATTTAGCTATGCCCTAAGGTATGGGACAATTAGCTGGGCAAAAATGTATTAAAATAAGTGTGCACATGACATTTCCTAGTCAGGTGAGGATTTCCTGCGTTTTTTAAGATAAAAAAGAAAAAGCAGTGTAATTACTACTAGAGGAGACCAGTCACTGCAGGGTTAGAAAGCAAAAAGTAAGAAATGATTACAGGGGTAGAAAAATAAAATCTTTACCCCTTAAGTATTCAATTTCATCCACATGAAGGAGGAGAGAGAAAATCAGATGATTTTATCCATACTCAGGCCCGAATACAAAATACAGGTCCCATAGGATGTTAACTGGTAAAAAGGGGACCGATAAGGACCAATTAGGGGCTTCTTTTTGGAATTTATGAGACAAATGTGGGGCCACAAGGGAGGGCGGAGTGGAACCACATATGTATGTCCAAGTAGTGGAAAATATCTGAAAAGTTGATGAAAAGTACAAAAGAGAGCACCCATTTAGCTAGCGGGGCCCAGCGTGAACCAATGGAAGAAGATTGGACTGGATAAAGTGGAAGAGGCAGAGGAAAAGAATGAGGGCATATTTGGTGGGGCCAAAATGGCGCCACCCAGCCCTTATAATCATTAAAAAATTACTTGGAGGAAAAGAAAAGCAAAATCAGTCCAAAAGTCAAAATGTGGGTCCCATTTTCTGGATAAAAGGGATAAATAAGATAAATTTGGAAAAATAAAATAAAATCAAGAGATTATATTTTTGGGCCCAAGATGGCTCCACCTAGCCCTAGGAATCATCTAGAGTGCTTGGGGAAAAAGAATAATAATAAAGAAGTTCCAAGCCAAAACTGGTAGTTTTCATAAATTCCAGGCCAAAGTAGGTAGTTTTCTCCATTTGAAAAATAAAATTGACCTGAATGGAGGGGGATGCGCCACTTGTCCAGACCCTAGAATCTTCTGGATTTTCTTGGGAATTAAGTAAAAAAAAAAGCCAGATCAAATTCAATAATTACTGGATAGGAATTTACCCCAATTATTTTGGACTGCTTAGTTACCTTTTACTATTATTAAAGGACCTCATGTGCATGTGGGGTTACCTTTTACTATTATTTTGGACTGCACAGTCACCTCATGTGCATGTGGGGTTGCCTTGTGTAGGAGCATCACCTCTGGGAACAACTGCTGAGGTTGGCTCCCCTGCTGACATGGCACGAGGACATTTCTACCCACATGCCCCCCTCTACTACTACCCCCTAGTCATGGCACTTTGCCATGTATAACCTCATTTACCTTCTATAAATCTATCTCTAAAGTCATAACTCCGTAAATACTTTATTTAAACGTCGCAAGACAACGTGTGAGAATGAAGTTTGGATGCTGAGTGTAACGGCCACACCTAGTAATACATACTGCAGGTGTGCCGGCCCCCACTAAGCTGGTATTGTTCTCCTCTTTAGAGGATTTGTCCCTTAGGAAGTAACACGTACATACTTAACCCAAGAGCGCCTACCCAAGGGCTTGAACACTTGACCTGTGGATAAGTTCAAGTGCAAAGAGCCACTTGGTAACCAAGTTCACTATTTAATGGCGGCGAGTTTTAAATAGTTCAATATTTGTAGCAGTTAATTAAAAGCCGCTACAAAACAAGAAACCCTACCTTGTTCAGCATGATACTTTGTAGCCATTATATATAACCACATCAAATATGAAGACTCTTTGCATTTTGTAGCGGTTTCTAGGAGTAATTGCTACAAATATGAAGACTCTTTGCATTATGTAGCAGTTTGTAATACTAAACGCTACAAATTTTTAAGACATTTTGCATTATGTAGCGGTTTTGTTTATAACCGCTACAAACTTTCAGTTATGAAAGAATGAATAATTTGCACCATGAAGCTAAACATTAGTTTAAAAGTAGTTTCCACCGGATGAAAAAGTGTAAATGTGGTGTTAGGTAATATGATACGTATAACACGATACCAAGCACAACCCGTTTGCAAATTTTCATCGACAAGCGACTACTTTGAAACCAATGCTTGGCTTCATGCTGCGAATTCTTCACGGAATAATTTGCGTGGAACATTGTTTATATAGCCTTCAACTGTGTAGAGGTTCTATAAGAAATAACCACAAATTTGCAAACTATTTGCATTCTGTAGTGATTTTAAGGCGAAATCGCTACAAATGTACAATAATTTTTGCATTTTGTAGTGGTTTGTATGAATAACCGTTTCAAATGTGCAAGACTCTTTACATTCTATAGCAGTTACTTTCTTTAAACTTCCACAAAAAAACTGTCACAACTCGTCACACCTAGTTGGCGCCACATTTGTGGCGGTTCCTAAAAGGAAACTGCTACAAAATATTAGCTGCAAAATTGGTCCGAGTTTGACACCATATTTTATAGCGGTTATACAAAGTTCATCCCCTAACCAATGTGCAGCTTGGCACGAGGGGTCTCGTTGCAAATTTGTAGCGGTTTGGGCCTTAACCATTACAAAATTAAAATTGACATTTGTAGTGGTTTTTTGTAACTCCTACAAATTAATTGCTATGAATCGACAATTTTTTTGTTAGTGAGATAGTTTGGATGAACTTCACAACATTCTATACAAAGTGAACCTAGTAGGCAACTTGTGGCCAGGATTCGAGAGGAAGTTTGTCAAGAGCTCGAGGTGAAATTTTGCCAATCTCTCCAAGAAGAGCTTTTGCATGAGCTATGTTATGAGATGAGATATATGGTATTTAGCATACAAATAGGGTTGGATTAAGAACATAGATCAAGTTTGTAAATAATTTCAATTAAGTTAATATTGAGTTTTGCCTTCAATTAGTTTAATTAATTATTTCATTTCTCTTACCCAGGAATCCATGACCTTTCCTAGCACCAAAGGTAATTATAATCCGCTAGAGTTAGGACAAGGTGACCATAGTCCCACACTAGAGGTTGGAGAACCTTTCTCTCTCTATTTGGATGTATTGATATTGCGTATTTGGATGTATTGATATTGCGTGTTGTTGTCGATGCTCACATATACACACAAGCTACCACCCACCATGTTAGGAAAATTCCAGATGATCAACTTAATTATGATCACTGTGACATGTGTTTGAGATGGGGGAGATGATGCAAACATCCCATTCCCTGATGAAGATATTGCCAAACTAGGTCAAGCAAAAGGATCTTTCATCTTTTGGCCTAAAAATCTTATTTACATGACGACAACACCTCCAATGGCAGGAAACACTTTACCATTACTTGAGTTTTCTGTGACATTTTACTTATATTCTTTTTTTTAGGATCAAGAAGATGGGACAAAATTTCCCTTATTGGCACAACTACAAAAGATCCATAAAAAACTTAACAAGGTCGACTTGCAGCCTTGTAGGGTTGTAGGTGATAGAACGTCTACATTTGATAGCAAAGATATCAAGGAGTTCCTATCTTTGGAGGAGATAGACAAAGGATGGATTAAACTTGCAATCATATAAGTTTATTTTTTAGTTTTAACTTCAATTAATGCACTGATTTTTAGGTTGCTTATATTCATCAAGTCATTTCTCATTTTAATTCTATGATGGCTACTCCCACAACATATGCGTCGAAATAGAATGAAACACTTTATATGGATTCTTATGTCCTAAGAATCTTGAAAGGCGCCATAAAAAGTTGGGAAATAGGTAAGCTGTGTGGGCCACACAATGAGATAGACTAAATTGCCTTGTTATCTGGGACCAATTGTTGAATGATAAATAACTTAATTTGATCTATTTATACGTATTTAGTTTGTTAAGAATGACTATGTTATCTAACCTCATTTTAATCTATATATATCATTTATAGCTATCATTGGAGTCTATGTGTTGCTTGCCCCATCATCAACGTCATCTTTTGGTTTGGTTCCTTGAGTCGCAAGCCAGACAAAGAGATAAAAATTATATTCAAAATGTAAGTTAATTTGCATGTACATCATTTATTTTTTATTTAAATAAATTTTTTTGATGTCTTATGATTTTCATTTTAATGATAGTGCACTCATGACATATAAAAATAATGGGTGCGAGGTGCAAAGGTAAAGGTGGAGCGGCTAAGTGGTACCGACCAAAAGTAAGTAATTTAAATTCAAATTCTTTTGTTGACAATCAATTAATGTATGCCATTATTCATTTTTACTATTTGCTTTTGATTTATAATGCCCTCAGCAACAAGGAAAAATTAAGAGTGGATGTTATGTTCTCCTTTATAAGTATAATATCATTCACAGTAGACTTTCTATAGATTTTTGAGCAGGTAATCACTTCTTAATTCTAAAATGATCATACTTTTGTTGTTGTCATTGAATTGTTAATTATTTCATTTACTTAATTGATTTATATTAGCTTATTTTTTAATTTGCAAACTTTTGGTAATGAGGACACCTACACAAAGGAAGACATTAATTTGATCAGAGACTTTTTGTTAGGACATCTTCTTCAATACAGATGATGTAGTGATAAAAGGTTTCATTTACATAGTACAGTAGTGGTTTAGAGAAGTTTTGGACACTTAGATAATATTTGTTTAAGTTGCTCCACTTTTAAGTTTTGGACACTGTACTATATTATATTTATGAAATGCTTGATGTATATAATACTTGTTTGGTTGTGTTCTATAAAGTGTGCGGGCTTATTTTGTGGGAATTGGTTGTGTTCTATTTAGTGTATAGGTTGTAGGTAGAAAATAATACATATATATATATATATATATATATATATATATATATAGAAAAACACTTCTCATGTTGTAGGAGAAGTGTTTTCTCATGTCACACACACATGAAATGGTGGGACCCACATATGTATATAAGTAGCATTATATATATATGTGGGACCCACATATATATATAAGTAGCATTATATATATATGTGGGTCCCACCATTTCATGTGTGTGTAGGAATCTTCTTCTCCTCATGCAACATGAGAAGTATAAGCTCCATATATATATATATTTATTGTGTGTGTTCATATATACACACACACACATATATAAATACATATATATATATATAACCAATTAGGATAAAAATAAAACAAATGTTCAAACATCTAAAAAAAAGTTGCATATACAAAACATCATACCCATTTTAAAAATTCAAGCATATAAAAAAGACTTAGAGGAAGTACTGAATATTGAAATAGTACCCATAATTTTTAAAATTCAACATAAGTATATTAAATGAGAGGTATTTCCATCGCTTAAAATGTAATATCATCCTAAATTTGTTTTTGAAAAATTCCTTACAGAATGTATGTGTATTTGGTGAAAAGAAATAGTGAAATTTTGACTAAAGTTCAAATTTACCTGAAACACCCAATTTTTTTGAAACCAAAAATTTCAAAGCATATGTTGGCATAGATGGGACACATGGAATTAACATTTCTTTGTTCTATTTTACCTCATTAACTTCAACCAAAAAGGGATGAGAATAAGGTTGCATGAATTTTAGTTGAAGATCATGAGAAAAATCAAAGAACAAGATAATATTGCTTTTTGTTGTGCCACATATCACATATTTATTTAATAATTTATAAATGACATGTGCATGAATCATGAATCATAAATTATTATGGGTGATCAAGAAGCTCTCCAAGGACTCTTAAAGTTTCGGTCCAGGCCTTGAGAAATGAGAAAAGAAAAGTCAAGTGAAATCATGAAATCTAGTTAGAATGTAACGGATTGGCAAACTAGTAAATATGGAAAAGCAGAAGGCCAGGCAATTTGCTCTTCCCTTCTCCTTAACCGACTTAAGGGCCCTTCATACATATAATTCATTCTCCAATCACTCATTCATTTCGGTATACTCACACACCTCTCTTCCAAACCGAAACCAACAACAAGGGAGAAATAGAAGAGAAAAACTTGTGGAACCCACGTAAGTTTATGAATTTTGGTCTTGTCTCTTCTCTTCTAGGTCTTAAGCTCATGAAACATCCTTGGAAGGTGTCTTTAGAGGACTGGACGAAATCTGTGACCTAAGAAGGAGGAAGTTTTGGCAAGAAATATCACAAACAAGAGCAAGGTAAGAGATTATATTCTTAGCCTTCTTGTTGTATCTTGGAACTTGTGGTGGTTTTCTTTGCTTTCTTGACACTTTGGTTGGCTGAAACCTAAGGGGAGAGGCTACTCACAAAATGAGCTAAAGTTATAAAATAGAAACTCGTTTGGGACCAAAATAAGGTGTTCTTGAAGTGTAAACACTACTACAAAAATTGAATATTACTACCCTAAAAGACGTCCTTATTAAGAAATAGGAAGTAAAAAATGAAGGCGGTGTTATTCTTGTAATTATTTGCAAGGAAGTTGAGCCTTCAACATCCTAAATTAGCGTTTAGGACTCCTAAAATTGATTTTTTGGCGTCCTAATATTGTTTCAGGACACCTAAAATCTAGGAAAAAATTGTTTCGCGCCATGGGAAATATATGAGATTTTTTTGGTTTGGCGCCGTGGATGTTTTTTTCATTGATATTTGGAAAATTAAAAAATTGGCATCCTAAATAAGATTCAGGACGCCAAAATTTAAATATTGGCGTCCTGAATATAATTCAGGACGCCAAAATTCATAAATTGGCATCCTAAAGAAGCGTTAGGACACCAAACGTGAAAAGTGGCGTCCTGAATAAGCTTTCAGGACGCCAATATTTCTTTTTCACGTTAATTAATTAGAGACTCGGATCGACACTCTTCTCACGCACACTCCTCAGTCCCGACGATAGTGAAATCCTCTCACACTCACACTCGCCGCCTCCTTCCCCAAATCCGGCCCTGTCGTTTCCACTTTCGCCAGCGTCTCCTCCGTCTCTGCCACGTTGTCCCTCCGTCTTCTCTGTCTCTCACACTCCTGGCTCTCTCTTACTCCGCCTCCTTCCCGAAACCCAAACCCAAGTAAGCCAGCCAAGCCCTTTCACTAGTTTGTCGCGACTCATTCCTTAGCTATTTTTCTCTCAAACAGTAATTAATCACTTCCATTGTTAGGTAATGCTTGTTCTTCTTGTTCTTTGATTTCCATTTCACTTTAATTGCTGGATTTTTGCTTCTGATTAGGATTTCTATTTTTATATGAGGGTTGTCTTGCTTCCTGTAATTTGAAGCTCTGAGTGAGGTGGCACAGAGAGCAAACCTTTCATGATCTGTAAATCATTTGTGAAGCATCCCTTAACAAATTGCTGAGGTATCTACTAACCTTGCTTATTGGCAATATTACGGAAGAAGAAATTTGACTTCCTCTCTACAAATCTCTATTCGTGCTTTAAAAAAATTGGTTGCTACTTGCAATTGAGGCCTAAATATATTGCCATTGATATTTATTTTCATTATAAATTTATCTAGGATCAAAATAATTGTAAACATGTCTTACTAAGATGCTATTACTTCTCTACATATTATTCATGTTTCTATCTAGAAGATATAGCATGTCTTAATATGCTTCCAATTTAGCATTCAATGACCTAGACATATGGAAGCTCGATTGGTCCTAATTTAATTGACTGTATATGATACTATTTGTAGTTGAAGTTGCATGAGAAAGTGATTATTATGAGTAATCACATCTGTGTCATAAATCAGATTAATGCAACAATTTGGTTAGGGGATGTGCAATAACCATTAACCAATGAAGGACTATGATGAATAGCAAATGATGCTTGGTCCTTGGATTTATCATTCTAATGCAATCAATTGATTGAATTCTCCTGTATGCAACATTGCAGTAGGTCGTGTAGCCATCAATTGGCATGGTTAATTAATGTTGTGGGTATAAGTTTATTAGAATCACCCATATAGATAAATGTTTATCAAAATGCCTCTGTTTATTATGTATCGGTTGATGATTTTACTTATTAAACTTAATCTATAAATAAGGTATGCTCATTGAAAATGCATCAATGGGCCTAACTTCAATTTTGCTGCGAGTATTTGGGCAATCATTCCTAAAATCTACCTTGTTATGTATATGTCATTATCTGGTGCATTTGGAATTGTCGCTTATCAGTGACACTAAATTTATGAAGATGAGACATGATTAAGGAAATTACTTTGCTTAATTAAACTGAGAATGCTTTTCCCCAATATCATTCCTGTGAGTGAGATTTAATTTTATGTCTCCATTAGTTGATAACTTTGAAGATTTTAGAAGCTAGCCAAGCAATTCTAGTGTGTAGACTTCAGAGCTGAGTAGTTTTGTCAAAGGATTAGTGATGTTTGATACACTTTAAAACTAATACAAACCTCCTCTGAATATCACTTCAAAACTAATACCTAGAACTCTCTTTTGTTTTAAAATGTACATGAACTTCCTTTGAAAACCAACTGTAAATTATGCAGAATTACACTTGAGTTGATTTTAAATTACATTAAACCTTCCTCCTTTTTCAAAACACACCAATTTTTCTTAAAAATAAAAAGGGTCTATGACTCTTGAAAATTTAGGGTAAGTCTACATAGTATTTAGTTTTTATTGTGTTCATGTTGCTTTTAGTTTCAAAACACACCACTTTGTTGTTAGTTAATTGTTGAAACTATATGCTAGTGCCAAGAGTGTGTGTATATGTATTTTGAGCCATTTATTTTTCCTAAACTGTGATTTTCCTTTTAAGAGTTCTCCATACCTATTGATGTCATTCTATATCATTTTTCCTTCTTGATTTTTCATTTCCTGTGAAACTTTATGGTTGTTGGGATATATAATAGAAGTTTACTATCTGGAAATTTGTAGTTTTAAGTTCTCCGTGATTACTTCTTTTTCGACTACAGGAAGCTAATAACCCTTTTGACTATTGTGACTTGGCCACGACAGCAACCCACATGAGCTTGAGGGGTCCTAGGGTAGGTATTTTTAATCATGTTCCTTTTGTCATACAATTATTTCCTCTCATATGTTAGTTTGAATAATTATAATGTTGTCTTTATAGTTGTTGTCTTTAGGTTGAATAGAGCAAATAAATTTCAAGCATCGGAATTTAAAGTTGAGGTAATTATAGTTAAATATTGTTTTTTGTTGATGTGCATTGAACTAGGTAAACTTTGTAGTATGAATAATGATGCTTAGAAGTCTATAATTTATAGTTTATGACTTAGACAACTTAGATATATTTTTATATTTTGTATTGATGAAATTATTGGATATAATAGCTGATATTTTCTAAATGCATTAGTTAGTAAGTTTTGTTGAATTAAGCTGAAATTGTTTGTTGTTGAAATTTTGGGGTGTCTTACTTTTGAGGTGAAATCTGCCGAATTTTTTTTACAAGATTGAGAAAAAAGTATATTGTTCTTGAAATTGTTATGAATTTGACTGATGTTGGAAATGTCTTAGGTGGCATGTTGTGACTGGATGATCGTTCAGCTCACTTATCTGACGTTACGCCATCATTTCTTGGCGTTCCTTGGTTTTTGAGCGTAAATAACGTTCACGCTTTTTAACAGCAGTTATCATTTCTTTTCTTGGAACTCTGCACCGCCATTTTTCAGCCAAGCATCATTCACTGTTGCGTAGCCCTTGCCATCCGCTCACGCTTTTCAATAGCTGTTATGATTTCTTTCTTGGAAACCTGCAACGTCATTTCCATTAAAACCTCACTTACTGTGGCGTGACCCTTGAATCCGCTTGGCCTACAAATTCTTTCATCGCCTCTCATCCTCTTACGCCATTGGTCTGCTTTCCCTTTCCTTCCTTGATAAATATTCTTGAAAGTCTGATGAGCCCCCTAGTTAGAGCTGGGAATCAGGGCCGGCCCGGCCCGACAGGGCCTGGCCCTACGAGGCCCGGGGCCCATCGGCGGCCGGCCTACGGGGCTGGAGTAAGAAAAACATCATTTTTCAAAGCTGGCCCGATAGTACCGGGGCCGGGCCGGCCTACAGGGCCTGAAAATTACTATTCCAAATTTTAACTATTTTTCCTTCGATTTTTTCAAAGAAATATAATTAGTAAATTGCAACCATTAAAGTTCTAATCTATCAAATAAATGTTATCAACATTAATATCTAAACAATATAAATCATTCAACAAATAAACACAAGGTAAAAATAGTTATACTTATTTTACACAAAATATATTTATAATTTATTACTTATATAATAATGTAATACCAAAGTATGTGTTTATTTAATATGAAAATATCCCTTCTTTAAAATTTATAATAACTAATTATGTGTTTTAATACAGAATAATAATAAACATAAAAAAGGGTTATAGTTTAAACTAAAAAAATCTAAGTAATTACAAATAAACACATTCATTAAGTGGAAATTTAGGTAATTAATTAATTTTTTTTAAAAATGCTACAGTTAAACGGGCTGCGGGCCGACCCGGTAAGCAGAGGCCTGCGGGCCGGCCCTGCAGGGCCAAGTTCAAATTTCTGTCATATTTTTCAAGCCCGAGCCCTACAGGGCCAGGGCTTAAACGGGCCGGCCCGATGGGCTTGGCCCGATTTCTCGGCTCTACCCCTAGTGAGAGTTTCAAACTCCATCATCCGGTGGCCAGCTTCCATGCGGGGATGGAGAACACGATTTCGAAAGAAGAAAAGTCATGTTTGGCCTTGTGGCCTTGCCTTCAGATGTATTTGCTAGTCTTCAAGCACGTCGCGTGGTGGATGCCTGGGATCCCAAATGTATTTGCCAGTCTTCACGTCTGGTTCGACTTCGTATGGGATTTTGGGAAGAGGTTCAGGATTTTATCTGAGCATCTTCTAGTCTTGCCGCTGAGCTTCTTCATCCACCATGGGAGTCCCGAGACATGTTTGCCAGTCTTCCTGGACTTGTCTAAACTTCTCTAAGGACTCCAGCATATCCAACGAGTACCTTCAACAATATGATGTAGTCACTGGATAGTTGCTCGACCTTCGTCTCCAGGTCTCCCCAACTTTATGGGAGGTTTCTGGTTGTAATTAGGGTATCCAGAAATAAGGTTTACGAATGTAGCCTTACTTTCTGTACTTTGATCCTTCAACCACCTTTGTAAGCGTGTATGGTAGTTTATTTCCTTGTAAAAGCACTATGTAACCTGATCAGATATCAATACAAAGCTTGCTTCTGTTTTTTTGCTTATGTCTTGATTCAGATTGAATATATGCCGATGTCAATTTTCCTTATTTCTTCTGTCAACCGTGTTGGGCTGTTTTAGTCATCGAGTTTGTCATTTACTCCGACATTGCGCATGTACCCGCAGTAAAATTAGGAAAATCTGTTCCATTCGCGCCATATAACCCCGGTTATGACCGTGATGAACTGTACCGAGTCGACCACGTTGGATAAACACCTGATTCCTTCGCACCATATCTTCCCGGTTATGACCGTGGTGAACCATACCGAGTTGACCGCGTTGGATAAATCCAGTTGTGACCATTTAGTGTTTGGACTAAATTCTCCTCACAACAAAATATTTTGATGTATCATCCCAATCAGATTATCATTAGGAAATGTTAGGAAAATAATATGTACCTTGGCCGAACATGAAAGGATGTATCCCTTCTTGCTAGGCTGACACGTTGTAGCGTATCGCTGTGCCTCCAGGCCTGGGCGCCTTCCGATAGGCGTTTGGAATCTGCGCGCAATTAATGTTTGCGTCATTTCAGAGAAAACATCATTGCGACTTCTAGGATTTGGCCTTAACTTTTCACCCGCGTAACTGCCCCTGCCGTTTTGAATTCAAAAATTCCTTACAAACTCTTTGAATTCCAGAACCTATATATTTCCTCTTTCTTCTTACTGTGGGCACTTTTTACATACCACACACTTTTCCTGCATTCTCTGCAAGAACTTCCGTGATAATCTGCTTCATTTGCCCCATTTTCGTCGAACTCCTTTACCAGGTATGACTATAGCTCTTTTGATTTCCATATCCTTTTTGGTTTTCATATTCGTCTAATATCTGAAGGACTTTTCTGGACTTTTTGTCTTACTTAAAGAATACTTCGTGAGTTTCTGGGTTTTCTGGTTTAAACGAGTGATTCTCACCCCATACCACCTTGCTAAACTCATCGTTTTCTTCTATCTTCGGTATATCAAAACAGATTTTCATTTTGGTTGCCCAAAAAATGACTGTTTCACATCCAGCCCAGAAACTTTTCCGGCCTTAGGTTATTGTCGACACCATAATCCTCCCCCCATACATGCCGTTCCCAGAGAGGTGAAGTGGGTTTGGGCCAACCTTTAACATTGCTTGCCTCGAAATGAATGCGAACCCAGGAATGTGACTTATTTTCTAATTTCACCCTTCCTTTGTATTCTAGGTTTAGATGGCATCTTCTTCTCAGTTGCAGTCTTTGCCTACGGCGGATGAGTGTAGTTCGTCGGCTCCGTCCGGAATCCAAACTCCCTGAAGAAAGTCGTTCATATCAGAGTGACCGAGGTAAAAAATACCTTGACCGACAAGGAATTTCCCTCGCTTGGCGTGAGAGATGGGGAAGGGTATTCGATAAGGCTTCCTATGTATGATGAATTTGTTGCCACCGTCCGATCACGGAAAAGGCAACCTCACGAACCCCACTTCTTCTACTTTTACCGAGATGTTTTTGTCCAACTCGGTGTAAGGTTTCCCTTGTCCGAGTTTCAAATATGCCTTTTGAACCACCTGCATCTAGCTCCCACGCAACTCCATCCCAATGGCTGGGCCTTTTCCATTACTTTTGAGAACCTATGACGGGACTTGGAGATCTGCTGTACTGTGCCAGTGTTCATGACCTTCTACTCCCCCTTGGGGCTAGGTGGGTTCGGCGCACCCGGAACGACATATTTTGGATGGACATCCCTTCGTGGACGAAGCGAACACATGCTCTTACGTCCTTTTAGCGAATCCTGGAAAAACTTCAAATCAGCCTTCGTTAAAGTGGTAGCCCATCCTTTCCAATGCCCGTGGTTTCTCAGAAAGGGCACTTCTGGGGAACTCGAAGGCAAGTTTCCTTTGTATTGGACGAACACCCACCATAAGTTCAAAACTGTAGACTTTGCTCCGACTAGTCTTATCGAACGCAAGGAAGCGGCCGTGGTGAAGCTTATAAAGCTCTCCAGTACACTTAAGATGGACCCTGCTGACCACATTCCCACCCGTTTTGTTCAACGACAAGCCCCAAATGGTGCGGGATTAACGCTTTACATGTTTCTATGGTCATGAATGGTCCATTTGCCATTGTTTTCATTACATAGCATTGACCTTCTTTCTTTGATTTTTTGTGTGTGTAGGACCACAAATGGGAAAGCCTGAGTTCCTCGGTCTCTTTGGAGAAGTCCCTGCAAATCCTGAGGGAGTTGAAACTCCTGCTCTTGCAGATGATCCCACTGTGGGAAGCCGACCTATTGTCCCGGAGGTGGCTGCCCCTACTAAGGCTCCTCGCAAGCGCTCCGCCCCTAAAGATGGATCAAAGCGCAGAGAAAAGCGGGCGAGGAAATCCAAAGGTAAGCAAGTTGCTGAGGATCCGTCTGTTATGCCTGCAGCCCCTACAGCCCCTGCATCGCCAACTCCCTCAAGCCCATCCATCTTCTCTATACCTCTCAACCATGAGACCATGTCTGGAGGGGTTCTCTGGTCAGATGGGGTGACCCAGGCACTTAGGGATCTTACACATCCGCCTGCTGCCCTTTACTCTCCCTCGTAGCCCACCAAGAAAGAAAAACTTCATCTGGCCGACATGGAGGTACACGCCTTCCAGACTGCCTCCTTGATACGGCCTTATGCCGCCCTTAGAATTCAGTGTTCCATGCGGTCAAAATCTCTGAATGATAAGACCAAACGACTTTCCGAGCTGGCCGGCATTCTTGAAGAAGTGAGGAAAGAGAGGACTGACCTTAAGGCTGAGCTTGATGACTTGAAAGGTGACGCCGAGCTGACGAAGGTCATAGAGGAGAGGAACCAAGCTCAGATGGAGTTGCAGGCCTCTAAGATCGAGCTGGAGAGGGTACATAACGAGCTGGTTACTTCCAACGGGAAGCTTGAGGTGGCGGTTGATGAGGTTACCGTGGCTGAAATCAAGTTGGAAGAAAAGCAAACTGAGCTAACCGCAGCACAAACTGAGCTGGGTCGCCTTGAGGGTCTTCGCCAGGAGGATGTGCTACTAATGCAGAGGATGACCTCGGATAATAATCATTTAAGCGGCATTCTTAAAGAGAAGGATGCAGAGCTTATTACTGCCAAATCCAAGCTTGTGAAATATGGGCAAGCCGCGAGGCTATCTTTTCAGAACGTTGTTGATCAAATCCGGGTTCTGAATCCCGATATTACTCTCAACATGGCCGGATTACACCTTGAGGCTTATGCCAGTGATAAAGGGAAGCTGATTCCTCCTGGGGCTGAAGAAAGTGAGGATGAACTACCTTCTTCATCAGCCGCTGAGACGCAATCGCAGCTTTAGATAGCTATATTTGCTTTGTGTTTGCTGAAAGGCTTTTGCTTTGAATTCCAAAGCTGTATGTTCCTGGCTGTAGGCCATAACTTTTTCATGCAAGTTATTGCTTGCGTAGATAATTATTGCTATATATGACTTTTCTCTTTACCAGGATCGTGGCATCGAGATGTGTATTTTATCTTTATCGCATTTGATGAGGGCCTTTTTGTCTTTAGCCTTGGGGTCCACAATCAAAAATAACCAAGGATTGCGTATAGGCAAACCTAGGATCGTTCTCTCTCTCGAGGAGCCTTTTATTGAATCCTAAGTAATCTAAATGACATGCAAATGCAATTAAAACAAAGGGGAAAATTGGTTTTGGGTTTTTCAATTGATAAACTAAAAATAGAATGCAATTAAATTAAATGCTAAACTATTATTTTTGGTATTTTCTTTATAAAATGGAATGGAGTATGGAAATGAGTATGAATGCTCTTCGAAATGGAATATGACTATCATAGTTCAATTAAATATAGGAGTAAATTTGCACTAAGTCTAGATGTAAAACCCCAAGATACCACTTGAGTCCAATATTCCCAATTAATAGTAGCTCCTACTACCGTAGCAAACTACTATCTCTTGAGAAATTGTTTAAAAACCACTTAGTGTGTGATTAGGATTAAATTAATGCAACTTGGTTCCTCTTCATATGAATGTGATACCACGCCACTCAATTAATTCAATTCAATCATATTATCTAACAATACCACGTAGACAACACAATATCATTGAATCAATAAGGAAATACATATACATATATCCAACAAGCCACAAAATTCAATCCAATCACAATTGTCAAACTAATAAAGACAATAAACATTAATCTCAGTTCCAGAATTTATACACAATAATCCCTAAAACTAGGCAATCTAAATGTATAAATCTAGACTAATAGAATGAACAAAATACTCCCCTAAATTAGCTCTGAAACTCCAGTCAATATCCACCACCAAGAAGCAATGGAAATCAGCCACCCATAGCAACCAAAATACTCGCCGGAATCTGGAAAAAAAGTCACCGGAATCTAGAAATTTTGGCCGGAAAATTCAGTATCTTGGTGAGAGTGAAGGAAGGAGGACGATGGAGATGGTGAGGAAGGCCGTCGGAAGTGGTGGAGGATTGAAGGTCTCAGGTCTGTTTCTCCTTTCGCGGCACCCTCTCTCTTTTTCCAGGTCTGTGTTTTTTTTCTTCTGGTTCGTCGCGGCCTCCCCAGCTCACGGTGAAGGTGGTCGCCGGCGGCAATGGTGAGAGGACCACCGGCGACCAAGGCAAAGGAAGGTCTCGAGGTTGAAGATCCCCTCTGGTCCAAGTCGAAGCTCTCGTCTCCCTCTCATCCCAGTCGCGCCTCTGGTTCCTTCTTTTAATCGATTAATTCCTCCCCCTCCAATTGTCCGCCCCCAGCTCGTTTTTTTCAACCTAATTATTAATTGGTTCCTGGTCAAAACGCAGAGTTTTGACTAGGGACCAATTTGCAAAGTTTAAAAGTTCTCAGTAAGGGACTAAATTGAAACTTTTGTAATTTGAGTTCAAACTTTCATTTTCAAATTTGATCTAATCTTTTCAAGCATCTATAATAAAAAATAAGTAATCTAACATCAAATATTCTCATAAAAATCAATGATTAGGAGTAATTACAATTTCTTTGACAATTTTGCCCTTTTTAGTCCTAATTTAATGTATTTACTGTTAATCTTAATTTATCACAAGAAAAGCATTTTAAGCTCAATAACTATGAAAAAATGCATTAAGAATCCCAAATTAATCATGAAAAATCATATAAAAATATGGTTTGATCACACCATGAAGCCGAACCTGCTCGTCTGCAAAATGATTTTCAACAAGCAAAGTCGCTATCATTAACGAGTATGTGCATCGCGATGTTGGAAGACGAGCTTCGTTGCTCAGAATTCAAACATACCGTGCCTCGTATGAGATATTGGAGGATGGGTTGCATTACCCTACCCCTTACGTGCTTAACCGGGACATGACTGTCGAAACCGGGTATAATTTCCCTAAATTCATCATGTTTGAACCCTATGTGCCTGTGGATGCCGGATTTCGCTACCTCGGCTCCTATACATTCACGTTCTACATGATTTTGGAAGACGGGTTTCATCCCCCTGTCTTCTACATGTTTCATACTTACATGATTTCTGAAAGCGGATCTTATTGTCCTGAATTCATCATGTTTAATTGTGACATGATTTCAAAAGGACGGGTTTCATTACCCTGCCCTTTATATGTCTGGATGGGACATAATTTTTGAAACCGGGTTTAATTACCCTGAGTTCCTCACGTCTAAATCTTACATGATTTTGGAAGCCGGATTTTTAGTATCCTAGCTTTTACATGTTTAATATTTCCATGATTTATGAAGGCATATCGTATTATCCTGCATTCGTCATGTTTAATTGTGACATGATTTTTGAAACCGGGGTAATTACCCTGGGTTCCTCACGTCTAAATCTTACACGATTTTGGAAGCCGGACTTTTAATATCCTGGCTTCTACATGTTTAATATTTTCATGATTTATGAAGGCAGATCATATTATCCTGCATTCATCATGTTTAACTGTGACATGATTTTTGAAACCGGGTTAATTACCCTAGGTTCCTCACGTCTAAATCTTACATGATTTTTAGAAGCCGGACTTTTAATATCCTGGCCTCTACACGTTTTAATCGTACATGATTTTGGAACCCGGATTTTTAAATACCCTGGTGTCTACATGTTTTAATATCAAAAGGCAGACAACGATCTCATTTGTAGAAACTGGGCTAAGCCATCCTTTTATTCAATTATTCGCGTTTATAAAACTCCATACAAGAGCAAGAAAAGAAATAACATGCCGGCTTCCCACAAATAAATTCTTGCCTTGCCCTTTTAATGAGGCCTGCCTATATCCGGGTTGTATGCTTCAGCTATAATAAGCCTTCAACTTGTCAGCATTCCACGTTCGCTTTACAGCTTTCTTTTGCAGTGTCTCCAACTTGTATGGTCCTTTACCGAGGCTTTCAGTAACCCGGTATGGGCCTTCCCAGTTGAGAGCCAGCTTTCCCTTTGCGGCATTTTTGTTGCCAATGTCCACCCTCCGAAGTACGAGGCACCCCTTGTCGAAACCCCGAGGTCGGACCTTTTTGTTGTATCGAGTTGATATAAGTTGCTTAGCTGCCAGATCCCAGCAGTGCGCCGCGATCCGAACTTCATCTATCAAATCTAACTCAACCGCGATTGCGTTACTGTTCTCTTCTTCATTTTGAAGTGTTGTGACCCTTCGCCAAGATGATTCTCCAATTTCGATCGGGATCATGGCTTCACACCCATAAGTTAGCTTGAAAGGCGTTTCCCCGGTTGATGACTGGACACTTGTTCGATATCCCCACAGGACATAAGGCAATTGGTCCACCCAGCTAGACGTAGCATCTTCCATCCGCTTCTTTAATCCATCTACAATGATCTTGTTAGCAGCCTCCGCTTGCCCATTGGATTGCGGGTATTCCACAGATGCGAAGTGCTGCTGAATATTAAAATCAGCTACCAACTTCTGGAAGCCTTTGTCAATGAACTGCATTCCATTGTCTGTAACTATTTCGGTTGGAATGCCGAATCGTGATATGATGCTCTTCTGTAGGAACTTTTGCACCCTACTTGATGTGATCGTGGCGACAGGTTCTACCTCAATCCATTTTATGAAATAATCAACCGCCACAATGAGCCAACGCAATTGTCCGGCCGCCCGTTTGAATGGTCCAAGCAGATCCATTCCCCACTTAAAAAATGGTCATGGCACTGAGATTACCTTAAGTGCGGCGGGAGGTGCCTTGATGGTGTTAGCATGCTTCTGGCAGCTGTCACATCTTTGGACATGATTCTTAGCATCTGCCGCCATAGTGGGCCAGAAGTAGCCAGCCCTCACTGCCTTCCTAGCCAAAGCTTTAGCTCCCATGTGATAGCCGTTAATCCCTTCATGGATCTCCATAAGGACATAGTGAGCTTCATTTGCCACAAGGCATTTCATCATAGGAGAATGCAACCCTTTTCGATACAATTGGTCATTAACGAGCGTGTATGAAGTTGCTGTTCTCATGAGCTTTTTTGCTTCCAATGATTCGTCCGGCAAGATTCCTCTTTCAAAATAATCTGCAATGGGCTTCCTCCAATCATCGCTCTCTGAAATGACCATCACACAACTTGGCTCCAGAAGGTTTTGCTGAACAATAGTACGATGATTTCCAGGGCTCTTTGTGCTTGCCAATTTTGACAAGACATCTGCCCTTACATTGTCTCCTCTTGGAATGTGTGCAACGGCTACCTCGTCAAACTCTGTGATGATCTCCTTCACCTTCCCCAAGTATTTGATCATTAGGGGTCCCTTAGCTTGGTAGGTTCCATTGATCTGAGAAGCTACTAGCTGAGAATCAGTGGAAACATGTACTCTACGAGCCCCACTTTCCTTAGCTTGGAGCAAACCGGCTATCAATGCCTCGTACTCCGCCTGGTTGTTTGAAGTTGAAAAATTAAAGCGTAAAGATAATTCCAACGAAATACCTTCGGGGCTTTCAACAATAATCCCTGCTCCGCTCCCTTTAATGTTTGACGAGCCGTCTACAAACAAATTCCAAACATCCTGGTTGTCTCCCCCTTTTTACCGGGGTTAGCTCCATCACAAAACCTGCCAACGCCTGGGACTTGATTGCATGCCGAGACTCATAAGTGATATCAAACTCTGATAGCTCAATGGCCCAACTTACCATCCGTCCGGCTAGGTCTGGTTTGTGGAGGATTTTCCAGATAGGCTGATTGGTGTGAACGACAATAGGATGACTCTAAAAGTATGGGCGAAGCCGCCTTGCTGCTACAAGTAATACAAACGCCATCTTTTCTACTTTCTGGTAACGCAATTCTGAACCTTGCAAGGCTCTACTCACAAAATATACCGGGCTCTGGCCCTCCGCTGTTTCCCTAACCAACACGGCGCTCACAGCTTCATTACCTACTGATAGGTATATATCAAGCTCTCTCTTGTCTCGGGTCTTGTCAACACCGAAGGTGCAGATAAGCATTGTTTAATTTTTTCAAAGGCTGTTTCACACTCCGCATTCCATCCGCCAGACGCTTCCTTCTTTAGCAGTTTGAAAAAAGGAAGATAATTTTCTGCTGATTTCGGCAGGAATCGGGTCGCACTGACTAATCGTCCGTCATTCTTGAACTTCCTTTTTGTTACGCGGGGCCTCCATGTCTAATACGGCTTGGCATTTGTCGGGGTTCAACTCTATACCTCTGTTCGTCAACAGGAACCCAAGGAATTACCCCGCAGGTACTCCAAATGCACACTTTGCCGGGTTGAGGTGGATTCTATACCTCCTCAGTTTATCAAATGTCTGCCGTAAATCCTCAATATGATTGACTTCACTCAAAGATTTGACGATCATGTCGTCAATGTACACTTCCACGTTCTGACCCAACTGATCTTCAAAGACCCGGTTCATCATTCTTTGATACGTTGCTCCTGCATTTTTCAACCCGAAAGGCATCACGTTGTAGCAGTAATTTGCCTTCTCGGTGATGAATGTCGTCTTCGCCTGATCCTCCGGGTGCATTGCAATCTGATTATATCCAGAGTATGCATCCATGAACGATAGTAGTCAAAAACCGGAAGAACTATAAACCAGTTGGTCAATATTGGGCATTGGGAAGGAGTCTTTTGGACATACTTTATTTAGATCCTTTTAATCTGTGCAAACCCTCCACTTTCCATTAGGTTTCTTCACGAGAACAACATTTGATAGCCACGTGGTGTATTGTATTTCTCGAATGAAACCGGCTTCTAATAACTCTGCCACATGCGCTTCCAAAGCTTTTCGCATGTCCTCCCCAAGCTTCCTCTTCTTCTGGGATACCGGGGTTGACCCCGGTTGAATCGCCAGTTGATGACAACAGAAATCTGGGTCGATCCCGGGTATCTCAGATGGATGCCAGGCAAACACATCTCTATTGTTCCTGAGGAATTCCTCGAGTTCCTCTCGTACCTTGGGATCCAATGCCTTGCCTATTTTAGTGATTTGGCCGGGCTCTGATCCAAGGAGAAAATATTCTAATTCTCCATTTGGTTCAGTTTTCTTCATCTTTTCCTCTTCCCGCAGGTCCAACTCTACCAGGTTCACCGCTTTTCCTTCAGAACGTGCTTCAGGGCGTGTTAACCGGGTTGGATCATTCTTGACCGTGTTGAAATAACACTGGCGAGATTCTTTTTGGTCTCCCTTCACGGTAACAACCTTGTTCTTCTTACTGATCGTCTTGAGCTTTTGATGCTTGGATGACAACAACATATCCCAATTGTGAATCGTTGGACGACCCAGGATTATGTTGTATGCAGAGGGGAAGTTTGCCACTACAAATTAGACTCTTTCTGACTTGAAAGCATGCTTGTCACCCAAGGTCAGTTTGAGGTCAACATAACCCTTCGGACGAGTATCCTGCCCATTGAATCCGGTTAAAGTGGTCTTGCACGGTTTCAAAACATCGGAGTCGAAGTTCATCCGTTTGAACGCATCCCAGAGTATGATGTCCACGGCGCTTCCGTTGTCCACAAAGATTTTCTTTACCCGGCAATTGACCAAGGCTCCCGTGATCACCAACCCGTCATGGTGCCTGGGGGCAACGTCCTCCAAGTCATTGTCGGTGAAACATAGCATAGGAGACTTGGGTTTATTTAAGTCCTCCTTAAATTTTGGGGTATCCCTTATTGACAGTACCTCCTTGAGGTATTTCCGTCGTTGGCTTGTCGAATCTCCTCCGCCACCAAAGCCTCCGCTAATTACATTGCAGTCATACTTGGCCTCGGGGAACTCTTCATCGTTGTCTTCGGGTTTCTTTTTCTGCTCCCTTCTTCTCTTTTCGGATGGCGGGCTCTTACTCCGGTCTTTACCTGCCTCTTGTTGCCCTGCTTTCCTTGGAGTCAGGATTACATATTTTTGGAGCTTCCCTTCACGGGACGAATTTCTCGACCGCATTCTTGAATCCCAACATTGTTCGGTGTGTGACCATGTTGATCGTGGAATTCACAAAGCAGGAGTTTTATCGGTAGTAGCTCTTCACAGGGGGTGGGGTCTTTCTACCTTCCTCATTTCGGTCGCATACTTCCTTCCACAACTTGGCACAGGAGACCTTCAACGGGGTGTATTTTTCATACTTAGAATCCCGGGTTTTACCACCGGTATCCCGGCCACGAGGTGTTCTCTTGTATGCTTCCTGACTCTCTCTTTCTCGGTGCGGTGGGCTCTTAGCCCTTTCTTTCACGGCATTGCCTGCCCATTCCATCTGCTCCAAGTCTAGATATTGCTGTGACCTATCATGAAAGTCAGCCAAGGTTGTGGGTCGTCGTTTCATAATAGACTTCTTTAACCGAGGTGATACATCCAAACCGGCTATGATGCAATGCAGGTGTACTTCCTCCTTGACCACGGAATCTGCAGCTATATTATTGAGGCGATCCGGTACTTGCTCGAGCTTCTCCTGGTCCCTTGCTTAGGGCGAGTTGGAACTCGGTTTTAGTTTGCCGCTTCTTTGGTTGCAAAATTTAGCAAAAACTACTGCTCCAGCGCTGTGTCCGCACTCTTGGTTGTTTCGTGTGGGATCTTGTGGTTGGCTTCCTTCTCCTAGTCTCCTTCCTCACCTACGATGACCGATTTCTTTTTGTTGACACGCCTGAGTCCGGCGGCGTCTGGTTTGAACCCTCGCCATCCTGCCCCTCAATCCGGACTTGCTTTCCTTTTGCTTTGTGCTGTTCCTTTAAACTTTGCTGCATCTTTTTTCGCTCTTCCTTCCGCCACATTGCATTATGACGCTCCAAATCTTCTCGAATGATCCGAGCGTTCTCATCTTTTTGCAGCTCATGCCGGTATTCCATGCCGTCCATACGCCGGATCAACGATCCTATAGTATTATGCAGCAAGCGTATGTCGGGATGTTCCATCTGAAACTCGCAGGAAGGATGAGGGATGCCCTCTACCTGAATTCCTTGGTGATCCCGATGCAATCCCCGACTAGGATGGGGGAATGGGCGGTGTCCTCGGTTTCTATCTCGGTCGGTATTTTCCGTGATCTCGCTGGGTCTACAGGGTCGAGTCTTTGGGACAAGCGCCACAGGTTTGAGGTTCTTTGTGGTTACGTGCGGCGGCAGCGGCGGTCGTTGCACATTAGTGCGACTCCTAGTGCTTGCAGCCATACTCAGTGGTTACGGGTAGCTTTTACGATTTTGGGAATCGAGTTTTTCAATGTCCCCACGGTCGGCGCCAATGTTCTGTAATAGAACACAGATGTCTAGCCTCAATGGGCTAGGTATGATTGATATTGGATCGGATATAGCGCCCACTGGTATCTATGGAGGAGATAGCAGCGGTTGCTAATGGATCACTTGTGCTACTGCGAGGGGTTGGCTATTGCACGAGGGTGGTGTGTGTGCACAGTGGGACTGAATGGTAAAGAATGTATTGTTCAACCTGGAGAACATACCTGGGAGGCAACCTCCTATATATAGAGATTACCTAGGGTTTCGTTCTCCTTACCCTGAGTCCTTCCACTGTGATCGTGCCTCTTCCACGTCCTGATCATGCGCCCTCCATATCCTGCATGATTGCTGGATTCTCGGCACAGTCAAAGAGGAATGGCAAGTTACCTGTTTCATGGGAGGTTTCCCGCCAGAGGCACTCCTATTGAGCCTTCGTCTACCAGGCCCATTATTTGAGTCCATAACACACTCCAATGTCTTTTGCTACTTCAAGTTCCAGTGAGATTGTTAAATTGATGTTTTGACCATTGCACAATTTATTTTACTTAATGGAAAGCTTTTGTCTCTCGCTCTGGTTTGAAGAAGGTTTTGTACTTTTAAGTTTGCGTCTTTACCTTGTATGATTAAAATTTACACTCGTATTTATTTGTATATAATTATGTAATTGATGAATGAATGAAGCATCAGGAAAAGTTCTATAAGAACATGCACTTATGAGTTCTTTAATATTGTTTAGTTGTAACTTTTCTGACGACCATTCTATACATATTTCATTTATAAAATTCCTTTTTCAATTCATAAAAATATCATAACAAATGTTAAAAGTGGTCCCCTTGGTGGACCTTTGTGTACAACGTCCAACATCAGATTCACTGCATATGTTGGCATCATTCATACCCCACACTAATAATATAAATATCATATATTTCTATTACTATTAATGAGTAAATTAAATATATTCTCTCCATTTATCATATCATATATCAATAAAAACAAATTGATTCTAATATCCAGTATTACAATGACAATTTGCATATGGCCGGTCTTTCTTTTATTTGAAAGTTGTCCTTGTTTTGATTATTTTATTTGATGAAGGCAAATGCATTAGGAGGAGTTCTCTTTACGAGGTTTTATTATTGGTATATGGCCTTTCTTTTTGTTTTGTTTTATTTGATTTGAAAGTTGTTTTTGTTTTGATGATTTTATTTAAATCAAGACCAACCCATTTGAACACGTTTTCCTTTTATTTTATTTTATTTATTTTCCTAGCTACGGGACAAAATGAGTGGCAAGAGTATTGTGACCCAGTTGAATTAGTTCACAGATTATAGAAAATTATTTGAAGTTTGGACTAATATTCAAAAGCATAGTTTGAAAAATATTTCTTTTTTTCTATCTTTTTTGTTGTCATTGAACTGTTAATTATTTCATTTACTTAATTGATTTATATTGGCTTATTTTTCAATTTGCAAACTTTTCGTAATGAGGACACCTAAACAAAGGAAGACATTAATTTAATCTGAGACTTTTTGCTAGGACATCTTCAACACATATGATGTAATGATAAAAGGTTTCTTTTACTTAGTGTAGTAGTGGTTTAGAGAAGTTTTGGACACTTGATAATATTTGTTTAAGTTGCTCCACTTTTAAGTTTTGGACACTTGATTATATTTATGAAATGCTTGATGTATATATTCACAGTGGACTTACTACAGATGTGACACACACACATATATCCGCAGCCTATACACTAAATAGAATACAACGAATTCCCACAAAATAAGCCCACACATTCACATAAGACATCCCCTAAAAACAAATATTGAAAAGTCTAAAAAAAAAAAAACGGATGTTCAAAGTGTTTTCTATAGTAGTGCCTCCAAAACAAAATAAGCTCCAAAATTCACATATGCCCCTATGTGTTGCCACCCACTTCCCCTAGCAATCCCTATTTTGACAAGAATCGTTTGATTTCATAGCACAAGATTGAAGCTGGGTTAGTGCCATTGTTAGTTCTTATAGTTTGATTAAATTTTGTTTTCGGTCCTTGCAATTTCGTACAGTTGGTTTTTGTCCATATAGTTTCATAAGAATTTGGTCTAACACAAATCCCTATACTTAAACTTAGTCAAAGTCATTATGATACTATACGGACGAAAGTTAATGATGTGAAACTACGGCGACCAAAATCAAAATTCAATTAACTGTAAGCTGTAAGGACCAACAATGATATTAACGTATCCAAGTTTGATTTCAATAAGAATAGTATTGGAATGAGAGATTTTTTTACCTGTAAGGGTGCCTTGCAGAGAGTCCATGAAAGCAGATACAACTAAAAGAGGAGCTACGTCTGAGACATAGGATATCACTTCTGGCTCATTGCTAAAAACATGACCTAAACTATTTCGGAGAGCAAAAATGGTTGTGCTCACGACAAGAGCCTCACCAGTTGCTAGAATCCTTGAACATAAGGCAGACAATCTTGCCACTTGTGGCCTTCCAGCTCCTAATGCATTTGAAATTCTTGCACTGAATAATAATACCAATCACAAAAAAAGTCAACAAATGAGAATGAACCTATTAAGTGAAAGTCTACTAAGCAGCAATATATATATACTAGCTAGTCATGATCTATATTATTGGACGGAGAATATTCTAAATAAAAAATATGAATAAATCGATGAATTTTATGTGATACAAACCTTGCTGCTGAACCAATTGATTCTGGTATCGAATAGATTGTAACATTCATTGAAACACTGGTCACAAAATTCATGGAATTAGATCATTATATGACTACTCAAGTAATACTTTTAATAGACTTTGGAAAGTGATTTAGAAAAAGCACATACCACACAGCTAAAATTGAAATTTCAAACTCCGGGTTTGGTGGTAGAAGATCAGCGAGCAACGTAGTCACCTCATATGACCACCATTGGAGGCTGAAATATTCAACAATCAATATCTATATATCAATATCAATAACCAAGGTATAATATAAAAGGAATAATATCATTGTTGGTCCTCATACACTTTGATCCAATTTCAGTTTTGGTCGTTCTAGTTTCATAAGAACTTAGTTTGATTTTAAATATGGGTGTAACATCCCAATTTTAGAGCCAAATTTTTTTTTTTTCCAATCAGAGTAGAGCATCGGAATAAAACATTGAGTAACTGATTATAACAATAACAGTGGCGTAATCGCCTGTTCATAAAGATTAATACATTATCTGTTTAGATACTAGACGTAATTGATCGGGTCTCCACGCGGTCTTCATCTTCATGTGTGATGTCCGCTCTGTTTACTCTTATCCTCCGTCCTTGGTCTCTCTCTCCAGACCTTGATGTGATGCTATAGTAAGAGCTGAGATCCAACGTTCATCGGATCTCAGGTAACGGTTAACCTCATGCTTATATAACACTTTATGTTTCAACAGATATTTCTATGATTACAGCAATGATACATGATCATTTAATAACAACTACCCTACAAGTAAAGTTATTTGTCTGCACTTTAATTGTGTGCCACGATGTACTATCGTGTCCGTAGCGCTAGGAAAACTCGAAACGGTATTATATTTACTATAACCCGTAAAGCTGTAAGTGATTATCTAAGTTTATTACCTTAGTCACTGTGCATGGCCCAGAACAGAGTTCCACCCATGGCTTATGAAACTATCCATACCATATATAAGCAGACTATAAGCATCAGATTTAGTATTACGATGCGCCGCGAACGTACCTTCGTTTGATGGTACTTCGGTACTTTGACGAAATGGCACGTTTACGAAAACGGTGAAACGTCCAACGGTTCGTCGGACGGCGTAACGGCGACAAATCGAGTTTTTGATGTCCTATAGGAGTAATATCACTTTTATTAGTGATTTGACAACATAATCGGCATTTTAGGTAAAATTACCATTTTGCCCCTATACCCCTAATTGGCGGAATTTCGCCAACGCCGTTACTCTTACAAATTTTCTTCCCGAAATTTTGCGAACTTGACGCAATTATGATTTTCGAAATTCTAGACTAAAATAGCCCTCCCATATGATACCCAATCATACTTGAAATTTAAAGGCTATTCTAACAAATTCTACCCTTACTTTTGAAAAACTGTGAAAGTTTCAACTTTTCGGCGACTCGATCCCTACTATGTTTACACCTCTGCATATTTTTTCAACGCAAACAAGGCTTAAAACAAGGATAGGAATCTTGTCACCTACTTCCTAAATCTAACTAACAACTCTACTAATTACCGAACTAAAACTCGAACTTAAAAGCTAAAGCCCGAAAGACTTACCTGTTGAAGACTTACGCAGAACTTTCCCAGAGCTTCTCTCTACTTTCTCACTCAAGGATTTCGGCCAAGAGGAGTGGGATTTGGTGTGAGAATTTTGAAGAGGGAGCATGGCTATTTATAGAAGTTTCCCGGTCTAATAGAATTTCCCCGATCGGTACCCGATTCGCGTGATTTCGGAGAACTTTCAAAATTCTGGATTTACAACTTTGAGGACATGTTCTCTCTTACTAGAAATGTCCAAGTTAACCTAAATTTTGATTCCATATAGGGCTCCAACTGTCCAGTTGAAGTTTTCTCGAAAAACGTGTCCAAACGCGTCCGGTCTCAGAATGCATTTCTGAAAACATCAACTTCTTCAGAAAAATTCACTGATTCCAAATATGTCTAGATAAATTCAAACTCATTCCTAGATGTTGAGTTAGAATTTATTTTCTTTATATCCAAAAATATGCATATCTGCATTTTCCCTATTTCGTCTTATTAGGAAAATGCACTAACGGCCTCGGAATTAACTTCCGGAAGAGGTCACTTGAAGGTAAAAACTCACTGATCAATATTTTACATTGACTTTGGAATTCCCATTCCTAGATCTCTAGATAGGATCCGTTTCCTAATTTTTAAATTACTATTCATCATTTTTACTTTAATTAATTATATTATTATTATATTTGCAACTTGTATAAATTTACTTTTCATTCTTCTCTTCTTTTTCTTGGGCAATATTTCGGCAGCCATAATACCTATATGATATATATATTTTTATTTTATTTTTTAATTAATTATTTAATTAATTATTTAATTATTTATAAGCTGATGGCAAATTCGACTCATGATCGGGGGTTCTCACAGTGTGATCTGTGACGAAGCATTGGCTCTTACCCCGACATGGCCTGCCGGCTAGCCACCGGATAGGTTGCATCCGTCGTGAGGCGGTGCGTAAAACTAGCGGCTGAGGTATCTTATGTTGTCACGACGTATTGGCGCCACGGAGACATTTTTGGTATCAGAGCTAATCTTTCTGGCAAGTGTTTAACTATATTACTACGAATAATATGGTGCCTAAGGCAAGGCTAGTCTACGTGGGTATGCCATTGAGTCGCCGTATAAGTCGGTGAGGCCCCCATGGTAGACACTTACCTGGCCATTTTGTTCGGATAACGGAGTTAGGTTCTCAAGCCTTTTAAACTCAGAGTATATTTTTGAAAAAGAGTACTGATATAACTCTAGCGTTATGTTCTAGAGATGGACAGAAATGAGGTCCTTTGCATAAAATATTTAGGGCAAAGAAAGCGTACCGTGTATATATCTGTAAGATAGGGTTCTGATTAAACCTAGAATCGATATATCTATCGCCTAGACTTATGCCGATACCGGATACCTCTGATACCACTGATACCACCGAAAACCCGGAGATCTCGGATACCCCTGATACAGTAGATAACCCTGATGACCCTGATATCAGTATCTGATAACTCTGATATCAGTCTCTGATACCTCTGATAACCTCTATATCAGCATTTGATAGTCCCGATAATCCTGTTATCAATCTCCGATAGTTCCGATAGCCCTGATATCAGACTCCGACAACTCTGATATCAATCTCTGATAGCTCTGATAGCTCTGATATTAGTTTCTGGTAGCTCTGATAACCTTGATATCAGTCTTTGATAACCCTGAAAACTCTGGTAATGTCACCTACCGACGACAACTTTGACTACCCAGGAGATCATAGATCTTGAAAATCAGTTCCGACACGAATTCTGATAACTCACTCTGATAACTCTTATAGTCGCCAATTTGTACTGGACGATAGTTCTATCCTAGCACAAAGCTTGTAGGTGGAGTTAAGCCACGTTGGACGAAACTCTCAGACCGACGAACAGAAATACATGCAGTATTCGACCAGATGTTAGCATCGCTCGATGCGGAAGTCGGAGAATCCTCAGAGATGGTTCCAAATGCTATCGTTTAGGAAAAAACTATTTCAGATATGAATCGATCCAAGTGCTAAACTGATCATTTCCTTTTGATGCTTGTACGGATCCTTTTGGGATGCATACGTATATTTCCTTAAGTTGTAATAGTAGCTACACCATTGGGTGTAAGCTTTTAGCTTGTAGAGCGTGTTTTGAACCCAGTTTCGGATATAATATAAATCCTCCTACGACTTCATAGCGTCGACGACATTCTCAATAAGCGTTAAACTAACGGTGATGAAGAACGGTGACAAAAGAATATATGATTCTCACAAAGAGATAGAACTGATCACGAAACCGAATCTTTATTCAAGTAAATTTCGTAACGTGCCAATAAACAAGGCTCAGGAGTAAGAAATTAAATCATTTATGTTGAACAAAGACTGTGAGACAAGTTTTCATAAATTGAGTGAGAAGTTGATTACCGCGCCAAGAAATTGGTTATCCCAAATCCAAATATTTTTTTTTAATGGTACCTGAATTGGGATATGTCTAGCTGCAACATGACAGTGTGATAACTTACCACTCTCAAGTCTCTTAAAGTCAAACCAATTCACACATAACGTAGTGATAAGTATTATCATATTTCTTAAGTAACTATAAAACACTAAAGTACGCGGTGTTATGGGTGCCACGGAATCAATATATATAAAGTACGCGGTGTAATAGACGCCACGGAAACACTATATATATCAATTTAAAGCATGATAAAACACTAAAGTACGCGGTGTTATGGGTGCCACGGAAGCAATATATATAAAGTACGCGGTGTTTTGACGCCACGGAAACACTGTATATATCAATTTTAAAAAAAAAACATGATAAAAACATGATAAAACAAAACCAACGTATCGCCTTAGAAGCTCCCAGTAATATTCATATAGAAGGGGAAGACTGGAGTTTTTAACGTAGTATCAACTACTGTTGGATGAACGGAGCAACTGTTCGGAAGTAAATATTCACTTCCCAAGATTGACGATCTATTCCATATTCTAAAATCCTATATCCTGTCAAAGTCGACTTACGCCCAGAATACTACCGGTTGTGAATCAAAACTAGCAATGTTTTGAAGATAGTCTTTAGGACTTGAATCACGCACTTGAAAATTTCTTGTGACACTTTGTACGTTAACAAGTGCACCTATCATACTCTTAGAGTGCTTAAATTAAGTATTTTCTCTCGAATACAGAGGCAGGTTAATGGAGGTGTTGATTAACAACGTCCTCATCCGTTCAGAGTAAGAAGTGGAAGGCCAAGAATAATGACGATCCGTAGTAAGTAAAGGATGTGACCCTTTACTAGATTTGCAAAATGTGAGTATTGGCTGTTAGAAATAAATTTTCTGGGTCATGTTACATGATGCAACGATGTTGTAAACTACTTTTGGGCAAAGAAGGATTATTTCTGGAATAAGAATAACCAGAAAGTAGTAAACGTAATGTGTAGTTTTAGGTCTAGCGGGATAGTACCGCAGATTCAAGAGAACTTTCACGGGATATGGTTAGTATAAGACTACGATAAGTAGCAACCTGATAGAGAAAACTATCGAGAAGGTACTCTTTACAGAAGATCGTACCAATATCTCATATGACGATTCAAAGATCGAAAGCTGCACGAGTATGAAGGGAGCGCAATCCTGTTAAAGGAAATTCCCCGCGAAGCTATAAATGCGCCTGATGAAGCCGAACTTCCAAATTTTCTTACAGTCAAGATGGCACAAATTAACGCCTTGAATGGGCAGAAGTGTAAATCACTTATATTGCTCGATAAAATTATCGTTGCAGAGATTTTCGTAGTGGGGATATGATTGATCACGTCTCTTAATAGTTTGTACAAGTCACAAAAGATCGTGAGAATCTTTTGGTGAATGAGATGATCGTACATCCCTAGATGCCGATGTCAAAAGAACACCTCAAAGACGAACATGTAGTTCGCATCACATGAGATCATTTGAAGTATTTGTTGAAAAACAAACAAGTCGCTATTAGATAGCCTTATCCCCGAACCTGTTTAGACTTCCATACGATGTGACAAAATCGTTGCAGTCGGATTTGAGATAGAGTAGAGATCCGAGGTTAACAGTCCAAGGTTTAAGATAGTACGGAGTTTAGAGGATAGAGTACAAATTTCGAGGACGAAATTTTGTTTAAGGGGGGAAGAAATGTAATACCCTAAAAATCTATATTATAATTTGGTAAAATTATACCTATAAAAAGTAGGTGAATATGGGGTATCAAATGTTAAGATATAATTATCTTATTTTCTAAGGAAAAATCACTTGGAAATTAGAGAATTTAAGGGCCAAAGTGCCAAATGACCAAAATGCCCCTAAGGGACATAAATGATTTAGGAAAATTGTGAAAAATCCTAAAAGTCAGTGAAATAATTATTTGAATAATGAGAGTATGTTATCTCTAATTAGGGTAATTTAATAAATTACAAACTTGGAGAAATTGAATAAAGATATTCAAAAAGTATTGTAATGACTATAATGCCCTCACAAATTCTAACATCTTCGAGAACACATGGAAACAGAAATGTCAGTGTTATAATTATGAGGTAATGAGACATTCTAATTAAGAAAATTATCAACTAATGATAATAAAGTGATTAAGTAATTTCTAGCTAATTACTTAAGTCGAGCAAAAGAAATTATGAAATAATTATGTAAAGCTCAAAAATTAGTGGAAAAAGGTTTAAAATTAGTAAAAACATATTTGTTAATTAATTGGAAAGTTTGGAGAAAAATAGTTGAGTTTAGGTATTTTTAAGCCTAAATACAAGAATGGACCAATTAGATAATTTTGTGGAATTTTTGGGAAAAAGTAAATAAATAAATAAATAATTAATTAATTAAAAAATATGTTTTTACTAATTTTAAACCTTTTTCCACTAATTTTTGAGCTTTACATAATTATTTCATAATTTCTTTTGCTCAGACTTAAGTAATTAGCTAGAAATTACTTAATCACTTTATTATCATTAGTTGATAATTTTCTTAATTAGAATGTCTCATTACCTCATAATTATAACACTGACATTTCTGTTTCCATGTGTTCTGCAGTATGTTAGAATTTGTGAGGGCATTATAGTCATTACAATACATTTTGAATATCTTTATTCAATTTCTCTAAGTTTGTAATTTATTAAATTACCCTAATTAGAGATAACATACTCTCATTATTCAAATAATTATTTCACTGACTTTTAGGATTTTTCACAATTTTCCTAAATCATTTATGTCCCTTAGGGGCATTTTGGTCATTTGACACTTTGGCCCTTAAATTCTCTAATTTCCAAGAGATTTTTCCTTAGAAAATAAGATAATTATATCTTAACATTTGATACCCCATATTCACCTACTTTTTATAGGTATAATTTTACCAAATTATAATATAGATTTTTAGGGTATTACAATGGGGACCAAAACCAAAACTTATTAAAAAAGTATAGAGCTGGTTATATATTAAACTCTGATCAAAGTCTTATAAGACTATGAAACTATAAGGACCAACTCTAAAACTACAAGGGTCAAATATAAAATTCAATCAAACTATAAATACTAACAATGGCATAAAGCCAGTATAAAATGTAGAGAAAGACATATTATTAAGTGGGGAAGAAAAATATACCAAGCCATTATAGCTGAGGGAATAGCATAACGAAAGAACTCTCCAATGCCTTGGAAAAGCTCCATGGAAATTGGAACTTGAGTCTTTTCACAAGAATCAGAGAATCTCATATATAACGCAACTACGATCACATTCAACCAATAAGAGGCACCAATGGCAAACGCACCTCCAAAGGGACCCATAGGAGATTTAAAAACCAGCGTCCAACAGAAAGCTATGTCCAAGCACACAATAAATGAAGAAGAGAATACAAGTGGAGAGATCAAACTCTGCATAAGATAGTATCGAACTAGTGCTTGAAGCATTGCATACCCAAAGAGAGCAGGAATCAAACAAACTGCAAATTTCCCAGCTTCATGTGCAATTAAAGGGTCTTGACCTAGCGAAACCAGAGTCTTCCCCAGGTTAAGCCACAACACACAGAGAGGAAGACAACATAAAATAAGACAGAAGACGCCAGTTTGAATTTGAACCCCAAACTTTCTATATTGCTTAGCTCCGTAGGCTTGCCCACATAGTGTTTCAAGTGCAGAAGCCAATCCAAACTGTTACACAAGTTCAAAATACAAAACCCGAAATGAAATTATAGTTATCAAGCAAAAGTATAAAACCCCACAACACAAGATGATGTTTTTACGGATGTGGGGTCTCAGATGTACCTCGTTCTAATGCCCCACCCTCCTAAAAAAGATATTTTCTTTTTCTTTTTATTATTAGATTTGATATAAAATTAGATTTGACATAAAATGAGTGATATTTTGATATATTATAAGTAAAATGATGCATTTTGGGACTTTTTATAATCTTTTTAAAGGGAAAAACTACACTAAATTATGCATTATTTATTTTTTGAAAAATCATAAAAATTCTAAACTACTCCATTTTATATCTTGAGATATTAAAATATCACTCATTTTATATTATATATTATATAGAATCTAATGATCATAATAAATAAGAATAAAACATTTGAAAAATTGAAAAATTTTAAACGGAATCAGCGAGCTTAGAGGCCCCTAGGGCGCCCTATTTTTATTCATAAGTTAGAGTTTTAGAAGTGACTTACAATGACGCTAAAGCCGGTGACGGCACAATGAGAGATGGCAACACCAGTGTTAGATTGAGCAAGTTTACCCAAGTGACCCACCATCATGAGAGTGATGGTCTGGAGAAAAAAGGTTGAAGCATTCACAATCACCATAGGAACTGCTACACTACAAACTGATTTAACTTCTTCAGCAAACACACGCCATGTTATTGGTAGATGATCTTCGTTCTCCGAGTCTGCATTTATATCCTCTAAGAGACTCATTTGATCCATTATTCTAGCTCCTTGCTCTCTATCTCACTCGAAGGCAACTACTACTCTTATCCTTGTACCTTAAACTGCAAGAGGAAAATTATTCAAAACCATCATGTGTGTGTGTGCGTGTGCAGGCGCATGTATGGTGGAATTCGTGCGTAGGAATTATTTTCAGACCTGGGGATGTGTTTTTGTTTGTGTGTATGTGTGTGCGTATATCATATTTTTACTTAATTATATCAATAACATACATATTATTTGTTGCATTTTTAGCTGCAAGGCATTATCAATTCAGTTTAGGGATACTGATAACAAACGAGGACCCTGTGAGAGGGCCACTATTATGAAAAGGATAAACAAATTAGTACCATAAATATTCAAAGAAAAAAAGATCTGGACGATAAGTAAATTAAAAATCAGTTGAAACGTAACAAACTACTATTATTCATCAGTTTAATTGTAAATCTATTTCGAGCAGCTGTGCAATCAACATAAACAATACTATAGTTTAAGATATATACCAATTGACCCCATTAAATTTTATCTAAGCCTCGAGACTGAAATTACTAACGATAAATAGTTAAGCTTCTGATAATGTGACCTTGAAGAAGATCCGTAATCCTTTGAAGCAGCGGAGGAGTTTTGAAAATGAAGAACTTAGAGACTGAGAGAAAGATGAGGATGAGGATGAGGAGGAGGAAGATGAATGCATAGGAAAGAGATATATATAGAGTGGCGCAAATTCAAAAAATGTGGGTTAAGGTTCAGTGAGATCTAATCCTATACCAACATTGTTAATATTTTAATATTAGCAATATAATAACCAAACTTTGGGTCCCTCAAATTTGCTTCAGTTCAATCCCTGAAGTTTAATTTTCATTAATTAAATCCCAAAAGTTTCATATGTTAGATATAGAGAAAATAAGAACTTCTCTTATTGATCCATGAATAAACAAGTGTATATATGAGCCTTGATATAGGCAACAAATGGATGGTGATAGGAATCTGATAAGAATGTATCTAAAAGGAAAAATATATCTAATAAAAAAATCTATGTAAATCAAACAATTAATAAAATAATACTTAAAAGATAACTAATAAAATAAATAATTATAAAAATGCAGCGCATGAAGCAAATGTGTGTGTGTTATTGATCAACACTCCCTTTACTTCAAAGTGTAATACCCTAAAAATCTATATTATAATTTGGTAAAATTATACCCATAGAAAGTAGTTGAATATGGGGTATCAAATGTTAAGATATAGTTATCTTATTTTCTAAGGAAAAATCTCTTGGAAATTAGAGAATTTGAGGGCCAAAGTACCAAATGACCAAAATGCCCCTAAGGGACATAAATGATTTAGGAAAAATTGTGAAAAATCCTAAAAGTCAGTGAAATAATTATTTGAATAATGAGAGTATGTTATCTCTAATTAGGGTAATTTAATAAATTACAAACTTGGAGAAATTGAATAAAGATATTCAAAAAGTATTGTAATGACTATAATGCCCTTACAAATTCTAAAATACTGCAGAACACATGAAAACAGAAATGTCAGTGTTATAATTATGAGGTAGTGGGACATTCTAATTAAGAAAATTATCAACTAATGATAATAAATTGATTAAGTAATTTCTAGCTAATTACTTAAGTCTGAGCAAAGGAAATTATGAAATAATTATGTAAAACTCAAAAATTAGTGGTAATTGGCTTAAAATTAGTAAAAATATATTTACTAATTAATTGGAAATTATTGTGGAAAATAGTTGAGTTTAGGTATTTTTAAGCCTAAATACAAGAATGGACCAATTAGGTAATTTTTGAAATTTTTGGAAAAATTAAATAAATAAATGATTTAAATAATTAATTAAATAAATATTTATTATTATTTTGGTCAGCCGAAATTTTGCTTGCAAAAGGAAGATTGGAACAAGCAAAGAATATCTAAGATTTTTATAGCAAGTTGCAAATATAATAATAATAAAATTAAATTAAAGTAAAAATGATGAATAGTGATTTAGAAATTAGGAAACGGATCCTATCTAGAGATCTAGGAATGAGATTTCCAAAGTCAGGGAAAAATAATGATCAGTGAAATTTTGTCTTCCGTTAGACTCTTACTAAGAAAATTCTGAAGTCGTTTGTGCATTTCCTAATAAAACAAAATAGGAAAAATGCATATAGGTATATTTTTGGATAAAGAGAAAATAAATTCTAACTCAACATCTAGGCATGAGTTTGAATTTATTTTGACATATTTGGAATCAGTGAATTTTTCTGAAGAAGTTGATAATTTCAGAAATGCGTTCTGAAACCGGACGCGATCGGACACGTTTTTCGAGGAAACATCAACTGGACTGTTGAAGCCCTATATGGAATCAAAATTTAGGTTAACTTGGACATTTATAGTAAGAGAGAACATGTCTTCAAAGTTGTAAATCCAGAATTTTGAGATTTCTTTGAAATCACGCGAATCGGGTACCGATCGGGGAAATTCTATTAGACCGGGCTATAAAGCAACATAAGTCATCACTTGGAACCAATCCATTGCTGCCAAATCAGCTATGTATGTCGACCAAAACCCTTCCCTGGACAAGAATGAAACACCATTTAAGTTTTGTTTTCCATGGTTTATAACAAATTGAATAATTCCCTTTATGTCCCTTAAAATTCCTATATATACCCCCTTCCTCTTCATTTTCACACCAAAAGTTGAGATCCTAGAGAGAGGTTAGAGAGAGAAGCTGCGGGGAGGAGTGCAGGGAAATTCGCGAAGCTCTGGGTAAGTTTTTCGGTACCGAGCTTTAAGCTTCCGTAGTTCTTTTGATAGTTAGAGTAGTAATGTTAGATTAGTATTTAATCTTTCAAGCATGATTGGGTATCATATGGGAGGGCTATTTTAGTCATTATTTTCGAAAATCATAGTTGCGTCGAAGTTCTGGCGAAATTTCGGGAAGAAAATTTATAAGAGTAACGAAGTCGCGAAATTCCGCCAATTAGGGGCATAGGGGCAAAATGGTAATTTTTACCTAAAATGCCAGTTATTGTGTCAAATCACTAATGGAAGTGATATTACTCTTATAGGACATCAGAAACTCTGATTTGCTGCCGTTACGCTGTCCGACGAGCCGCTGTTGGACGTTTCGCTGTTTTTTCGTAAAACGTGTCATTTCCGTCAAAAGTATCGAAGTACCATCAAACGAATGTACGTTCGCGTACTGGTAACCTTAACGCTGATGTTTACCGTATGCATGTATGTGTTAGGTGTAGTGTATGTGGTAACTTATGGCTCGATGGTATGTCTATGTGCTGTTTATATGTTTACGTTTGCTATGGGCGATATATCTACATGCTGTTGGGCGATATATGTATAGATGTTTTTGGGCGATATATGTATGCATGCTTTTGGGCGATGAATGCACATATACTGTTGTTAATATAATTGTCTGTAGTCCATATGCTGTGTATGTAAATATGAGGTTAACCGTTACCTGGGGTTCGATGCATGGACTCCAGCGCTTAACTTAGCTTCAGTTTCGGAAGGACCAAGGACCAAGGAGAAAGGGAAGCAGCACGCTTAGAGACCCGGCGGAAGATTTCTTTTCATTCTGACTTACGGCATTTTGGAATCTAAATATCAGTTACTCTTTGCTCCGTTGCTCTACTCTGACAATTTGAAATGATGTTTCATGAAAAAAAAATTATACTGCTTTTAAAAAGTTGGGATGTTACATTATGGTATCAGAGCAGTAGTCCTGGCATGAATTTAACTATGTTATTACGGACAGTTTGGTGCCGAAGGCAATGCTAGTCTACGTGGGTGTGCCAATCAGTCGCCGTAAAGTCGGTGAGGCCCCCATGGTAGACACTTACCTGGCCATTCTGTTCGATTAACGGAGTTAGGTTCTAAGCATTTTCAAAAATTTTGGAGCATATTTTGAAAAGGAGTACTGATATAGCCCTGAGTCGGTGTACCATTTCATTTCGGTATACCATTTTGAACCGGTATACTATCCTGAACCGGTGTACCACCCTTGGTCGGTGCATCATTCTAACCTAGAGCCGGTGAATTCATCACTTGTGCATACGCCGTTATCAGATAATTCTGATAACCCTGATACCCTTGATAACCCGGATACCTCTGATACCACTGATACCACTGAAAACCCGGATATCTCTGATACCACTGATACCATTGATAACCCGGATACCCCTGATACCACTGATACCACAGATAACCCTGATAACGTCGCCTATCGACGACCACTTTGACAACCCGGGAGATCATGGATCTTGAAAATCAGTTCTGACATGAATTCTGATAACTCACTCTGATAACTCTGATATCAGTCTCTGATACCTCTGATAACCGCCAGTTTGTGCTGGACGGTGATTCTTTCCTAGCATCGAGCTTATATGCGATGATAGGCCACGCCGGTTGAAACTCCGAAACCAATAAAGATAAGTACATGCAGTATTTGACTCATGTATAGGAACTTCCGATACGTATTTCCGTACCCATTGTTTAGAAAGAATATATGATTCTCACAAGTAGAGATAGAACTGATGCGGAAACCGAATCTTTATTCAAGCGAATTTCGCGTAACGTGCCAATAAACAAGGCTCAGGAGTAAGAAATTAAATCATTTATGTTGAACAAAGACTGTGAGACAAGTTTTCATAAATTGAGTGAGAAGTTGATTACCGCACCAAGAAATTGGTTATCCCAAATCCAAATATTTTTAATGGTACCTGAATTGGGATATGTCTAGGCTGCATGACATGACGGTGTGATAACTTACCACTCTCAAGTCTCTTAAAGTCGAACCAATCCACACAATAGCATAGTGATAATCAGCATCATGTTTCTTAAGTAACTATAAAACACTAAAGTACGCGGTGTTATGGGTGCCACGGAATCAATATATATAAAGTACGCGGTGTAATAGACGCCACGGAAACACTATATATATCAATTTAAAGCATGATAAAACACTAAAGTATGCGGTGTTATGGGTGCCACGGAAGCAATATATATAAAGTACGCGGTGTTTTGACGCCACGGAAACACTGTATATATCAATTTTAAACATGATAAAAAAAACATTATAAATCAAATCAAAGCAAATTTTCGATCACTAGGTGGAAAGACTCAAGTTTTTAACGTAGTATCAACTACTGTTAGATGAACGGGGCAACTGTTCGGAAGTAAATATTCACTTCCCAAGATCGACGATCTATTCCATTATCTAAATTCCTACATCCTGTCAAAGACGACTTACGCCCAGAATACTACCGGTTGTAAACCAAAACTAGCAATGTTTTGAAGATAGTCTTTAGGACTTGAATCACGCGCTTGAAAATTTCTTGTGACACTTTGTACGTTAACAAGTGCACCTATCATGCTCTTAGAGCGCTTAAATTAAGTATTTTCTCTCGAATACATAGGCAGGTTACGAGAGGCGTTGATTGACGACGTCCTCATCTGTTCAGAATAAGAAGTGGAACGGCAAGAATGATGATGATTCGTAGTAGGTAAAGGATGTGACTCTTTACTAGACTAGCAAAATGTGAGTATTGGCTGTCAGAAATAAAATTTTTGGGTCATGTTCCATGACGCAACGATGCTATTATCTATTCTAGACAAAGTAGGAGCAATTCTGGAATGAGAATGACCAGAGATAGTAAAACGTAAGGAGTAGTTTTGGGTCTAGCGGGATAGTACCGCAGATTCAAGTGAACTCTCGCTAGTTACAGTTACTATAAGGCTACGATGTAGAAAATAAGTAGCAATCGGATGGAGAAAATTATTGAATGGGTACTCTCTAATGAGATTTTTACCAGTATCTCATATGACGATTTTTTTAAGATCGAAAGCTATTAGAGTATGTTGAGAGCGCAATCCTGTTAAAGGAAATTCCCCGCGAAGCTATAAATGCGCCTGATGAAGCCGAACTTCCAAGTTTTCTTACAATCAAGATGGCACAGATTGACGCCTTGAATGGGTAGAAGTGTAAATCACTTATATTGCTCGATAAAATTATCGGAGCAGAGATTTTCGTAGTTGGGATATGGTTGATCACGTCTCTTAATAGTTTGTACAAGTCACAAAAGATCGTGAGAATCTTTTGGTGAATGAGATGATCGTACATCTCTAGATGCCGGTGTCAAAAGAACACCTCAAAGACGAACAAGTAGTTCGCATCACATGAGATCCTTCGAAGTATATGTTGACAACAAACAAATCGCTATTAGATAGCCTTATCCCCGAACCTGTTTAGACTTCCATACGATGTGACAAAATCGTTGCAGTGGATTTGAGATAGAGTAGAGATCCGAGGTTAACAGTCCAAGGTTTAAGATGGTACGGAGTATAGAGGATAGAGTACAAATTTCGAGGACGAAATTTTGTTTAAGGGGGGAAGAAATGTAATACCCTAAAAATCTATATTATAATTTGGTAAAATTATACCTATAGAAAGTAGTTGAATATGGGGTATCAAATGTTAAGATATAATTATCTTATTTTCTAAGGAAAAATCTCTTGGAAATTAGAGAATTTGAGGGCCAAAGTACCAAATGACCAAAATGCCCCTAAGGGACATAAATGATTTAGGAAAAATTGTGAAAAATCCTAAAAGTCAGTGAAATAATTATTTGAATAATGAGAGTATGTTATCTCTAATTAGGGTAATTTAATAAATTACAAACTTGGAGAAATTGAATAAAGATATTCAAAAAGTATTGCAATGACTATAATGCCCTTACAAATTCTAAAATACTGCAGAACACATGAAAACAGAAATGTCAGTGTTATAATTATGAGGTAGTGGGACATTCTAATTAAGAAAATTATCAACTAATGATAATAAATTGGTTAAGTAATTTCTAGCTAATTACTTAAGTCTGAGCAAAGGAAATTATGAAATAATTATGTAAAACTCAAAAATTAGTGGTAATTGGCTTAAAATTAGTAAAAATATATTTACTAATTAATTGGAAATTATTGTGGAAAATAGTTGAGTTTAGGTATTTTTAAGCCTAAATACAAGAATGGACCAATTAGGTAATTTTGTGAAATTTTTGGAAAAATTAAATAAATAAATGATTTAAATAATTAATTAAATAAATATTTATTATTATTTTGGTCAGCCGAAATTTTGCTTGCAAAAGGAAGATTGGAACAAGCAAAGAATATCTAAGATTTTTATAGCAAGTTGCAAATATAATAATAATAAAATTAAATTAAAGTAAAAATGATGAATAGTGATTTAGAAATTAGGAAACGGATCCTATCTAGAGATCTAGGAATGAGATTTCCAAAGTCAGGGAAAAATAATGATCGGTGAAATTTTGTCTTCCGTTAGACTCTTACTAAGTAAATTCTGAAGTCGTTTGTGCATTTCCTAATAAAACAAAATAGGGAAAAATGCATATAGGTATATTTTTGGATAAAGAGAAAATAAATTCTAACTCAACATCTAGGCATGAGTTTGAATTTATTTTGACATATTTGGAATCAGTGAATTTTTCTCAAGAAGTTGATAATTTGAAATGCGTTCAAACCTAGACGCGATCGGACACGTTTTTCGAGGAAACTTCAACTGGACTGTTGAAGCCCTATATGGAATCAAAATTTAGGTTAACTTGGACATTTCTAGTAAGAGAGAACATGTCTTCAAAGTTGTAAATCCAGAATTTTGAGATTTCTCCGAAATCACGCGAATCGGGTACCGATCGGGAAATTCTATTAGACCGGGCTATAAAGCAACATAAGTCATCACTTGGAACCAATCCATTGCTGCCAAATCAGCTATGTATGTCGACCAAAACCCTTCCCTGGACAAGAATGAAACACCATTTAAGTTTTGTTTTCCATGGTTTATAACAAATTGAATAATTCCCTTTATGTCCCTTAAAATTCCTATATATACCCCCTTCCTCTTCATTTTCACACCAAAAGTTGAGATCCTAGAGAGATGTTAGAGAGAGAAGCTCTGGGGGAGGAGTCTGGGGAAATTCGCAGCGAAGCTCTGGGTAAGTTTTTCGGTACCGAGCTTTAAGCTTCCGTAGTTCTTTTGATAGTTAGAGTAGTAATGTTAGATTAGTATTTAATCTTTCAAGTATGATTGGGTATCATATGGGAGGGCTATTTTAGTCATTATTTTCGAAAATCATAGTTGCGTCGAAGTTCTGGCGAAATTTCGGGAAGAAAATTTATAAGAGTAACGAAGTGCTGGCGAAATTCCGCTAATTAGGGGCATAGGGGCAAAATGGTAATTTTTACCTAAAATGCCAGTTATTGTGTCAAATCACTAATGGAAGTGATATTACTCTTATAGGACATCAGAAACTCTGATTTGCTGCCGTTACGCTGTCCGACGAGCCGTTAGACGTTTCGCCGTTTTTCGTAAAACGTGCCATTTTTCACAAAGTATCAAGTACCATCAAACGAAGGTACGTTCGCGTACTGGTAACCTTAACGCTGATGTTTACCGTATGCATGTATGTGTTAGGTGTAGTGTATGTGGTAACTTATGGCTCGATGGTATGTCTATGTGCTGTTTATATGTTTACGTTTGCTATGGGCGATATATCTACATGTTGTTGGGCGATATATGTATAGATGTTTTTGGGCGATATATGTATGCATGCTTTTGGGCGATGAATGCACATATATTGTTGTTAATATAATTGTCTGTAGTCCATATGATGTGTATGTAAATATGAGGTTAACCGTTACACGGGTTCGATGCATGGACTCCGGCGCTTAACTTAGCTTCGGTTTGGAAGGACCAAGGACCAAGGAGAAAGGGAAGCAAGACGCTTAGAGACCCGCGGAAGATTTCTTTTCATTCATGTCTCAAGCCTTTCTTTTGATGTTGTTATCTACTTTTGAACCACCCGGTTTGTACCGTTGTAACCAAATGTGGACTTACGGCATTTTGGAATCTAAATATCGCTTACTCTTTGCTCCGTTGCTCTACTCTGACAATTTGAAATGATGTTTCATGAAAAAAAAATTATACTGCTTTTAAAAAGTTGGGATGTTACACAAAGCTGCACACTCCCATCTGTATTTTGAAATATTCAACTTTGTCAATAGAGTGACTTGGTCATTATATCTGCAACTTGTTGAGAGTAACCTTTAGCTACTAATGGTGCTTTGTGCTTCTAATACTTGGTCCGAAACACCCATTTGAGCCCAACTGCCTTGTAACATCCCAATTTGAAACGCGGATTTTTTTTTTTTTCAAAGTCAGAGTCGAGCAATGGAGCGTAAGAGTAACTGATCATAACATAACATGGACCATAGTGTAATAAAGTATTGATTACGGTAATCCTCACTGTTCAAAAGTAAACTACGAAAGAAACGAAGGCGATAAGATAACTTCATCCGCAAGTCTACTCCTGCCGCTTGCCCCGGACTTCAATTCGCAGTCCTCCGGACTCCGAGCTACAAAATGAGATTCAATTCAACGTATTGAATCTCGTAGTAATTAACCTCATACCCAAACAACACGGTATATACAAACAGATATTCTAGAGCTAATACAACAGTATATCACTACATAAGCATACATCAAATGCATGATCATTATGCCGACAAACATAAGCAATAAGCAATATGAAAGCCCCACAATGTAAAAACAACACAACAACAGCCTGCACTATTCACCAGTGCCACGATACTCACTCGTGTCCTCAGCGCTAGGAAAACATAACGGCATTACAAGACATAACCCATATAAAACTGTCTGTATAACGGTCTACGAACATATCTTAGACATATATGCATTTAAGCAGTGACCAAGACTTCACACTCGACTAATTTTCTTCCCAAAATTTCGCCAGAACTTCGACGCCATTTTGATTTTCGAAAATAAAGACTAAAATAGCCCTCCCATATTATATCCAGTCATACTTGAAAAATTAAAGGCTATTCTAGCATTACAACTCTAACTATTGAAAGAACTACGAAGACTTCAACTTTTCAGGCACTCAATCCCTACCAAGTTTTTACCTCGTCAGGCATTTTTCAATGCAATGAGGCCTAAAAACAATAGTAGGAATCTCATTCCCTACTTACTAAAACTATCTAACAATTCTACTAACTATCGAACTAAAACGCTAAAGACCAGAAGGACTTACCCGTTGAAGACTTCTGCAGAAATTTCCCCAGAGCTTCTCTCTCTACTTTCTCCCTCTAAGTTCGGCCAAGAAGAAAGAAGGAATGGTGTGAGGATTTTGAAGAGGGAAGCTACCTATTTATAGAGATTTCTAAGGATACAAATGGCATTTTCCAAATTGTTTACAACCTTGGAAATTCAAACATGAAATGGTGTAAAATTCATGCCCATGGAAACATGCTGGTCGACATCTTTGAGTGATGTGGCAGCCTCCAATTGGTCCAAAAAAATGATTAATGAGCTTGCTTTATGCCCGGTCTAACCGTTTTCCCCGATCGGTACCCGATTCGCGTGATTTCGAAGAAATCTCAAAATTCTGGATTTACAACTTTGAAGACATGTTCTGACTTACTAGAAATGTCCAAGTTAACCTAAATTTTGATCCCATATAGGGCTCCAACAGTCTAGTTGAAGTTTTCTTGAAAAACGTGTCCGAACGCACCCGGTTTCAGAACGCATTTCTGAAATTATCAACTTCTTCAGAAAAATTCACTGATTCCAAATATGTCAAAATAAATTCAAACTCATTCCTAGATGTTGAGTTATAATTTTTTTCCTTTATATCCAAAAATATGCCTATATGCATTTTTCCCTATTTTGTTTTATTAGGAAATGCACAAACGACTTCAGAATTTTCTTCCGGAAGAGTCTAACGGAAGATAATAACTCACTGATCAATATTTTTCCTTGACTTTGGAAATCCCATTCCTAGATCTCTAGATAGGATCCGTTTCCTAATTTCTAAATTACTATTCACATTTTTTACTTTAATTAATTATATTAATAAAATAATACCCATTTTTTGTTCTATTTTCATTTTTTTTTCCTTCTTCTTGGGTCCATTTTTTCGGCTGGCCCTTCTTTAAATTAATAAATATTTATTTTTTATTTAATTAATTATTTAATCATTTACTTATTTAATTTTTTCCAAAAATTCCACAAAATTATCTCATTGGTCCATTCTTGTATTTAGGCCTAAAAATACCTAAACTCAACTATTTTTCTCCAAAATTTCCAATTAATTAGTAAACATGTTTTTACTAATTTTAAGACAAAAACCACTAATTTTAGGGTTTTACATAATTACTGTGAATTTCCTTTGCTTATGCTTAAGTAATTAGCCCAATATTACCTAATTACTTAATTATCACAAGTTGATAATTTTCTTACTTACAATGCCTCATTACCTTCATACTCTTGCACTAACATTAGCATTTCCATGCCTCTTACTTTATTCGATAATTTACAAGGGTATTATGGTCTTTTTACGACTTTTTGGACATTCCTATACAATTTTTCCAAGTTCATAATTTATTAAATTACCATAATTAGAGATAATATATTCTCCTAATTCACTTGGTCATTTTACTGCCTTTTAGGATTTTTCATAATTTTTCTAAGTTATTTATGTCCCTTAGGTACCATAAATATTCAAAGAAAAAAAGATCTGGACGATAAGTAAATTAAAAATCAGTTGAAACGTAACAAACTACTATTATTCATCAGTTTAATTGTAAATCTATTTCGAGCAGCTGTGCAATCAACATAAACAATACTATAGTTTAAGATATATACCAATTGACCCCATTAAATTTTATCTAAGCCTCGAGACTGAAATTACTAACGATAAATAGTTAAGCTTCTGATAATGTGACCTTGAAGAAGATCCGTAATCCTTTGAAGCAGCGGAGGAGTTTTGAAAATGAAGAACTTAGAGACTGAGAGAAAGATGAGGATGAGGATGAGGAGGAGGAAGATGAATGCATAGGAAAGAGATATATATAGAGTGGCGCAAATTCAAAAAATGTGGGTTAAGGTTCAGTGAGATCTAATCCTATACCAACATTGTTAATATTTTAATATTAGCAATATAATAACCAAACTTTGGGTCCCTCAAATTTGCTTCAGTTCAATCCCTGAAGTTTAATTTTCATTAATTAAATCCCAAAAGTTTCATATGTTAGATATAGAGAAAATAAGAACTTCTCTTATTGATCCATGAATAAACAAGTGTATATATGAGCCTTGATATAGGCAACAAATGGATGGTGATAGGAATCTGATAAGAATGTATCTAAAAGGAAAAATATATCTAATAAAAAAATCTATGTAAATCAAACAATTAATAAAATAATACTTAAAAGATAACTAATAAAATAAATAATTATAAAATGCAGCGCATGAAGCAAATGTGTGTGTGTTATTGATCAACACTCCCTTTACTTCAAAGTGTAATACCCTAAAAATCTATATTATAATTTGGTAAAATTATACCCATAGAAAGTAGTTGAATATGGGGTATCAAATGTTAAGATATAGTTATCTTATTTTCTAAGGAAAAATCTCTTGGAAATTAGAGAATTTGAGGGCCAAAGTACCAAATGACCAAAATGCCCCTAAGGGACATAAATGATTTAGGAAAAATTGTGAAAAATCCTAAAAGTCAGTGAAATAATTATTTGAATAATGAGAGTATGTTATCTCTAATTAGGGTAATTTAATAAATTACAAACTTGGAGAAATTGAATAAAGATATTCAAAAGTATTGTAATGACTATAATGCCCTTACAAATTCTAAAATCTTGCAGAACACATGAAAACAGAAATGTCAGTGTTATAATTATGAGGTAGTGGGACATTCTAATTAAGAAAATTATCAACTAATGATAATAAATTGATTAAGTAATTTCTAGCTAATTACTTAAGTCTGAGCAAAGGAAATTATGAAATAATTATGTAAAACTCAAAAATTAGTGGTAATTGGCTTAAAATTAGTAAAAATATATTTACTAATTAATTGGAAATTATTGTGGAAAATAGTTGAGTTTAGGTATTTTTAAGCCTAAATACAAGAATGGACCAATTAGGTAATTTTGTGAAATTTTTGGAAAAATTAAATAAATAAATGATTTAAATAATTAATTAAATAAATATTTATTATTATTTTGGTCAGCCGAAATTTTGCTTGCAAAAGGAAGATTGGAACAAGCAAAGAATATCTAAGATTTTTATAGCAAGTTGCAAATATAATAATAATAAAATTAAATTAAAGTAAAAATGATGAATAGTGATTTAGAAATTAGGAAACGGATCCTATCTAGAGATCTAGGAATGAGATTTCCAAAGTCAGGGAAAAATAACTAAAGTCGTTTGTGCATTTCCTAATAAAACAAAATAGGGAAAAATGCATATAGGTATATTTTTGGATAAAGAGAAAATAAATTCTAACTCAACATCTAGGCATGAGTTTGAATTTATTTTGACATATTTGGAATCAGTGAATTTTTCTGAAGAAGTGGATAATTTCAGAAATGCGTTACAAGCAGGACGCGATCGGACACGTTTTCGAGGAAACATCAAGCTGGATGTTGAAGCCCTATATGGAATCAAAATTTAGGTTAACTTGGACATTTATAGTAAGAGAGAACATGTCTTCAAAGTTGTAAATCCAGAATTTTGAGATTTCTTTGAAATCACGCGAATCGGGTGCCGATCGGGAAATTCTATTAGGCCGGGCTATAAAGCAACATAAGTCATCACTTGGAACCAATCCATTGCTGCCAAATCAGCTATGTATGTCGACCAAAACCCTTCCCTGGACAAGAATGAAACACCATTTAAGTTTTGTTTTCCATGGTTTATAACAAATTGAATAATTCCCTTTATGTCCCTTAAAATTCCTATATATACCCCCTTCCTCTTCATTTTCACACCAAAAGTTGAGATCCTAGAGAGAGGTTAGAGAGAGAAGCTGCGGGGAGGAGTGCAGGGAAATTCGCGCGAAGCTCTGGGTAAGTTTTTCGGTGCCGAGCTTTAAGCTTCCGTAGTTCTTTTGATAGTTAGAGTAGTAATGTTAGATTAGTATTTAATCTTTCAAGCATGATTGGGTATCATATGGGAGGGCTATTTTAGTCATTATTTTCGAAAATCATAGTTGCGTCGAAGTTCTGGCGAAATTTCGGGAAGAAAATTTATAAGAGTAACGAAGTGCTGGCGAAATTCCGCCAATTAGGGGCATAGGGGCAAAATGGTAATTTTTACCTAAAATGCCAGTTATTGTATCAAATCACTAATGGAAGTGATATTACTCTTATAGGACATCAGAAACTCTGATTTGCTGCCGTTCTTGTTGTCCGACGAGCATTGTTAGACGTTTCGCCGTTTTTTCGTAAACGTGTCATTTAGTCAAAAGTATCAAGTACCATCAAACGAATGTACGTTCGCGTACTGGTAACCTTAACGCTGATGTTTACCGTATGCATGTATGTGTTAGGTGTAGTGTATGTGGTAACTTATGGCTCGATGGTATGTCTATGTGCTGTTTATATGTTTACGTTTGCTATGGGCGATATATCTACATCTTTGTTGGGCGATATATGTATAGATGTTTTGGGCGATATATGTATGCATGCTTTTGGGCGGTGAATGCACATATACTGTTGTTAATATAATTGTCTGTAGTCCATATGCTGTGTATGTAAATATGAGGTTAACCGTTACACAGGGTTCGATGCATGGACTCCGGCGCTTAACTTAGCCGGTTTCGGAAGGACCAAGGACCAAGGAGAAAGGGAAGCGGCACGCTTAGAGACCCGCGGAAGATTTCTTTTCATTCATGCTGAAGCCTTTCTTTTGATGTTGTTATCTACTTTTGAACCACCCGGTTTCCGTACCGCTGTTGTAACCAGCCAGACTTACGGCATTTTGGAATCTAAATATCAGTTACTCTTTGCTCCGTTGCTCTACTCTGACAATTTGAAATGATGTTTCATGAAAAAAATTATCTTGCTTTTAAAAAGTTGGGATGTTACATTATGGTATCGAGCAGTAGTCACGGCATGAATTTAACTATGTTATTACGGACGATTTGGTGCCGAAGGCAATGCTAGTCTACGTGGGTGTGCCAATCGATCGCCAGTAAAGTCGGTGAGGCCCCATGGTAGACACTTACACGGCCATTTCATTCGATTAACGGAGTTAGGTTCTAAGCATTTTCAAAAATTTTGGAGCATATTTTGAAAAGGAGTGCGATATAGCCACTGAGTCGGTGTACCATTTCATTTCGGTATACCATTTTGAACCGGTATACTATCCTGAACCGGTGTACCACCCTTGGTCGGTGCATCATTCTAACCTAGAGCCGGTGAATTCATCACTTGTGCATACGCCGTTATCAGATAATTCTGATAACCCTGATACCCTTGATAACCCGGATACCTCTGATACCACTGATACCACTGAAAACCTGGATATCTCGATACCACCGATACCATTGATAACCCGGATACCCCTGATACCACTGATACCACAGATAACCCTGATAACGTCGCCTATCGACGACCACTTTGACAACCCGGGAGATCATGGATCTTGAAAATCAGTTCTGACATGAATTCTGATAACTCACTCTGATAACTCTGATATCAGTATCTGATACCTCTGATAACCGCCAGTTTGTGCTGGACGGTGATTCTTTCCTAGCATCGAGCTTATATGCGATGATAGGCCACGCCGGTTGAAACTCCGAAACCAATAAAGATAAGTACATGCAGTATTTGACTCATGTATAGGAACTTCCGATACGTATTTCCGTACCCATTGTTTAGAAAGAATATATGATTCTCACAAGTAGAGATAGAACTGATGCGGAAACCGAATCTTTATTCAAGCGAATTTCGCGTAACGTGCCAATAAACAAGGCTCGGGAGTAAGAAATTAAATCATTTATGTTGAACAAAGGCGTGAGACAAGTTTTCATAAATTGAGTGAGAAGTTGATTACCGCACCAAGAAATTGGTTATCCCAAATCCAAATATTTTTAATGGTACTGAATTGGGATATGTCTAGGCTATGACATGACAAAGTGTGATAACTTACCACTCTCAAGTCTCTTAAAGTCGAACCAATCCACACAATAGCATAGTGATAATCGCATCATGTTTCTTAAGTAACTATAAAACACTAAAGTACGCGGTGTTATGGGTGCCACGGAATCAATATATATAAAGTACGCGGTGTAATAGACGCCACGGAAACACTATATATATCAATTTAAAGCATGATAAAACACTAAAGTATGCGGTGTTATGGGTGCCACGGAAGCAATATATATAAAGTACGCGGTGTTTTGACGCCACGGAAACACTTGTATATATCAATTTTAAACATGATAAAAAAACATTATAAATCAAATCAAAGCAAATTTTCGATCACTAGGTGGAAAGACTCAAGTTTTTAACGTAGTATCAACTCTTGTTAGATGAACGGGCAACTGTTCGAAGTAAATATTCACTTCCCAAGATCGACGATCTATTCCATTATCTAAATTCCTACATCCTGTCAAAGACGACTTACGCCCAGAATACTACCGGTTGTAAACCAAAACTAGCAATGTTTTGAAGATAGTCTTTAGGACTTGAATCACGCGCTTGAAAATTTCTTGTGACACTTTGTACGTTATCAAGTGCACCTATCATGCTCTTAGAGCGCTTAAATTAAGTATTTTCTCTCGAATACATAGGCATAGGTAAAGGATGTGACTCTTTACTAGACTAGCAAAATGTGAGTATTGGTCATCGAAATAAAATTTTGGGTCATGTTCCATGACGCAACGATGCTATTATCTATTCTAGACAAAGTAGGAGCAATTCGGAATGAGAATGACCAGAGATAGTAAAACGTAAGGAGTAGTTTTGGGTCTAGCGGGATAGTACCGCGAGATTCAAGTGAACTCTCGCTAGTTACAGTTACTATAAGGCTACGATGTAGAAAATAAGTAGCAATCGGATGGAGAAAATTATTGAATGGGTACTCTCTAATGAGATTTTTACCAGTATCTCATATGACGATTTTAAGATCGAAAGCTGTTAGAGTATGATGAGAGCGCAATCCTGTTAAAGGAAATTCCCCGCGAAGCTATAAATGCGCTGATGAAGCCGAACTTCCAAGTTTTCTTACAATCAAGATGGCACAGATTGACGCCTTGAATGGGTAGAAGTGTAAATCACTTATATTGCTCGATAAAATTATCGGAGCGAGAGATTTTCGTAGTTGGGATATGGTTGATCACGTCTCTTAATAGTTTGTACAAGTCACAAAGATCGTGAGAATCTTTTGGTGAATGAGATGATCGTACATCTCTAGATGCCGGTGTCAAAAGAACACCTCAAAGACGAACAAGTAGTTCGCATCACATGAGATCCTTCGAAGTATATGTTGACAACAAACAAATCGCTATTAGATAGCCTTATCCCCGAACCTGTTTAGACTTCCATACGATGTGACAAAATCGTTGCAGTCGGATTTGAGATAGAGTAGAGATCCGAGGTTAACAGTCCAAGGTTTAAGATGGTACGGAGTATAGAGGATAGAGTACAAATTTCGAGGACGAAATTTTGTTTAAGGGGGGAAGAAATGTAATACCCTAAAAATCTATATTATAATTTGGTAAAATTATACCTATAGAAAGTAGTTGAATATGGGGTATCAAATGTTAAGATATACTTATCTTATTTTCTAAGGAAAAATCTCTTGGAAATTAGAGAATTTGAGGGCCAAAGTACCAAATGACCAAAATGCCCCTAAGGGACATAAATGATTTAGGAAAAATTGTGAAAAATCCTAAAAGTCAGTGAAATAATTATTTGAATAATGAGAGTATGTTATCTCTAATTAGGGTAATTTAATAAATTACAAACTTGGAGAAATTGAATAAAGATATTCAAAAGTATTGCAATGACTATAATGCCCTTACAAATTCTAAAATCTGCGAGAACACATGAAAACAGAAATGTCAGTGTTATAATTATGAGGTAGTGGGACATTCTAATTAAGAAAATTATCAACTAATGATAATAAATTGGTTAAGTAATTTCTAGCTAATTACTTAAGTCTGAGCAAAGGAAATTATGAAATAATTATGTAAAACACAAAAATTAGTGGTAATTGGCTTAAAATTAGTAAAAATATATTTACTAATTAATTGGAAATTATTGTGGAAAATAGTTGAGTTTAGGTATTTTTAAGCCTAAATACAAGAATGGACCAATTAGGTAATTTTGTGAAATTTTTGGAAAAATTAAATAAATAAATGATTTAAATAATTAATTAAATAAATATTTATTATTATTTTGGTCAGCCGAAATTTTGCTTGCAAAAGGAAGATTGGAACAAGCAAAGAATATCTAAGATTTTTATAGCAAGTTGCAAATATAATAATAATAAAATTAAATTAAAGTAAAAATGATGAATAGTGATTTAGAAATTAGGAAACGGATCCTATCTAGAGATCTAGGAATGAGATTTCCAAAGTCAGGGAAAAATAATGATCAGTGAAATTTTGTCTTCCGTTAGACTCTTACGGAAGTAAATTCTGAAGTCGTTTGTGCATTTCCTAATAAAACAAAATAGGGAAAAATGCATATAGGTATATTTTTGGATAAAGAGAAAATAAATTCTAACTCAAAATCTAGGCATGAGTTTGAATTTATTTTGACATATTTGGAATCAGTGAATTTTTCATAATTTGAAATGCGTTAAAGCCAGGACGCGATCGGACACGTTTTCGAGGAAACATCAACTGGATGTTGAAGCCCTATATGGAATCAAAGTTTAGGTTAACTTGGACATTTCTAGTAAGAGAGAACATGTCTTCAAAGTTGTAAATCCAGAATTTTGAGATTTCTCGAAATCACGCGAATCGGGTGCCGATCGGGAAATTCTATTAGGCAGGGCTATAAAGCAACATAAGTCATCACTTGGAACCAATCCATTGCTGCCAAATCAGCTATGTATGTCGACCAAAACCCTTCCTGGACAAGAATGAAACACCATTTAAGTTTTGTTTTCCATGGTTTATAACAAATTGAATAATTCCCTTTATGTCCCTTAAAATTCCTATATATACCCCTTCCTCTTCATTTTCACACCAAAAGTTGAGATCCTAGAGAGATGTTAGAGAGAGAAGCTCGGGGGAGGAGTGCGGGGAAATTCGCGCGAAGCTCTGGGTAAGTTTTTGATGCACCGAGCTTTAAGCTTAGTAGTTCTTTTGATAGTTAGAGTAGTAATGTTAGATTAGTATTTAATCTTTCAAGTATGATTGGGTATCATATGGGAGGGCTATTTTAGTCATTATTTTCGAAAATCATAGTTGCGTCGAAGTTACGCGAAATTTCGGGAAGAAAATTTATAAGAGTAACGAAGTCTTGTGAAATTCCGCTAATTAGGGGCATAGGGGCAAAATGGTAATTTTTACCTAAAATGCCAGTTATTGTGTCAAATCACTAATGGAAGTGATATTACTCTTATAGGACATCGAAACTCGATTTGCTGCCGTTACTGTTGTCCGACGAGCATTTGTTAGATGTTTCGCCGTTTTTAAGTAAACGTGCCATTTCCGTCAAAAGTATCAAGTACCATCAAACGAAGGTACGTTCGCGTCTTGGTAACCTTAACGCTGATGTTTACCGTATGCATGTATGTGTTAGGTGTAGTGTATGTGGTAACTTATGGCTCGATGGTATGTCTATGTGCTGTTTATATGTTTACGTTTGCTATGGGCGATATATCTACATGTTGTTGGGCGATATATGTATAGATGTTTTTGGGCGATATATGTATGCATGCTTTTGGGCGATGAATGCACATATATTGTTGTTAATATAATTGTCTGTAGTCCATATGCTGTGTATATGTAAATATGAGGTTAACCGTTACACCGGGTTCGATGCATGGACTCCGGCGCTTAACTTAGCTTCGGTTTGGAAGGACCAAGGACCAAGGAGAAAGGGAAGCGGCACGCTTAGAGACCCGGCGGAAGATTTCTTTTCATTACATCGAAGCCTTTCTTTTGATGTTGTTATCTACTTTTGAACCACCCGGTTTACGTACATTGTTGTAACCAAACCAGCCAGACTTACGGCATTTTGGAATCTAAATATCAGTTACTCTTTGCTCCGTTGCTCTACTCTGACAATTTGAAATGATGTTTCATGAAAAAAAAATTATACTGCTTTTAAAAAGTTGGGATGTTACACAAAGCTGCACACTCCCATCTGTATTTTGAAATATTCAACTTTGTCAATAGAGTGACTTGGTCATTATATCTGCAACTTGTTGAGAGTAACCTTTAGCTACTAATGGTGCTTTGTGCTTCTAATACTTGGTCCGAAACACCCATTTGAGCCCAACTGCCTTGTAACATCCCAATTTGAAACGCGGATTTTTTTTTTCAAAGTCAGAGTCGAGCAATGGAGCGTAAGAGTAACTGATCATAACATAACATGGACCATAGTGTAATAAAGTATTGATTACAGTAATCCTACTGTTCAAAAGTAAACTACAGAAAGAAACAGAAGGCGATAAGATAACTTCATCCGCAAGTCTACTCCTGCTGCTTGCCCCGGACTTCAATTCGCGGTCCTCCGGACCCTGAAGCTACAGCTGAGATTCAATTCAACGCATTGAATCTCAGGTAACGGTTAACCTCATACCCAAACAACACAGTATACACCAATGATATTCTAGAGCTAATACAACAAGATATCACTACATAAGCATACAGCAGATGCATGATCATTATGCCGACAAACATAAGCAATAAGCAATATGAAAGCCCCACAATGTAAAAACAACACAACAAACACTGCACTATTCACAGTGCCACGATACTCACTCGTGTCCTCAGCGCTAGGAAAACATAACGGCATTACAAGACATAACCCGTATAAAACTGTCTGTATAACGGTCTACGAACATATCTTAGACATATATGCATTTAAGCAGCACAAGATTAGTGTTACAGTACGCGTCCGTACCTTCGTTTGCGACGTTAGGTACCACCGGGCGGAAAACGTACTTTTACTAAAAACGTGAACTTCAAAACGGTTCGTCGGGCAACAGAAGCGGCAAGAAATCGAGAGATTCTGATATCCTATAAGAATAATATCACTTCTATTAGTGATTTGACATTATAATCGGCATTTTAGGTAAAAATTACCATTTTGCCCTTCTACCCCTAATTGGCGGAATTTCGCCAAAGACTTCGTTATTCGACTAATTTTCTTCCCAAAATTTCGCGAACTTCGACGCCATTTTGATTTTCGAAAATAAAGACTAAAATAGCCCTCCCATATGATATCCAATCATACTTGAAAATTAAAGGCTATTCTAGCATTACAACCCTACTTTTGAAAGAGCTATAAAAACTTCAACTTTTCAGTACTCGATCCCTACCAAGTTTTTACCTCGTCGTGCATTTTTCAATGCAATGAGGCCTAAAAACAATAGTAGGAATCTCATTCCCTACTTACTAAAACTATCTAACAATTCTACTAACTATCGAACTAAAACGCTAAAGACCGAAGGACTTACCCGTTGAAGACTTCTGCAGAAATTTCCCCAGAGCTTCTCTCTCTACTTTCTCCCTCTAAGTTCGGCCAAGAAGAAAGAAGGAATGGTGTGAGGATTTTGAAGAGGGAAGCTACCTATTTATAGAGATTTCTAAGGATACAAATGGCATTTTCCAAATTGTTTACAACCTTGGAAATTCAAACATGAAATGGTGTAAAATTCATGCCCATGGAAACATGCTGGTCGACATCTTTGAGTGATGTGGCAGCCTCCAATTGGTCCAAAAAATGATTAATGAGCTTGCTTTATGCCCGGTCTAACCGTTTTCCCCGATCGGTACCCGATTCGCGTGATTTCGGAGAAATCTCAAAATTCTGGATTTACAACTTTGAAGACATGTTCTCACTTACTAGAAATGTCCAAGTTAACCTAAATTTTGATCCCATATAGGGCTCCAACAGTCTAGTTGAAGTTTTCTCGAAAAACGTGTCCGAACGCACCCGGTTTCAGAACGCATTTCTGAAATTATCAACTTCTTCAGAAAAATTCACTGATTCCAAATATGTCAAAATAAAATAATACCCACTTGCACATATAATTTTTGTTCTATTTTCATTTTTTTTTCCTTCTTCTTGGGTCCATTTTTTCGGCTGGCCCTTCTTTAAATTAATAAATATTTATTTTTTATTTAATTAATTATTTAATCATTTACTTATTTAATTTTTTCCAAAAATTCCACAAAATTATCTCATTGGTCCATTCTTGTATTTAGGCCTAAAAATACCTAAACTCAACTATTTTTCTCCAAAATTTCCAATTAATTAGTAAACATGTTTTTACTAATTTTAAGACAAAAACCACTAATTTTAGGGTTTTACATAATTACTTGTGAATTTCCTTTGCTTATGCTTAAGTAATTAGCCCAATATTACCTAATTACTTAATTATCACAAGTTGATAATTTTCTTACTTACAATGCCTCATTACCTTCATACTCTTGCACTAACATTAGCATTTCCATGCCTCTTACTTTATTCGATAATTTACAAGGGTATTATGGTCTTTTTACGACTTTTGGACATTCCTATACAATTTTTCCAAGTTCATAATTTATTAAATTACCATAATTAGAGATAATATATTCTCCTAATTCACTTGGTCATTTTACTGCCTTTTAGGATTTTTCATAATTTTTCTAAGTTATTTATGTCCCTTAGGTGCATTTTCGTCATTTTGGCACTTTGGCCCTTAAATTCCCTGATTTCCTACAGAATTTAACTTAGAATAATAGGCTAAATTTACACAAGTCTGGAGACATTAATTTCACTTTTCAGAAATATCCAATTTATTCATAATATTCCAGATAATAAAATCTGGGTATTACATGCCTACTTACCTTTAGGGAGATCAACTAACTCCCATGTAGCATTCTTCTTGATACAATTTATCTCTTCAACCATTGCATTTTTCTACACTTGATCTATTTTAGCATCCACATATGACTCAAAATCTGAAGCAAAAAGAGCATAATTACAATATTCATAAATATCTATTAAAGCTCGAATCTTTCAAGGCGGGGTTTCACTCGAGGAGCTAGTAAATGAGCTTGCTGGTTGATCAGACCATATTTTTGATGTGTTATTTCATGATTAAATTGGGATTTAATCATGTTAATTGGGTTAAAAATGTGTTCTTTATGATTAATTTGGATTAATGAGTGATTACATGAAAATTGTGTTAAAAAGGGTAAAATTGTCATAATTATTGTAATTACTCTTATTCAATATTTTTTTGGGAAGATTTGATGTTGGCTTGATTGGTTTAAATTGTAGGTGGTTGAAGAAATTGGATCAAATTTGAAAATAAAAGTTTGAACCCAAGTTGCAAAACTTTCAGTTTGGTCCCTCTACAAAACGTTTTGAAATTTTCACTTAGGTCCCTACAGCAAAACACTGCGTTTTGAGGAGCTAGGTCAAAGATTCAAAGTGAATCCTCATTCATTGAATAAAAGAAACAGGACCCGACAGAATTTGGAGGACCCGAGGCGCAGCTGGGGGATTAATTATCAAAGAAACAGAACAGAGAGCACGGGAGCTGGGAGCGAGAAACGAGAGCGAGAACGGAAGGGGGGAATTTTGGGGAACCAGAAGGCGAGACGCGGGAAGAAGAGGAGGACCGGATTTGGAGAGAGGGCGCCGGAAGGAGACCTGAACCAGAGATCGACCTCCTCCCTTCGCCGTGGAACAAACCAGAAACAGACCTGAGACCTTCGATCCTTTATCCTTCCTTCCTCCATCTTCCATCCCTTTAAGCCCGAGTTCAGTAGCAGCGAGAGACAGAACCAGACGCTCGAACCAGACCCTTGGACCTTCACCGTGAGACAACCCTTCATCCACCGTCAGCCTCACCATCACAGTCCAACCACCATCGTCTTAGTTCCTCCGCCATCTTCCCCTGTTCCAGACCCACCATCGTCTTCAATCTCTCTCCCACTCACACCTTCATCCTTCCTTTATTCATCATTTCATTGTCTTCTTCCCTGTTTCTGAGCTACTGTTCCATAATTTCTGCATTCATCATTATTTCCCTTTTGTTGTGGTGGAGTTCTATATATAATGCTGGAACTTTAATTTTAATTGTGTTTAGAGAAGCTATTTTGATGGGTGGCAGCGGATGATTCACCTCTTGGAGATGGATTATGTGGCTTGAGTTTCAGAGCTAATTTAGGGGAGTATTTTGTTCAATCTATTTGTCCAGATTTATATATTTAGATTGCCTAGTTTTAGGAATTATTGTGTATAAATTCTGGAACTGAGATTAATGTTTATTGTCTTTGTTAGTTTGACAATTGTGATTGGATTGAATTTTGTAGCTTGTTGGATTTAGATATATGTATTTCCTTATTGATTCAATGATATTGTGTTGTCTACGTGGTATTGTTAGATAATATGATTGAATTGGATTAATTGAGTGGCGTGGTATCGCATTCATATGAAGAGGAACCAAGTTGCATTGATTTAATCTTAATCACACACTAAGTGGTTTTAAACAATATCTCAAGAGATAGTAGTTTGCTACGGTAGTAGGAGCTACTATTAATTGGGAATATTGGACTCAAGTGGTATCTTGGGGTTTTTCATCTAGACTTAGTGAAAATTTACTCTTATATTTAATTTAACTATGATAGTCACTATTCCATTTCCAAGAGCATTCATACTCATTTTCATATTCCATCCCATTTTATAAAGAAAATACCAAAAATAGTAGTTTAGCATTTAATTTAATTGCATACTTATTTTAGTTCATCAATTCGAAAAGCTAAAACCAATTTTCCCCTTGTTTTAATCGCACTTGCATGATATTTAGATTACTTAGGATTCAATAAAAGGCTCCTCGAAAGAGAGAACGATCCTAGGTTTGCCTATACGCAATCCTTGGTTATTTTTGAGTGTGGACCCCAAGGCTAAAGACAAAAAGGCCATCATCACCGGTGATAATGTAATTCTTTCTTCATTAGAAGGTGATGATTGTAGCATTTGTGCGCTACTGCCACTAGATGTCATTGATTTCAAACCTGCTGGTTCTAGTTCAGAGTTTCTTGCTCCAATACTTATTGAAATAGAGATAGATTTTTCATCTACGTTGTTACTCCCAGTCGAACTAGCTTCTTCATTAAATACAACATCTCTGCTACTAATTATCTTGCCACTAGATGGATTATACGACCTATAAGCTTTGGATTGCTGGCTATAAACAACAAAGATACATTTTTCACATTTTTCATCAAGTTTTTGACAAGATGGTTTTACCAAAGCATTGGCTATGGAACCAAAAACTTTTTAGTGGCTTACCCGTGGCTTTATACCTCTCTGTTCTTCATAAGTTGTCATATCAGGGACTGCTTTAGTGGGATACAAATTAGGTAGATACACTGTGTTGGCTACAGCTCCTGCCCAAAATTGATTAGGAAGCTCTCTTGCCTTCATCATGCTTCTGGCCATTTCTACCGTACGTAGTTCGATTTTTTCGTTCAGCAATGCCATCTTGCTCTAGTGTATGTGGTGAAGTAAGCTCCTCACAAATACCATTCTCCTTACAAAATGTAGCAAATTCATTGGAATAACATTCTCCTCCGCTATCTATACGTAATACCTCTAAGTAACAATCACTTTGTTTTTCTGCAAAAGCTTTAAATTTCTCGAAATTTTTGAATGCTTGAAATTTAGATTTCAATAAATAAAACCAACTTATTCTGCTATAATCATCAGTAAATACCGGCTGCCATTTAAAGACTCAGTATTTATAGGTCCACACAAATCAGCATGCACTAATTCAAGATATTGAGAAGCCCTCCACGACTTCCACTACATGAAACAAATTTTTAGTTTGTTTTCCCATAAGTCAACATTCACAGAAATCAACAGCGTCAATATTTGGCAAGCCAAGAACCATATTCTTTTGACTTAGCCGTTTCAATTCAATAAGATACATATGACCATATCATAAATGCCACAAATCAGAATTGCTAACTTCTTTACCAATTAAAGCCCTTTTGTCAATAGAGGAAACATATGGTTTTTAGTCATAGGGACCTTTGCAACTATTTGATCAGACTTCTTATCATAAACTTCACAACAAAAATCATTAAAGGTGACTCTAAAACCATTTCCACCACTTGTCACACAATGAATAAATTATTAGCCAAACTAGGCACATGAAAAACATTATTCAAGAGTTTCTTTTTACCATGATCATTGCGAATAGCAACAATACCTCTTCCTTTTATTTGAATTTGCTTATCATCTCCGAGTTGAACATCATATTATTGGAGAGATTCATCTAGTTCTTCATACAATGAGCGCGAGCTAGTCATAAGATTGGAACATCCACTGTCAATGAACCAAACACCTTTACAGGATTGAGTGTTCGGGATATGTGACATGAAAGTAATATATGCATCTTTTTCCCCTACAAAGTCAACAAGCCTTTTTGTCACCTCATTTCTTTGCCCAACAATAGGCTTCCTTATGCCTAATTAAAATGTTTGCACCAATGGCATTGGATATAACTTCTATGTTAAGCTCTTGATTGTTTTTTCAGTAAATTGACCGTGGCCTCTGCCTCTATCTCTACTACAAAAACTACCTCTACCTCTACCTCTACTTGTAGACACTCCTTTCACTTGAAAGGCCTGCTCTTCGTAGTTTTTGTTAAGCTAATTCATCCTATCCTCATGAGCTTGCAATGACCTCACTAATTCATCAAAATAATACTTCAAAAGATCATGTGCCTCCTAAATTGCAGCAATAACAAATTTAAATTGAGGAGTTAGAGTTCTCATAATTTTCGCAACAACTATTCCATCTATAACTTTTTCTCCATGGGACCTCATTTTATTAACTACATAAGTAGCTCGAGATAAATAATCTTGCACCGACTCACTCTTCTACAAATGAAGATTCTCAAACTCACGACATAATGATTGGAGTTTTACAGAGATTACCTTGTCTAAGCCTAGAAACTTAATCTTCAAAATATGTCATGCCTCTTTAGAAGTCGTTGCAAATGCGATTCTAGAAAAAATATTGTCATGCACGACTTGTTGGAGGAAAAATAAAGTCTTTGCATCTCACTTCCTATTTTCCTTCAAGCGGCGTCTTAATTGACCACAACTTATATATATCCCTATTAAAAAGAAGAATTGATGGTTGAGACTCCCCACTGGTTGCTGCAGAAATTTTGTTGCTTGCCATAAGTTGTGTAGTGGAAGACGCCCTCTTCAATGACTGAAGAGGGGGGAGGATCAATTTTACTCTCTCACAGTATGAGTACGCTGTAGTGCATTTGATACGCCAATACTCCCTCTCAGAATGATAAAACTGGCTTTGGTACCACTTTTGTTGGATATAGAGAAAATAAGAATTTCTATTATTGATCTTTGAATAAACAAGGGTACATATGAGCCTTTATATGGGCAACAAATGGATAGGGATATGAATCTGATAAGAATCTATCTAAAAGGAAAAATATATCTAATATGAAAATCTATCTAAATAAAACAACTAATAAAATAATACTTAAATAATAACTAATAAAATAAATAATCTATAAAACTGCAGCGTATAAAGCATGTGTGTGTGTGTGTGTTATTCAACATCATAATCATACATAATTAGCTCTTTTGCTTTGAAGACATGGAATCCTAAACATTTGTGTCGTTTAATCATTAACTCAAGGATGAGAATTTCTTTTGAAGTCAAAGATTGAAGAAAAGATTATTCGTACGGTTAATCAAATAAAAATAGGGAGAATTACTATGTGGTGCCACCAAAAAGTCTCAGAAAAAGTGAGTGGCAAGCAATAACAATTTTAGTATATGAAATGACTACTACATACTACTAACTTGTTATTGAGACATTTTGGTGATTACATATTTTCATTGGGACTTCACAGTGATTCTCCAAAAGGATATAAAACTGTGTATAAAATTTTAGGGACTTAATTGATCAAAATTAAACTTTAGAGTACAAATGAATAGTTGGGAGAAGCTTAAAGGTCCAAAAGTTTCTTTACCCCTTAATATTATCCTTATCATATTGTTAAACATAAGGCCTGTGTGTGTCTGTTTTTTTTAATGTTCGAGAGGCATGTGTTTTCTTTCTTTTGTTTTTAAATTGGTTGTGATAAGTTCTTCAACAGAAACAGTAAGAACTTCGGCCTTACTTGGAATCCAATTAACTTCACTGAAATATCCACATGAAACAAAGCACCAATGCACACTCTGATTATGTTACACAACAAATATACTGAAAAGAAGAAGAGAAAAGAACCCTCTTCTGAGAGATCATTTTAGAGAGAGGAGATCACTATTCTATGTGTGTTATTCAAATTATTTACTTCCTTAATCTCTCATCATATATGTAATGTATATATAGCCACATAGGAATAGATGTAAGTGTACGGTGACATAAGAATAGACATAACTATTAAACCATTAAGAGATATTTCTCTTTATGAACTCATGTCTCTTCATAATATCCCTTCTTAAATTGGGCTTGAACCCTAATCCATCAAGGGTAAACCAATATATTCCGACAGAAACTATATACACAACTTTCGCTTATAGTATCATTACTCTGCTTCAGTTTGTTTGGAAAAAAACAATTATAACATAGTTTTATTATAGAAATTTGTTCACATTACTTTGTAAATGTGAAATATCCCTTTAACCTTTCGAAAACGGAAAAAAATAAGATGTGTATACCTAACTATTTAGGATTAGTGAGATAAATAATTTACAAATATTAAGAACATTAGTTCAGTTATTTGTAACAAAAGTGCATTGGTTTTTCTAAAATATTCAATTTAATCATGTACATAGAAATTGCCCTTGATAAAAAATCCTTTTCATATATGCAATCAATAAGATACTTTAAAATAATAGAAATTAAGGAACCAAAGTAGATTGAACTCTCATATTTATCAAGATCAAAATAAACCTCCAATATGACTCTTACAAATAGGACCAGAATGAGTTTTTTTTTTTTTTTTTTTTTTTATGGCGGGTTTGTTTAGAATGCACAAGTTAGTAAAGTACAACTCCGAATTGGCCACCTCAGATCAACAACAAAAATTCCGAAGGTCAGGGACGATTCCTTAAACCACAAACATTCCGAAGGTCACGGACGATTCCTTAAACCACGTTCACATGAATCACATTCACATGTTCTCTGGCACAACATTCCGAAGGTCACGGACGATTCCTATGTTTAACGTACGATTCGCTGCAACCTGGGGAAGCTCAGCTAGGGACCTCGACAAGGGAGAATTTGAACGTTGTGAATCAGGCTGATCAGGACAAAATGGAGCAGGAGGTCTTTATGGAGGCCTCTCAGGATATGGACTCATTGGGCTTGGTTCAAGGGTTACCAGGTAAGTTTTGGGCCGGTAATGTTTTGATGGAGCCCGATGATGAAATAGTTGAGGATTCGCCCCCTGATTTATTAGTCAATGGTGGTGGATCTGAGGCCCATGGAATCTGAGTCCGGTGTTGGGTTACTCATTTGTTTGTGTGTTATTTTATTAATGTCTGTTTTTATGGATAAAAATAAAATATTTGCTTTTTTGTATTGGAATGTACGTGGGGCCCGGAGCAATAAGTTGGTCCAAAATTTAGCCTTAGTTTGTAAGCGTGACCGTCCTTCTCTGGTGGTGCTTTCTGAAACTAAAGTTGAAGATATGAAGCGATTGAAATGTCTTCAATCTTTGGGATTTGATGGTATGGCTTTTGTGCCCAGTGTTGGGCGTTCCGGGGGGTTAGTGGCTGTATGGCGGTCGGACCAGGTTCATGTGGTGGTGGTTGAGCTTGATCGGCAGTTCATTCACCTTGAATGCTCGTTTGAGGGGGGTCCTCCTTTCCTTTTACTTCTATTTATTCTATTCCCGAGATCTTGTGGGATGCTATGGAAGGGTATCGTCGGTCAATCTCAATCCATGGGTGGTAATGGGTGACTTCAATGATATTGCTTTGAATGGCGAGAAATCTGGGGGAAGTGGTGGGAGCGAAATGAGGATGCGTCGATTCACGGAGCGTCTCCGCCTTGTAGGTTATCGGATTTGGGAGCTTGTGGTCCTAGATACACATGGAAGGGGCCGATTTCTGTGGGTGGTCGTCGGATATTTGAGCGGCTGGATCGTGCTCTTGGTAATGCTTCTTTTCTATCCTCTTTCGATAATTGCTTTCTGAAGGTCCTTCCTCGTACTCAATTCTCTGATCATAATCCCATATGTCTAAAGTGGGGAAATGATGAAGTTTGGAGGGGATCGTCCGTTTCGTTTTGAGGCTATGTGGATTAAGCATGTCCAATATAAAGATTTCTTAGAAGGGGCATGGGTGAGGGATGGGAACCTAAATGTATCTTTAGATAGGTTGAAGGAGTCCTTGGTTCTTTGGAATAAGTCTGTCTTTGGGTTTGTTGAGCATAAGAAGTTTTTAATTTTAAAGCGGCTGGAAGGCATTCAGGGTGCGCCGGCATATCCTAGTTCTCATTTTCTGCGATGTTTGGAATCGAGTTGCATGAAGAGTTGGAGAGATTAATGGATATTGAAGAGATCAAATGGTTCCAAAAATCACGGTGGATTTGGATTACTATGGGTGACCGTAATACTAGATATTATCATTTGAAAACAAAAACTAGAAGACAAAGGAATAAAGTTGTGTTGTTAAAGAATGAGCGGGGTGTTTGGATTGAGGATAGTGAGGAGCTTAGAGGTATGGTGGTTAATTACTTCAAAGGCCTTTACTCTTCACCAAATCAGGATGCCTTGGCCGAGCACTATCTCCAAGTTCCCTCAGTTGATCAACCTATTTTGGAAAGCTTATCTCTATTCCGCTAGATGAGGAGATCGGGGTGGCTCTGTTCTCTATGGGGAATTTCAAGGCCCGGGTGTTGATGGGTTTCCCCAGGTGTTCTATAAGTCTAATTGGAGCCTTTGTTGGTCTGGTGTGCCATTTTGTGAAACAGATTTTTCGGGTAAGATCTCTATTCACTGAAGCTAATAAAACTCTTATCTCTTTGATTCCTAAGAAGGATCATATAGAATTGGTTAGTCACTTTAGGCCAATTTCGCGTATGCGGTTCACTATAAGTGTGTGGCTAAGGTTATTGCTTTGCGGTTAAGAGGGTTATGGATAAATTAATTTCTCCTTTCCAAGCTAGTTTCATTAGAGGAGGCATATCCGAGGATAATATTATTGTTGGCGGGAGATCCTTCATATTATGAGTAAGAATAAGAGTAGACGTGGGCTTATGGCTATGAAGATTGATCTTGAAAAAGCCTATGATAGAATTAGCTGGGATTTTCTTAAGCTGACTCTCCTTGAAGCTGGAATGGATAGCTCCTTTGTGGATCTTATTATATCGTGTGTTTCTTCGGTATCTTATAATGTCTTTTTGGGGTTGCTACGGAAGCCCAAACGGAATGTATGATGAAGTGCCTACAAGATTTTATGGCTGCTTCTGGTGGTAGGGTGAACAATGAGAAATCCTCTATCTTTTTCTCCCCTAAAGTCCCTGGTGATGTTAGATGTCGTATTAAGGATATTTCTCAGATGCAGGTTTCTACAGCTATAGGGAGATATCTTGGCTTCCCCCTATCTCGGAATAGGCGGAGGAAGGATGATTTTCAGTATGTGATCGATCGGGTCAGGACTAAGCTTAGTGTCTGGAAGGCGAATAGTTTATCTATTGCTGGGCGGATCACTCTTGCTAAGTCAGTTCTTAGCACTATTCCTTTGTACCCTATGCAGGTGGCCATGTTACCTTCGAGTACGTGTCAAGAAGTGGAGAGATTGCAAAGAAATTTTATGCAGGGTCATAATGAGACTTCCAGGTGTTACCATCCAATTGCTTGGAGTCGGATAACAAGCCCCGAGAATTTGGTGGTCTTGGTTTTAGGAGGTTGACGGCGGTAAACCAAGCTGTGGGGCTAAGCTAGCGTGGAATCGATTAGTGGTTCCAAGGGCTATGGGTTGAGGTGCTCTCCCATAGGTATATGTGGCGGGAGAATGAGGATTTGTTGACTTATCGCTCTGGAGACTCGAGACTATGGAAATTTATTTGTTCTCAAAAAGAAGTGTTTGATCGGGGTACTAAGTGGATGATTAGAGGGGGTCAGGAAGTCAGCTTCTTTAATGACTGTTGGGTGGGAGAATGTATTAAATTAAGGGATTATTGTCTATGTCCTCTGCTTGCGGAAGAGGAGTAAATCGTGTGTCACCGATTGGGTCGAGAATGGTGCACGGAAGCTGCGAAATTTGTATGATATTCAGGGTCTGCTTGGTATTAGTCGGCTCTGTGCTATTCGCCTCCTAGAGCGAGGTGGTCATGATTTAATGGCTTGGGGTGCAACATCTGATGGGAGATTTTCCTTACGTAGTGCTTATTTCTGATTACGCAAATGACACTGTCCGATGGATAGGCTGTATAAGGTTATTTGGAATTGGCGGAGTCTTTGAACGGATCAAAGTGTTTATGTGGAGAGTGGCTTTGAATAAGCTTCCTACTAACGTTTGGCGGAGTTCATGGTCCCAGGAGTTTACTTTGTGTGTGGCTCCTGTTCCTCGGGAGTGGAAGATATTCTTCACATCCTAAGAGACTGCGGATTTGCTAGAAGTATGTGGCTTAAACTCATTAAGCCCGGTATGTGCCTATTTTCTTTTCTGCTAATCTTAGGGATTGGTTATTTTTAAACACGAAGCAGATGTTGGGACATAATAGTATGATTCCTTGGGATTTATTGTTTGGGGTTGCTATACGGAAATTGTGGGATTGGAGGAATTTATGCATCTTTGATAGTAATTTTCTAAACCCTCTAATCCCTCTCTTTGTGATGGTTCGGTCTTGGCATCGTTTTCTTGTTTTTGTGATGTTGGAGGTGCTGTGGAGTTTTGCCAACACCTCTTTCTATAGGTTGGGAGCGGCCTCCTGGTGGGTGGTGGAAGCTAAATGTGGATGGAGCAGTGGTGCTTAGCTCGGGGAAGGCAGGATGTGGAGGTGTTCTTCGTGATGAGTCAGTAAATGGGTTGTGGGGTTTTCCAAGCATATTGGAGACTGTCAGGCTCATGTAGCTGAGGAATGGGCCCTCCTGGAAGGTCTCAGGTTGGCTAGAGATTGGGGGCTGAGTCATGTCCTAGTTGAATCGGATGCTGCTGCGGTGGTTAATTTGCTGGCTGATTCTAATTGTCAGACGGTAAGTCTAACTGTTTTGAGAATTAGAGAATTGGCTTCCTTAGATTGGTCTGTCTGTTTTAGGACTATACATAGAGATATCAATAGAGTTCTTTGATGCTCTTGCTAAAATGGGCATTTCTAAGACGGGAGTGTTGGGAGAGTGTCCCTTCTATTTGAGATCTTGGGTTCACCAAGAGTGTATGGGATTAATTTCCCCTTTGACTAATTTCTTTTCCCTGTAATGTTGGCTTCGGCTTTCTTCTTTATGTATCAAAAAAAAAAAATATATTCCAAGTTTCATGCCACGACAAGAAGACAAAAACAGCCTTCTCTGAAATATGTCCTAATTTTGGGCAGTTTCTATCATTTAGTGCTTTACAGCCTGTACTATATATTCGTTTGTTTTCAGGTGCTTTTTATTTTTTATTTAAAAACAAAAGAATATCTAAGAACACGCCTAGGGCGAACCTAGGTTCATTGTTAGGGGTTCTAAAAAAACAAATAAAGTTAATGGAGTTAGAATTAATAACTTGAATATAATGGTTTCAAATTTTTATGAGCATTAGCATTATTTATCTACTTTCGTTGAATTAATACATGTTTGAATGATTATCCACCCTTAAATTAAATGTTCACCCTTAATATATTAAGATTGCACTTCAAAATCGGATGGGGATGAATGGTTGAATGATTGTTTAGAACCTTATATTGAAAAATATGTATTTGATAGCATTGATAATAAGGCAATTATGATAGAATTCCAAAACATAAGGCCCAGAAGGATGACATTGTAATTATTTTTATTATAATAAAATATATATTTTTTTATTAAAATATATGTACTTGAACTTATTGAGTGTCCACCCTTCATTGTAATTTATATAGCTGCATTTCTAACAGTATTTAGCCTTACTTTTCTAAATGAAAAGTTTGTAAAATAATTTCCTCTTTTATTACATCATCAATATTCACTTAATTTCATAAATATTTTTTTGATATATTTTTTTTCTGGTTTATATTCTTTTGTTTTTTAATGCATTTAAAACTTTTCTTAAAAAAAAATTTCGGGGGCAGCCACCAATTATACCCCCTTCTGTGATTTCCTGGGTCCGCCATCTAGCTGTCTTCCACTAAACAGAGACAATAATTCCTTATTGTGACTGTATAAAAAATATATATTATGCATAAATATTATGCGAAACTTACTCAAGTTTAGATAAGAATCCAACGAAAATTGTATAATCATTACCGTCAACCTTACTGCGCTGGATAATGACTTTGCTGCTCATGGCTATCAATTAATTTATTTTTTAGACTTCAGATTCCTAACCTCCTCTCTCTCTCTCTCTGTGTTTTACCTCAACTTTCAAACCCAAATATACTATGATTTAACAACCATCAAACACTCATGAGGAAGAACACATTTGAATAAAAGTTGAAGTTACCAACGTTGATTAATCAAGCATTAAAGAATCCATTAGACAAAAGAAAAATGCATGCGGAAAACTAGCCGTCATCTCACTGTCAGTCTCATTCTCATCCGTGCTCGTTGTTATTCGCTCTTTCGGTCGCAACCCAAATCGCCTATTCCCCTACCTACACTCTTCAGTTATTCCGTGCAACCCATAAAAATTAACCAAGATCGCTTTCAGTTATCTCGCTCTCTGTATTTCTTTTCCACTCAAATGTCTTTTGCTACTTCAAGTTCCAGTGAGATTGTTAAATTGATGTTTTGACTATTGCAGAATTTATTTTACTTAATGAAAAGGTTTTGTCTCTTGGTCTGGTTTGAAGAAGGTTTTGTACTTTTAAGTTTGTGTCTTTACCTTGTATAATTAAATTTTACACTCTCGTATTTATTTGTATATTATTATGTGATTGATGAATGAATGAAGCATCAGGAAAAGTTCTATAAGAACATGCACTTATGAGTTCTTCAATATTGTTTAGTTGTAACTTTTCGAAACTGACGACCACTCTATACATATTTCATTTATAAAATTCCTTTTTCAATTCATAAAATATCATAAAAAATGTTAAAAGTGGTCCCCTTGGTGGACCTATGTCATGTGTACAACGTCCAACATCAGATTCACTCCATATGTTGGCATCATTCATGCCCCACACTAATATAAATATCATATACTTCTATTTACTATATTAATGAGTAAATTAAATATATTCTCTCCATTATATCATATATCAATAATTAAAAAAATTGATTCCAATTTCCAGTATTATAATGACAATTTGCATATGGCCGGTCTTTCTTTTATTTGAAAGTTGTCATTGTTTTGATTATTTTATTTGAATGAAGGCAAATGCATTCTCTTTATACGAGGTTCTATTATTGGTATCTGGCCTTTCTTTTTGTTTTGGTTTATTTGATTTGGAAGTTGTATTTGTTTTGATGATTTTATTTAAATCAAGACCAACCCATTTGAACACGTTTTTCTTTTAGTTTCAAATTTTTTTCCCTAGCTACGGGACAAAATGAGTGGCAAGTTGTAACCAATTGAATTAGTTCACAGATTTTAGAGAATTATTTGAAGTTTGGACTAATATTCAAAAGCATAGTTTGAAAAATATATCTTTTTTTTCTATTTAAAAGTATATATTTATTTCATTACAGTTAAGCACATGAGTTTCTGCCCAATAGTCTGTCACTATTAATTATTAGATAGGCGTACTGTCATGTAAATAAAAAAACACTGCTACTTTATATGCTCATAATGATAAAGTATTTTCCATAATACAACTCTTACTGTATATAGTCTGTAATTGTTTCAGTTTGTTTGTTTTTTTTTTTTTAGAACAAATGCTTGTAATGGATATATAGTGGCAACAACAACATAGATGAATCTTCTCCCCTTAATCTCAAGGACCTCAATGCTCTTTGTAATGCTCCAGCATCCCAACTAGATAAAATGAGTGACATTGTAATATTTTTATAGTTATGAAATGGGAAGGTTTTGACTTTTTTACAACTTCTTTGAAGAAAATAAATCAAAACAACATAATTTTAGAATATTTTTCTTTGAAAATAGTAAAAAAAAATTCCAAATTGCATCATTTCATTATCTCAAAATATCTCATTTGTATAGAGAATCTAATGATCAAAATAAAAAAAGAAAAAGAAAAAAGTATTTGAGACGTTGGACATTAGAGGGAGTTTGATCAAAGGCCCAAGCACAAATAGTACATGAAAAAACTAACAAGTGAAGTGTGATAAGAGACTCTCCTACTCAATAAGCTAGCCTTTTAGGAGGGATTCTGGTGGTGGTAATGGTTCTATAAAGAGTACAAGGAGAAGAGATGATGAAGAAAGTTGTGCTTGATGTCTTCAAGGCAGAGGCAACTTTTTTTTTTTTTTAAAGGTTTGATTCATTCCCACCTATTTCTATCTTATAGTATGTAGGGTTTTCTTAAAATAACACACATCACACCAGGTAATCATGATAATTGAATATTTTATACACTTATCTGTATCTTTTGGTGAATAAATTTAAGATTATTTAGTTAATAAATAATGGGTTTTTATGCTTATTTGGGCTTTAGACTTTTAATTACATTTGATTCATTTTAATGATAAAATTTTAGATTTATAATGCTTAGCTATTTTTACTATAACTCTTGAACCAGATATCCGATTAGCCTCATTCTTGTCTCATATTATATTTCAGATGATTTAGAGAACTACAAATGTTATGAAGACTTGGAAGCTTAATTTGGACAGGAAGATGATCAAATTGGATCCGAAGTTAGATACCTTTTTTCGGATTTTTATTTGGGCCTGAATTTTGTAATTAAAGTCCATTTGATTTTATTTGTTTTTTGGGCCAAACTATTGGAGCCCAATCCGTTTTTGTAACTAGGTTTTTACCCTAGCAGTTGAAACACATTGCACATTACGTTTTGATACATTTTTTAGATTGAATACAAAAGTTTTTCATTTCCTCTCAACTGTTTATTGTGTTCTTCGTGTTCATGATGAACTTCTTCATTTATGCTCCACTTTCGTTTTGTATAACCATGATGGGCTAAGCTTCTGTGATTAACCCACAGATTAATGATTCCAGTATTCCAGAAGACTCACGCTTAAATTGATAAATGAATTCGTTTTTGTTTTGTATCATCAGATTCAATTTTACTTTCAGATTGAGTGTTAAATTTAATGCCTAGATTGATATCCTAAGGATGTAGGTCGAATCGGGTTACGATAGTGAGCACAGTGCGATCGCACAGTGATCATGCCATGCGTTCGATCAAATTCTAGACAATTGTCTAGTCAAGGAAGCCCTGGACAAACACAGAGATTTCGATTCCAGAATCAATCAGAAGTTCAGTTGCAACATTTTTGTCCGATGAAGGCTCTAGAATTTTAAGTTCTAGGTTATTATGTTTTTATCTGATTAGTTTCGTTTTCTCGTTTTCTGTTTAGGTTCTGTTTTATTTTTCATTGCACTAAAAAACTCCCCCCCCCCAATTTTGTTTACTGTTCTGCTACAGTGTTTACTATTTTTTATTAGACCAACTATGAATTCTTCTAAAAAACGACCCAGGTTACATTATACTGCAAATCCTTTACTGAATCTGGTTATTTTGTGAGAGCTCAACAAATCTCGAACAAACCACACCATTGATTGTAACATCTCGTACATGTCTTTAGGAACTAATAGATATGACATTAGTGATTTTTAGTGTTATAACTCCCTATATGACATTAGTGATTTTTAGTGTTACCCCCTTGTATATGACTTTTCAAAAAAACCCAACTCTTCATTTTAAATGTATTCCAGTATTCTCGAGGTCTAAACTTGTGATCATAACAGAATAAGCTGCCGCATTACCTGTCTACTCCAGTATGTCTATGCATACAGACATTCATATTGTGTGGATGTGAAAGAGAGAAGAATGCTCATGGTGCATTGCCCTAGTAGCAAAGTTATCCCATTGTATATGGCTGCTGGGTTTGATCCCCCTTAGGGCTAGTTTGTCCTCATTTCCTACTTAAAAAAAGACAGAAGAATTAATGAGAAAGGAGCTTAAAGGTCGGCTTTAATTAATTTGTGTGTTTAGGGTTGCCCGGATGAGTATCTACAGTACTGTTTGTGTACGGGCGCGTGAAAGTGTGTGTGTGGGGGTCCTCATGCAAATTTACAGGGCCTAATGTGAAACATTTCCCATAAGCCATAAGGTCTTCAATGCTTCTTACACTAGTGCAAAAAAGGGCTTTAAGACTGCCTCATTTGGAGCGGATAATCGACGCACCGGTCTTAAAGGTGTGACCGGTGGCAGTTTTGTAAATAAAAAGAACTTCTTAAACAATGAAGGGCTATAAGACCGCCTCATTTAGAGCGGATAAACGAAGCACCGGTCTTAATGGTGTGACCGGTGGCAGGTTTGTAAATAAAAAGAACTTCTTACACAATGAAGGACGCCTCATTAAGACAGGACTAATTATCGACCGGTCCTAAATATGTGACCGGTGGCATATTTGTAAATATAAAGAACTTCTTATTCGATCAATTTTTCATAGATCTTATCCGGACTGTTAAAATAACAACCGGCCTTAAAAATGTTAATAAAAAAATTGAAATATCAAATACTTTTATGTAGAAATCTCATCAAGGCGAGACTTATATTTTCTACACTCCAAAATAATACGGAAAAATATAAATATAAAGGTATTAAAGTTTTAAGACCGAACATATATAAAAGCCGGTCTTAAAACTTTGATTTTTAAGACCGAACTTAAGATTTGTCCGGTACTAAAGTTTAAATAAAAAAGTAATAAATGTTAAGACCATAATTCTGAGAATGGCCAGGTCTTAAAAGTTAGACTTTTAAGAACGGACAAAAATTTGGCGGTACTAAAGTTTGAATAAAAATTAATTAATTTTAAGACCGGACATATATAGAGATCGGTCTTAAAGGTTATCTTTTAAGACCGTATATGTGTATTTGTCCGGTCTTAAAAATGAAGCGCCAAACGTTAACTTCACGCGGAAGCTTTTGTCACTCTCACATTGTCACTCTCATACTCTCATTGAAGAACCCCTGTTCACGTTGCGAAACCCTTCCTGTTCCATTACCTCTCTTCCTCGCCCCGCGTACCGTTAGCCTCTGTTACTCCCTCATTTTCTCGAGGCATTCCTCTCTTCTTGTCTTGAAAATGAGCGGTGAAAACGATTCCACTCGTGTTCTTGAAACTCCAGGATCTTGGTTTGGTGGGAGGGTCGGACAAGCGAACCCTCTTCATCTCACATTGAGCCTCCTCGGCGCCGTGCTGCCGTGGTAGAGCGGCACGAATGATGGAAGTATCCCTTAGTCGGAATCACGGGACGAAGCTCGAGATTCATTTTGATGAAAATTTGCAACCTTTCGGTCCTAATAAAAGCACATATACTAGTTTTGTCGGCGCTCTAGTACGCAGCAAGGTTAGCATTTTTGATGAGTGGAAAAATGTGGACCAAAAAACAATAAAGGATCCTATGTGGGACACTATCCGGCTTACATTCACCGTCCACAGTCGAGAAGTTCAAAGACTCAACATTGTCTTATTGTCTTTGGCGGTTCGGGAAGTTTAAGACCTTTACGGCTAACACTTATATTTTTGCGAGAGAAGCGACCATCAACCACAGGACAAGTACAAATTTATTGATGAACAAACTTGGCAACAATTTGTTCGGAAGCGGACCACTCTGAAGCTCGGTGAGTTATATTTAGTTTTGTTTGCACTTTTGTTTGCTTATTAACTTTGTGAGGATATGTGAATGTTATTGTGTACATCTAATCCTGTTAGTTAAATGGTTTGGTGTGTGAATAGAAGTATACATTTGCTGCCTTTGTCTGCATGAGAGGAGCATGTCCTAGTTCCATGCAAGTTTGATATGTAAAGCGTGTAATGGCCATGGTTAGGCGTTCTTTGTTAGTTAGTTAGTTATTCTAATATGTGTAGGAACCATTTATGATGAATGAATGAATTGAGTGAGTTGGCAGCATTTACGCAACTCCCTTTCCTTTGGTTTTCCCAATTTCTTCTACAATGCTACATCTTCCTTAAGTAAAATGTTGAAACTTGATGAAGTGAATTTAAATAATGTTTGACGTTCATATCAAGCGAAGTTCTCTAATTTACTGTTAGTGACATGGTGGAATTCATAATTGATATATAGTTGTTTTCAATCTGATTCACGAGAAAATAAGGGAAAAATATCGGGAGATTGGGAGAAAGAATGATTGCCCACACGGGGCTTCTCGCGGCGGATATGAAAAGGCCGAAAAAGATTTGATGGCGACCAAACGGAAGAGATTAGAAGATGAAGCTGAATCCAATCCTTCTACGGTAGTTGACCAGCCGCCATCTCCAATACGTCGCGAGGAGCTCTGGTTGTATATTCGGCAAAAGCCAGCGGCGCCTACACGAGTGAAAAAACTCGTGTAGTTCTGAGCAATTGTAAGTATCGATATTGTTATTTTTACTTACTAAACATGTTTCATCACTAAGCTTCTCGTTATCGTATCTTACGGGAAGATCTTAAAAAGAAAGAGGCGAGAGGATCTTTTGCGTCGGACGGGAGGAATGATGTTCGGCCAGCTGCGGCCAGGAAAACCGGATCACGCGGGCGTGTAAGGGGATTGGAGGACGGGTAGGCCTAAAGCAATACTTTGGTAAATCCAAACGCCACGAGACAAAGTATGGTTACAGGGAGAGATGGATCGAGGCATTGGCCAAATTAAGTGAGGAATCGGCGGCGAAAGATGCTACATTGAGGATGTTTCAATCGAGATGAGCAAGATGAAGGAGGAGATGGAGAAAATGAAGTTCCTCTGAGCTCTCGGCCAGAGACCAGTGTGGATCCCTTGACACCTTGGTGAACCTATGCGGCAGCAGAGCACTAGAGGAGCTGCATTGTTGGACGATCAGTCGAGCAACCTTGTCATCGTATGTGGAGGATCGTGATGGTCATAGACAATTGGTTGCTAAAGGGACTGTCCACAACTTGGGATCAGCTGTACACCACGAACAAATGGGTGATGATGAAGTCGAGTGTCGATTGAAGAGGTGATCTTTGATGCACACTGTCCCTCTCCCAGCGATGGTGAAGGTTGTGAGTGATGTCAAGGGAACCTTCATCTCTTGGCCGGTGAAGCTTGTAGATGTCTCTACTCCTCCTCAAGCTCCACCCCCTCCTCAAGCTCCACCCCCTCCTCAAGCTCCACCCTCCTCAAGTTCCATCCCCTCTGCTAACTTGACGGCCAAGGAAAAAATAAAAGATTTGGTAGCCAAAAATGGTTTAAAGATAAATCGTGGCTGTCAATGAAGTAGTAGGCCTCCTAAATCCTCAACCGCTTTTAGTTGATAATGAAGATGTAGAGTCCATGCGCTTCACGAGCTGAGGTTACTAGTGCATGTGTTCAACTATTTATGAAGTAAGTATCTTCTTCCTTGATTACATAATTGAAATGCACCGTTTAGACACACATATATACATATATACTAATTCCCTCATCGATGTCATTCTTGTAGGTGCATGCACGAGAAACCGGTTCAAGAGGCGAATTTCGGATTTTGGATTCTTGTGCCCGGTGTATGCAAGCACAACACTACCTCTGGAATTGAGACAGGAGTACATATCAAATAGGTTGTGTAAAGTGCAAAGAAAGGTGTACTTGTTTCCACACTGGCTCGGGTATACATATATACTTTTCTGCAATTCACTTAATATAATTATGCTACATATATATATATCACTGAGTACTTTACTGCTGTGTGAATTTTCAGCAACCACTGGCAGTTGGTCATCATGAACATGGAGTTGCATTATGTTATCTTCTTATGCTCCACTCACGGCGATCCATCGACTACGTTGCGGCGATGATCAACAAGTAAGAATGTCATTTTGATCGTCTTGTCGAAAAATCTACATTGTGAATTTTCGGTGAACATTACTGATAAATTTCTGATTTTGATGATAGTGCCATGAAGACCTTCCGTGTTGATGTAAAAAAAAAGCGTGGTGCTCAGCTCACAGATCCTAAATGGCACAAAATTAAGGTTAGTACATAATTGGACATGACATAATTGCCTTGAAGTTGGTCGATAAGCTATATATGCTCTTATATATATTTATTGTTATTTTTAGACGTCGGCAACCGCAGCGATCGAACTTATGTGGCCGTCGTCATGAAACACTTATATGATATTGTGACGAAGGGAAACACTAAAGTCACTTTAAGGGTAAGATGTTATGGCTGAATTCGATCCTTGATGGCTTAATGTTACATATGAAATATGCACATAATATGTTAATTCATTTCTGTCTTTGATGTTACGAGAGGTTTGCTGTGAAGAGCCATTTGATGATGATGAAATCGAGCACATACGCGAGGTTTTTGTGAATATCTGTATAAACTAGTCTTAGAAAATCCAAGTCAAGACAATAATTAATGTCCTAAATTAATTCATTTGTAAATAATATATGATCTTGTAGCAACAATAGTATACACATACATATGTTTATTTTTCGACTAGCTAATTAATTGAAAAGTATTCGCGACTTTTAGGACAGTATATTAGTTAAAAGTACGGTCCTAAAGGTCTTCGTCCATTTTAAGACCGTATATTTAACAAATATCCGGTCCTAAAAGTCTTCGTCTAATTCTAAAAAATTTGGGTAGAGACTTTTAGGACCGTATATTTGTTAAATCTGATCCTAAAATCTATGTCCATTTTAAGACCGTATATTTAACAAATATCCGGTCCTAAAAGTCTTCGTCTAATTCTAAAAAATTTGGGTAGAGACTTTTAGGACCGTATATTTGTTAAAATCTGATCCTAAAAGTATAGAAAATATACGGCTAAATTATTAGGACCGTTTATTTGTTAGTAGTCGGAGTCTTAAAAGTCTTCATTTTATTTAATAGATTGCCGAAACCTTTAGGACCGTATATTTGTTAATTGTCCGCTCCTAACTTTAAATTTTAAAATAAGGCTTAATTTTTAGGGCCGAGGAATTTTATACGTCGGTCCTAATATTCTTCATTTAAATAGAGTTGGTGACTCGATTTTTAGACATATCGTTAGGGTTCAAGGCAACCATGTTTCGGCGTTCTTCTCAAGTTTTGTGCTTCGTTGTTCTCGTTTCAACTTTACGGATGTGAAGAACGTCATCGGTGTCCCTTTTCTTTTAGTTGGAAAAAGAAAGAAGATAAGCAACGACACCGAAAATTTTCATCACATCTCGGAAAAGTTGAGGGAAGACAACGATGGTCCAAACTTGAGAATAGTCGTCACTCTGTTTGTTTTTATTCGAAAAAAGGTAAATAATGTTTTTTTGTTTTGTTTTGTATGGTGCATATTGTTAACTTTATTTCGCAAATTTTTAAGATTGATCACCACGAATAGGACAATGTTTTGTTTGTTCTTGTTGTCGGAGAAAAAGAACATAAAGTTAAAGACAAACAAGGAAGGCGATTGGGAAATAAAAATTTTATTTAATAATTTTTTTACCTGCTGCCTCGTAAGCGTGACGTACAAAAAAACTTAAAAATTCTAATCCTCCCCATCGTTGTCGGAGGGGAGGGAATGGTCGGAGACGTCGTCATCGAGGTATGGTACTCAACGTCATTGGCGTCGAGTACCGCTTTCACCTTGTTGTTGACGGCGTGATAGACTGAAACAGTTTGCCCAAGCTTCGGTCTATATGATCGGCGGGCTATCGAGTGCTCCGGCATGCGCCGAAGTTCGGTTTCGGAGGCAGCGGAGGAGGATATGGAGGTGCCTCGGGATTTCGCCGAAGGAGGACCTCGTCGTGGTGGAGAAGCCATTACGGTGGAGGTTCTAGGAGGAGATGGAGATGAATGTTAAGAAAGTAACAACGGGTTTAAATAGAGAACCCATCTGAGAAGAATGTGAAAGCGCCGGAAACATTAACGAGGAGACGCATATTTGCTCGGAATACGAGGAGACGCCTAGTTGGGAAGTTTATGTGGAAGCCGAAGAGACTCACGAATTCATTTCAACAATGGGGAAGGGACTCTTGAAAAGAATGAACTTTCATTTCAACAATGAGTTTTAGGATGGGATATTTGATAAAAGGGCGGTCTTAAAAGTAATTGAATTAAAAATTAGTTTTAGGATAGGATACCAAGTAATATATCGGTCTTAAATGAGTTTTAGGACCGGATATTTGATAAAAGGACGGTCTTAAAAGTAATTAATTAAAATTAGGACCGGATATAAGATAAAAGTCCGGTCTTAAAAGTTTGTATAAAAGTAAATTGACGAATTCATCATCGACGTTTATCTCTCTTGCCATCTGTCTTTATATACTCCACACTACCTCCTCTTTGTCCTTGTTAACTCCTCAGCTTCCTAGCTCTACGCTTTGACTTCTCAAAATCCTCAAACCATGGTTAGATACAAGCAAGCGCTCGTAGGGGTGCATACACGCCTCACTCTCGTGCCATGGCTAGATCATTATATGGTGCGCTCCTCCGGCGACGGTGCGTCGTATTGTTTCCGAAGACTCTCGGGTCGTTGGACCCATTGTTATTTCTTCGGATGATGAAGAGATTGCTCATGCCGCACCCCCTCGATCCTTCACGATCCTTTCTTGCCGAGTTCAACCGTCATCTTGAAGCTGGCCATGCGAGATGTTCGTAATCCCCTCTCCCACCTGTTGGCCCAGCCGCGCCTACCTCGACCCCTCTCCGCTCTCCTGTAATGATCCATTCATATTGCGGGTGGAGAGAATAAGACAACAACTTGCCGATCTCCTGCAGAAATTAATGCTCTTCACGCCGAAATCGCCGAGGTTGTTGATCGGTTCTTGTGGATGATAATATTGACTTGTTTTTCATTTGTGTTTTTGTTGTTGTGTATATATTTTGAAGTAATGTAAGAAACATTAAGAACACCGTATGAATTTTTGGCTCTTCTTCAGATAATTCATTAAAGAAACTTATTCTCCAATTTTGCTTTATTTTTGTCCAAAAATATCATTTATTTTATTGATTTAATATACCAATCACGAAGGCCATTAAGACCAGGACATTTTATTTTATAAGTAACGGATCTAAAGATAATTTGAATTTTAGGACCGGATGTTTTATAAACCTCCGGTCTTAAAATTAAAAATCTAATAAAATTTTAGGACCGGATAATTTTAAAACTCCGGTCTTAAAATGTTAGTTGTATCTTTAGGACCGGACATTTAATTAATAACCGGTATTAATAAAATCCAAAAAGCTAAATAAGGTATCTTTGTCGCGCGGAAAAATTAAATTCCCTCTCTAAACTCTTGTCGCGCCGAAAGTGAATACTCAGTTCGACTCGAAATTTCCTCTCGGCTTAATCATTGCTTCGCGTACCTTTCTCGACAATCACTCTCGGTTCCTTAGCTAAACGTCTATAGGCTGAAGGCTGTAAGAGATGTTTCGGTTAAAACTTTATTACTTTCCGACTTATCGTTCTTGGTTTTCATGGGTTTAACGAAATCGGTGTAATGTTGTTATGGGTATTCTCTGTTGTTAACGAATATTGTTTTTTGAAGATTATATTTGCACTTTAGACCTACCCAACTGACCAACAAGTGTTTTTAGGTTACTCTTGCTGTCTTGTAGCAACATCAACGTTCGTGAGCGGAGAAGTAAGACGACTCGGCAAACGCATATGCTACGGGTTAGTCCACAAGACCTTCATCCCCGCATTTAATTTCCTCGTCTTGCATTTATTTTGGTTCTTCGATTCACTGTGATGCATTTATGACCAAATGTAATTCTTAATTCGTCTAAATAATATATAGGAATTCTACTATGGATCACAGTTGGATAGATGCTTTACGAACGAGTATTGAATATCGAGAATGGGGTTAGGGAATTTATAGAATTTGCTAAAAAAATGCCCATGATGATGGGGAAGTATTATTGCCCTTGTGTGAAATGTTTGAATGAGTGTCGACTATGTCACGAAGTTATACGCACACATTTAATTTGTCACGGATTTTGTAAGACTTATACAAGTATGGGTATGGCATGGTGAACAAGTGCCATCAAGTGGGAAACAACATGGGTGTATTGAAATTGGTAAGCTTGAAGGCACGTCATGGATGGAGCGACAAGAGTTTTTCAGAATTGCTTGAGGCTTTGAAGGACATGCTTCCGGATGATAACGTGTTGCCGCATCGCTACTATGATGCTAAGAAGATACTTTGTCCACTAGGGATGGAGTACAAAAGATCCATGCATGCCCGAATGATTGTGTATTGTATAGAAAAGAGTTTGAAGAGAAGCGAGTTGTCCGATGTGTGAAACCCCACGGTACAAGTCGGATAAGGGGCCCAAAAGTGTTGTGGTATCTTCCAATCATACCAAGGTTCAAGCGGTTGTTTGCGAATGAAAATGATGCAAAAATGCGAGGTGGCATGCGAGATGAGAGGATTTCGGATGGACAAGCTTCGACATCCGGCCGATTCTTCTCAATGGAAGAAGATCGATCAATTATTTCCGAACGGCGAAGAACCTAGGAACCTCGGGCTTGCCCTTAGCACGGATGGAATGAATCCCTATGGAAGCCTTAGCAAAGATACATAGCTCATGGCCCGTAGTCCCGATTGTTTACAACTTATCTCCTATGTTATGCATGAAACGAAAGTACATCATCTTTGTCTATGTTGATTTCGAGACCAAAACAACCCGGAAATGACATAGATGTTTACCTAGAGCCCTTGATCGAAGACTTGAAGGAGTTGTGGGAAGAAGGTGTCGATGTTTTTGACTCTTTCAAGAAGGAGGTCTTTAGAATGAGAGCCATGATATTTTGTACTATAAACGACTTCCCACATATATGGGAACTTGTCAGGGTATAGTGTAAAAGGCCATAAAGCATGTCCGGTTTGTGAAGAAGGCACATGCTACCATCAACTTCAACATGGAAGAAAGACGGTGTATCTTGGACATAGGAGATTTCTTAGACGGGGCCACCCATATCGTCGATTAAAGAAGGCCTTTTTGGTGGCCAAGAGTATGAAGAAGCTCCGGTGGCATTGACTGGGAGCAAGTGTATGAAAAGGTTAAAAATATCGGTGTCATCTTCGGTAAGCATGGAAAGAGTAGAAAAGAAACAAATATATGGAAGAAGAGATCTGTATTCTTTGATCTTCCCTATTGGCGCAATCTTGATGTGAGACACTGTATTGATGTCATGCATGTGGAGAAGAACGTATGTGATAGTATTGTGGGCACGCTTCTCAACATACAAGGTAGTTCGAAGGATGGTGTGAAGGCAAGATTGGATTTGCAAGCAATGGGAATACGCGAAGACTTGCATCCAAGGCCATATGGGAAGAGAACTTATTGTCCCCGGCTTCTCATACTTTGTCTAAGGATGAGAAACGAAGCTTTGTGAGTGTTTACATGGCACAAAAGTTCCCTCGGGTATTCTTCAAATTTTAAGAGGCTTGTCTCGATGAAGGACTTGAAATTAGTAGGCCAAAAGTCTCATGACTGTCATGTCTTGATGCAACAACTACTCCCGTAGCTATTCGAGGGATCGCCGAATATGATCTTCGGGTCGTTTTGACTAGACTTTGTTTCTTCTTCAATGCGGTTTGTAGTAAAGTTTTCAAGATTGAAAAGTTGGATGAATTGGAGAATGAAGGATATCTTATCTTGTGCCACCTTGAAAAGCTTTTTGTTCCTTCATTTTTGCTGAAGAGGCCATGGAATTTTGTCAAAATTATTTGTCCAAAGTAAGACATATTGGGCTTCCAAAGCGTCGAAGCATCTTCAAGGGGGTAGACGTGAGGCTTCGGTAAAGAGTGTGGATCGTGATGAATTGTCACAAGTCCACTTATACATCTTGAATAATGTTGATGAAGTTCAAGCCAAGCATATACGCACATAAAGAGGCGTAAGGAAAGAGAACCATCGAATGACCGAACAAAGGTTGATTAGGGAGCATAACGAACTTTTGCAAATGGTTCAAACAAAAGGTCGAGGGATCTGAATGTGTTTCGAGACAATGAAATGGTTAGCACGTGGTCCCGAGTTTGATGTCATAAGTTGGAATTCGTATGTGATCAATGGTTATACATTTTACACGAAGTCCCTAGATGATAGGAGCACGGTCGAATAGTGGTGTTATGTTAGAGGTGAATCTATGCACTTCTCGCCTCGAAAGACAAGAGGCCTAAATTGGCGGTCATGCCATATTATGGGGTTATTGAAGAGATTTGGGAGGTGGACTATGTCAAAGTTAGATTTCCCATCTTCAAATGCAAGTGGGTTAATGTCAATAATGGTGTTCAGATCGATCGACTAGGATTCACTTTAGTCGATGTCAATAGTAGAAGTTTTGGTGAACCTTTATTATGGCAGATCATGCAAAACAAGTGTTCTATATCACCGATCAAGAAAATAAAATGTGGTCTGTAGCTCTCCAAGGAAAGAGGGTCATTGATATTGATGAGGAAAGTCATTCAAATTATGGTGATCTTCCTGAGAGTACTCCTTTTACAAGGGTCTAGGACATGAACGAAGAAGATGAAGCGGATAATGAACCCGGCATAAGAAATGATCATCAAGAAGGGATATGGGAGGATATCACTTTATAAAAGTGTCAATTCATAAGGTAATTAATATTCATATGCAGTATTCTTAGAAAACTTTAAGGTTTTAACAATTATTATATCTTTGTCTATGTTCTTAATTAAACAATGTCATCATTGAATATGAATTTGTTCTTGTTTTGTTTTTGTGGCGAGATCCGTTTCAAAGGGGAATGTTATAAAAGAGGATGCATGTTACGTTGTTGGGTGGGAATCAAATGAAGGCATGGTGAATAATATATTGGACTACATTTGTATGTTGAATTACGTCTTGCATGTATTGTAACTCATTGCCTTTGTAATTAGTTATATGTTAGCTTATTTTATAAATTACTTTAGTTGTTTTAGACTTAATTAAGAGGCCATATAACTCATGGTGGATAATATTTGTATTCTTTTTCCCAATTCAATTTATTCATGTTCATAGCTTGTAGCTTAAAGTATATCGACTTTTATGTGCTTTGTTTTGTATGGTGGATTTGTGTATATATATTGATCGTGAAGAACAAAACAGGGAAAAATACGGGAAAATTTAGATTGCAAATAAAAATACGGTCTTAAATGTTCAAATATTAAGACCGGATGTATATATAACACCGCTCTTAAAGGTGTTAAGCCGGTCTTAAAAGTTGGTCTTTAAGACCGGTCCATTGAAACAATCCGGTCTTGAAAGTCAGTCTTTTAAGACCGGTAATTATTCCTCCTGGCCTTAGAGTCCGCTATCTTTAGGACCGGATTGATATTTGTCCTGGTCTTAATATTTGGATCTTTAAGAGCGGTCGACTTTTGTCCGGTCTTTCTTAAAGGTCGACTTTTAATACCGCCTGGAACAAGACTGCTCGCGGGTCCGGTCCTAATGTACCTTTTTTGTCCGGTCTTAAAAGCCTTTTTTCCACTAGTGTTAAATGATTATTAATGGTAAAATTCAACGATGGGTTTCCAATTATGTAAAACAATAAGGGAAAGGGGGGAGAGAGAAAGGGAAAGGAGGGAGAAGAGGGAGGAGCCAAAGAAAATGTTCATCTTTTATTTTATAAATATGGAAAAATATGAGTGAAAACATTAAATTCATTTCATAATTGTAATTGTAGTTAAATATGATACAGACATAGGTGGACCTAAGTTATATACAAAGGGGCAAGTGCCCCCCTTGAATTTGAAATTTTCTTACAAATGTATGTTTGTATATGTATATATAAGAAGGGAAAAACACTTCTCATGTTGTAGGAGAAGTATTTTCTCATGTCACACATACATGAAATGGTGGGACCCACATATATATATAATTAACATTATATCTATGTGTAGGTCCCACCATTTCATGTGTGTGTAGGAATCTTGTTCTTCTCATGCAACATGAGAAGTATAAACCCCATATAAGAAATCAATAAAGATTACCAATCTAGTCCTTATTATAAGGCTAGTCCATCAAAAAACATGTGTCTTAAATATAAGTTCACCTTGACAATATGGGCCCCCACCACAACCCGCAGGTAATCCAGGACAGGCTTGTGCAACTTGCATTTTGGCACGCTACCAAAAAAAAAAAAAAACCCAACACGAAGTGAGCTAATAGTCAATTTTTATATTTAATTATTAAAATTTATTTTTATATTTATATTACTTGAATGAGGAAAATAAATACAAAATATGTTCACATGTAACTGTGAATCAAAAGAAACTGTTATAAAAAAAACTATCACAAGTGTATTTAGAACTTGTACTCTCACAAGTCCTAAATACAGGAGTTAATTTGTCAACTTCTCTAATATATCTCATCATTAGAACTTATACTCTCATAAGTCCTAAATATAGGAGTTAGTTATCTAATATATCTCATCATTAGAACTTATACTCTCACAAGTCCTAAATATAGGAGTTAGATGGAGGGTTATTTTAGTTCTAAGTATATAAGACCTCAATAATTCACTTTGTCTCACAAATTTACAAATTTTCACTTTGCCTATTAATTATGCATATTAAGATGGTTTATGTCAAGAAATAGTTCCAATGTACATTATTAAAAAAATCATTTAAGAGAAACCAATACATATTTGTTACAAATAACGAATTTAACTTCTTTTCTTTTTTCATATATGCAAATTAGTTATTTAACCTTACAATAATAATCCAAATAAATATTAAATGTAATGTCATAAAAAATTATGTTTAACACTTTCATCTGGAGAGTAAAATTGGAGGCACAAATCTGGGGAGGTCGGATAGAAACTTTGCATGCGGCTTAGGTATAGAAATCCTTTCCAACAAGTACATTAGTGAAGTACAAAATCATGTTGCACTACTACAAAAAATAGCTTTTACTTCCCTAAGAGACCTCCCTTTTTGAAAAAGGGAAAAAAAATAAAAGCAGTAGTATTTTTGTAATTATGTAGAGGGAATTTGACTTAAAAAATCATGTTTGGAGTCCTAAATTTAATTTAGGATGTCAAAAGTGTACCCTGGAACCAATAATAATGTTTTTGGTGTCCCAAATGTAATTTAGGATGCCAAAGTAATATTTTTGGCGTCCTAAAGATTTTTTAGGACGCCAAATCCTTTCAAAATCACGATAAACCGCAGTGCCTCACCGTCTCAATGTGCAGTCCTCGTGCTGGCTCCTTTGCTTTCTTTCACACCATTCCACTAACCGCCCCTAGGTTTGCTGTCTCTTTCCAAACTTTCATCCAAAGCGCCTCTAGATTTCTCACTCAACCTACCCGCATATATATACCAAACTTCACAACTTCTTCGTCACAATCGATTTAACACGCAGTCACTTTTACTTCAACCTCACTACACTCTGAGTTTCGTCTTCGTCAAAAAACCTAATTGCTCATGAGTATTTGATAGTTCCCTCAACTTCTTAGCTAACGCCTGCAGTGCGAGCTTGTCTTGCCGTCGAAAGGTTTGTAGATCTTGAATTTGTATATTTTACAGTTCTGGAATTTGTAGATTTTGTAGATCTGAAAGGTTTGTGCTTTGTTTTCATTCTATCTTTCTCTAATTTGTAGATGGCGGTGGATGCAACGATGAACACCAATGTTCACAGATCTGGAAGTCTTTGAGTCGCAGATCTGGTATTTACTCTACCTGTTTCTCTTGTGTTTTGGGTTGCAAAGAAAATATCCATGAGCTACCTATGTTGGTCGTCTGATGTAGTTTATGAGCTCCTGATGCTATTAAATCCATCATTTTTGTTTTTTTTCTTTGAGTTACATTGCAATTATTGGCCAAAAAAGTTACATTCCAATTACAATGATTCTATTGTTCGAAAATCTGTGCTTGTTGTTCTTGCTAGAGCTGAAAGTTTCATTACGAAAGTTTTATTAACAGAGTTGCACAGGAATGTAAGGCTTGCTGCTTCTTAGTTCATACTTTATCTCTTGCCACCTTCATTGCTGGATTTTCCTACTCAAGGATGCTTGTTTGTGAATTAGGTTGGAGATGCTGAGAAAATTGCAGATGTCCGCCACAAAATAGGTTCACAGTCATGGCAACAAACTAAAGGAAGCACATATTTAGGCATCTAGGCTGTGTTTTTTTCAACTTGCATCTGGTAGTACATTTTTTTGGTTCACTTGATGTTAATTAGACATATGTTCGACTCCACTTTACTCAGTCAAATGAGCATGTTGATTGTTGATTTCATTGTTGTGTAGTCGCAATAAACTTATTTTTTTGTGGTTTAAATTAGGCTCTTATGACGTCCCAAATTTGAATTTGGGATGCCATAAGTGGTACATAAGACATCCTAAATTTAATTTTGGAAGACGTATGCGGTACCTAAGACATCCTAAAAGAAAATTTAGGACGCCGTAAGTGGTACTTATGGCATCCTAAAATTAATTTTAAGACGTCGTAAAGTATCACTTACGACTTCGCTTTTTTTTTTGGGACGCCGTAAGATAGACGTTCCTAGAAAAAGAGACATTAATTGAGTCAAATTTAGGACATTAAAAATGTTTTTTGTAGTAGTGTTGAGAAAGAATAACACTTGGGAGCACCTGGAAAATCACTTATGTGCTTTATGAAACAATTCCTCTGACATTAATGAAGACCTTTGTCGTAAGGTTTTGGGGTCAACAATCAACAGTTAAATCCAAACAATGCAATATAACACAACTCGAGTTGTTTCACTTTGAGAAGACTTTATTTGGAATCCTAAGCTAACTAAGTGATAAAAACATAAAATTGATAAGGGATAAAGTTTTGAGTTTTCTTTCTACAACAACTTTGCAAAAATTATTAAATAAAACTTAAGCTATTGTTTTTGGTTTTTTTTTTTAGGGTGAAGGGGCAAAAATACACATGTACTTTTTCCAAAGGAACGCCCCACACCAGTGCTTTTTTTAGATACAAAAGTGACTGTGGTTACAAATTAGATGCAAAAGTACCGTTTGTAATACCCTAAAATCTGACTTAGGGTAAGTATCATAAATTAGAAAATAGTACCTATTGAAAATAGGTGAATATGTGGTTTCAAAAAGAATGTTAAATTTATCTTCTTTTCTAAAGGAGAATTTCTTGGAAATTAGGAAAAATTAAAAGTATTCCGGGATCATTATTGACCCCGTGATTTTTAATATTTTATGTAAAGCATAAAATAGCAATGTAAGTCCAATTGTTGTGAGGAAATAATTATTTCTAAATGAGAAAATTATCAACAATTAGTGGGGGATTAATTAAGTAATTACTAGCTAATTACTTAAGCTTAAACAAAGGAAAATCCAAAGATAATTATGGAAAACCCTATAATTAGTGGTTTATGGCTGAAATTAGCATAAAATATATTTGCTAATTATTGGAAAAATATTAAGAAAAATATATGAGATTAAGTAATTTTAAGCCTAAAAACAAGTATGGACCAATAGGGAAATTTTGTAAAAAAATTATATAAAAAAATTATTAAATAATTATTTTATATAATATTAATTAATTAATTAATTAATTAAAAACAAAAATTAAAAAAAAAAAAGACCAGCTGCATTGACCGAAATTTTGAGTTCCAAATGGATAAGAATTGGATGAATAAATATCTAGATATTATAGATTTTAATAATAATATAAATTGTGATATTTTGTGAAAAAGCAAATAGGATAAATGACCACGGATAGAGATTAAATCCTATCTAGAAAACCATGAATAAGGTTTCTAGAGTCAGAGTATTTTATAGACAAGTATAATTTTATCTCGGAATAGACTGTCTCTAAAGTCGTTTCCGTGACCGACGGAGTAATTAGGGGATCCGGCAAAGAGAAAAAGGCCAGATATTGGAAAAATGAGTCTATAGAAAATAAATTCTAACTCAAAATCCTTGAACTAGTTGGAAAATATCTGGACATATTCGGAATCAGTGAATTTTTGTCCAGAAGTTGGTGATTCCGGAAGTTACTTCTGTAACCGACGCGTTTTTCCGTAAATCTTCGACAGGACCGGAGAAGACCTGAAAGGGATCAAAAATTTAGTTAACCCAGAAATTTCTAATGAGTAAGAAAAGAACTTCAAAGTTATGATTCTGGATTTCTAAGATTTTACAAGATTACGCGATTCGAACACCGAACTGGGACTTTATCGGTAGAGCCTTCTAGAACAGTGCAAGGTGGCACCACATGATTGGTTGTTTGGTGGACTTTTGGGGAGGGGGATGTCGGCCAAGAGAGAGAGGAGAGAAGGGAAAACTTGTTTGCTAAGGTTAATACATGGAAGGCTAAGATTTCGTTTCATAAAGTTGATCCGACGGTTGAAATGCCATGACTTCTCCTATAAATAGGCCCTTGATTCTCTTCATTTTTCACACCAAAAACCTCTTAGATTTTGAAATTAGAGAGAGGGTAGAGAGAAGGAGGAGTCCAGGGGAAAAAGCAGCGAAGCTCTTGGTAAGTTTTTCGGTACCGAGTCTTAAGTTCTAGTTTTCGATTCGGTAGTTATAGTAGAAATGTTGTTTTGGTCTTTAATCTTCCAAGTATGATTAGATATCATATGTTAAGGGTATTTAAGTCATTAATTTCAAAATTCATGATGGGGTCGGAGTTATGGAAACATTTTGGAAGATTAGAGTCAAAGTAACGAAGTGCTGGCGAAATTCCGCCGATTAGGGGGTCAGGGGTAAAATGGTCATTATGACTAAAAATGTCCGTCGTAATGATAGATCCATAACAAATACGTTGTTATATTGATAGGATATCTCTGATTACGTTCTGACCAATCGCTGTACCGAAATTCCGTCCTCGAAGGTACATTCGCGTACTGTAACACTAACTCTGATGTTTATTGTATGCATATATGTATATTGTCTGTACTCTGACTGTACTATTGTCTGTCATGCCTGTACTCTGACTGTACTATTGTCTGTCATGCCTATTGTCTGTCATGCCTGTACTCTGACTGTACTATTGTCTGTCATGCCTGTACTCTGACTGTACTATTGTCTGTCATGCCTATTGTCTGTACTCCGACTGTACTATTGTTTGTACTCCGACTGACCTATTGTCTATACATCTGACAGTACTATTATCTATCATCCGACTGTATTGTTATTGCCATACATATCTGATATGTATACCCTATGTCTGACCGTAGTAAGTGTTGCCAAAAGTCTATGAATGTCTGTCGTACATGTATGTTGTATATAAACATGAGGTTAATCGTTACCTGGGGTTCGATGCATGGACCTCAGCTCTTAACTTAGCTTAAGGATCGGAAGGACCGAGAACCGAGGATAGAGGCAAGCAGGCCGCATAGAAGACCCGGCTGAAGATTTCTTCCTGTTGTTATATATTACTTTTGAAACACTCTTGTACCGCTGTTTAAACAGCAAGACAGGCTACCGTGGGTATTTTAATATATGTCAGTTACTCAATCACTCCGGTGTTCTACTCTATGATTTGAAATGATGTTTGATGAAAAAAAAAAAATTATACTGCTTGTGAAAACGGGATGTTACACCGTTTGACCATAAATTTTGACTTTTTTTGCTGGCTGGACGATGACTTGGCTTTCAATGTGCAAAAATGGACAATGACGTGGCTTTCAAAGTGTAAAAATACACACGTGGTTTGGCCAAAAGAGAGCCAAACACCAAGTGTTTTTTTAGGTGCAAAAATATCATTTGACCGTTAGTTTGACTTTTATTTTTTATTTTTTTAGTATTAATTAGTATCTTGAAGTATTTTTTTAATACCAGTCAGTACCATAAAATATTTTTTTAAGATCCTAAAATAATTTTTCAATATCATGAAGTATATTTTCAGTACCCTCAAGTATTTTTTTTGTACCATTCAGTACCCTAAAATATTTTTTCAAGATCAAAAAGTATTTTTCCGTACTAGTTAGTATCCTAAAGATTATTTTTAATACTAATCAGTATCCTAAAGTATTTTTTTTTAAATACCAATCAGTACCCTGAAGTACCTTCTTAGTACCATTTAGTATTTTGAAGTATTTTTTAGTACTTTCTACCCTGTAATATCTTTTCAAAATCCTAAAATAATTTTTCAAGATCATAAATATTTTTCAATACCAGTCAGTATCCTCAAGTATCTTTTTAGTACCTGTTAGTATTTTAAATTATTTTTTTAGTACCAGTCAACATCTTCAAATATTTTTTCAAGATCCTATATTTCAGGGTACTGTCTAGTACCATTTTTTCCACACACAAAAATCAAATTTAACGGTCAAACGATAGTTTTACACCTAAAAAACACTTGGTGTTGAATGCTCTTTTAGACAAACCACATGTATTTTTGTACCTTGAAAGCCACGTCATCGTCCAATTAGCAAGAAAAGTTAAACTTAATAGTCAAATGATATTTTTGCACTTAATTTGTAACCACATAATCACTTTTGCACTTAAAAAGAACACTTAATGTAGGACGCTCATCCAGAAAAAGCACATGTATATTTTTAAACCTTAACCTTTTTTTTTTTTAATGAAAGATGGTGAATGAAAACGAGTGGATATGGGAATGAGGAAATTGACAGAGATAACAAATGATGAGATGGATTCGCTTAGAGCTTCAATTGACTAAAAGATTTTTAATTGCCAATCTCTACATTTAGCTGAAGAAACTACTTAAGCTTAGGCTAGTTAACTTGTCGGTGGACAACTTCAACTAGAAGAGCCTTCACAACATTAAGAACCTTCAATTAATACTATTTTATGAGATTAAATAATCAAACATCAATAAATTTACCAATCACATAAACTATATTTGATGGAGAAAGCAGCAACTGAATTTTTAACGTTCTCAACTGATTTTGAAATTGTATCATTTTCATATTGAAAAGTTTTGCAAATCCAATAAACACGAATTCCATGTATGTATGTTCACTTAAGTGTGAAATTATCAATATAATGAGGTTGAATATGAGAGGCAGAATTTGTGAAAACAAAAATATAACAGTTAAACCGTCATATATTATCTCACAAAAATAAAGATTCTTACGAAATAGCTATCATATATCACTTATAAATGATTTGTCTTCCAGCTTTATTTAGCAACAACAAAAACATAAATGGTTGCTATTTAATAACTATAAGCTAAACGTTCAAAAAAATTCCTCTTCTTTGAGCTGATGATAGTACTCTGTGTTTCTTCATTTTCCGATGATCGGCATGAGAACCAAATACCCTTTGATTACCCAACACTACACGCGACTACTTCTCTTCAACTTCCAACATGTGCAATGACGGTTTGAACCCGTCACTTCCAATCTATTTAAACTCTCCATTTCCATATGTTTTTCACATTATTTCTTCATTGTCCTTTTTGGTTCTCTTAATCACCTAGATGAAACGTCATGCTAAAGACTTGCTAGAAAACCTTGACGTCATCCTCCACCTCCTCCTCTTTCTTCTCCTTCTCCTCCACAACCTCTTCCACCTTCTCCTCCTCTATAACCTCCACCTCCTTCTTCTCCTCTTGATACTGCTTCCTAACCTCTACTCCACCTCTGCATCTCTTGCTACCTCAAGTAGAGGTAATGATACATCATGCAAAACACATTGACCATGCAATGACGTGGTTGGCTCAATATTTTTCGAGTATGAACATGAAGGCCTATCTCATTCCCGATGAGTATGAGATTGACCACCATAATCCAAACATACTCAGATGATTCAGGCCACTCCTTTGATGATGTGTAGCATGCTAATTTGAGATATATTGCTAAAATTTGGAACTTTGTTTAAAGGAAACCACAATTCCAAAAATTAGTGGTAGAATCATGCTACTTATCACCACTCACCATAGGGTACTATTGTTTGGTTTTATTTTTAGAAAATATAAAAATGTAATTATCTAGTAGCCCAAAAAAGTTTAAAAAAATATAACATACCTCACGGTTGTTAACAAAGAACCATAATACATGCAATCACATATATAATAGTTCTTACAATAAAACCATTAACTATAGGCTTTTCAAAATATAACATACATCACGATTCTTAGGAATGAACCGTGATGTAATGTCTTGGGCACGATATCATACGAAACCCTTACCATTCTCTCTTGTACTTCTATTTAAATGTCTAAAACATAATACACCTAACATTTGTCTTGTCAAATGTAACTCATCAACCTCAGAACCCTATGCTGCTCTTGTCTTTTCTAGTCATCGAGAGTCATTTTCAAACAAACCAATAATAAAAAACCAACCTGTTAGATATGATTAGTTTTGATAATGTCAAATATATGTGCCAAATATTAAGAGCAAAAAGTTTGCTTATTACATTTATTTCCTATGTTGATTAATTCATATATTTAATGTAGATCCAAAAATTAGAAGATAAGAAGTTCAATTATGGAGAATGATCAAAAAGAAAAATAAAGTAGTTATTGAATTGGATTGATTAAGAGGAAGAATAAGAAAGAAATTAGTTTGGGCTCAAATTTCAAAAATTACAGTTTGGTACCACGAATTTCCAAAATGACAGTTTGGTAACATGAATTTCCAAAATGACAGTTTGGTCCACACTACTATGATACACTCGAGTGGTTTTTCTAAAAATCGAGTGATAAACTCAAGCTCAGCTCTATTAACTCGAGTTACAATGTTATACAGTGTGTAATTCCAGCCTCTGTTCCCCTCTGTTTTGCAACTCACTTGAGCGAGCTTTAATTATTTAATTATATCTCTCAAACCACATATCTGATTAAGGCGAAACCAGTTTCATAAGAAACTAGACTCCCAATGCATCATTTTGACACCAAAATCAAGCCAAAAATAGTTCAGATGAAAGAGTTATGAATTTCAGAAATTGCCACATGAAATCACGTCATACAGCAAACACAGCTTCGGTAATTTGGGTGTATCTCACAAATTACACATCCAAAAGAGTTGAAATCAGTGGCATATGAAATTAGACTCAAATAGCGTCTCAAAAACATCAACATAATGAAAAAAAAAGATCAAATGAAAGAGATATGATTTTTTGAAGTTCATAGTCAGATCAGGACATTGCAAAAATGCTGGTCTAGAACAACAGTCAGTAATCTGATCGTAACACTCAGCCCACAATGAATTTGGAGTTGATTCTTTTTGCATTGGAAAAAAAATACTTAAAGAGCTTTCTAAGCATAGGTCATTTGCCAAATTTGGAGCTATATTGAAGACGTTATGCTTACTGGAATTTGACCTTCATGCTGCTAATAAATATCATTGTCAAACACTCAATATGCTCAAACGTTTGAAGAACAACACCCTTATTCATTCTAGATCAATCAAAGGTAAGACTCAAGTTTGTCCATACAAAACTTGAGTGCCAAGGTAATACTTCAATCCTCTTTGACATTATGATACAGTACTAGCACATTTGAAGTTTTTATTTTATGAAACTTGAGTTTACAACTCAAGTTATTAAGAGAAACTCAGTGTTTTTCCACTAAACTTTATCTCATGAAGACTCAAGTTATAAATATGAAACTTGAGTTCCACGTTTGAGTGTGGGACTCCAAAACTTGAGTTTCATATTGGAAGCTTAATTAACTCCTTTTGTAACTGTCTTGTTCTGAGGACAAAGTCATCAAAACGCGAGTTTGTAAAATAGAACTCGAGTTTACAACTTGAGTTAAGCTAAACGAAACTCGAGTCATAGCTGCATCCTTAGTATATCATCGTCCTCGTAAATTCAAAACTCACTGATCATTATTTTGTTACTTTAGAGTATCACTCATTATTATTCTGAATGCTTTTGACTGGGATTGAAAAAAATCACTTCAGTTAATAGGGCTTTTGGAGCTAAATTAGCTTGGTCCTTGGTTAAGGGTGTTGAGGGTCTATGGACCGAAGTACTGAACAAGTCATCTATGCAAAGAGGTGAGTCATCATTGTTGAATGCAAAATCTATAGATTCAAGCTTATGGAGATTTATTTGCAAGTAGGAAGACCTTGTCAATGCTGGTTCTCATTGGCGAGTGAGGAATGGAAAGTCAATTTGCTTCTTTGCTTCTTTACGGACTGTTGGCTGGGTAAGAATGAGAAAATCAAGGACTTTTGTAAAAGAATTCTATCTACGTAGGAGGAAGAGTGTAGTGGCGGATTGGGTTCCATATGGGTTCCTGGGATCTATCTAGATTAGGTGCTATTGTTTCTGATGAGATCATTTAGAAACTACTGGCTATTTTACCCCCAATGGAGGAAGCAGACCAAGATGTTATATTTTGGGGAGGTACAACAAATGGTCAGTTTTCACTTAAAAGTGCATATAAGCTAATTGAGAAACCTCCTGTGCTGCTGTATAATTCAAGATACAAAGAGACCTGGTCTTGGCAAGGGGCTGAAAAAATCAGGGCGTGTTTATGGTTAACTTTCCACGACAAACTCCCTACGAATGAGAGGCGAAGTGTGTGGTCTTCAAACTCGTCATTTTGTACCTTTTGTCATAGTGGGGTGGAGGATGAAATTCATATATATCGGGATTGCTTTTATGCGAAGAAACTATGGAAGGTGCTCATTCATATCAAGTTCTTATCAATATTCTTCTCTCTTCCTCTAAAAGATTAGATGTTATTAAATCTTAGAGAGGAAGTGGGGAAAGATAATCCTAGTTCTTGGAGCCAAATTTGGGGGGTTGCAATCTAGTTCTTGTGGTTGTGGAGGAATAAGGAAACTTTTAATGATGATTTCCACAAACCTGTTGATCCAGTCAGGGTAATTCAGAGGTCATGGAAATTATTCTGCTCTACGCCTGAGGTTGTTAGTCAACAAGATGCAGTTAGCATATCCAGATGGAATGCTCCTTCTATGGGGTGCGTTAAATTAAACATTGATGGGGTGGTTGTGGTTGATGGAAGGAAAGCAAGATGTGGGGGGTGATCAGAGAGTCTGCTAATATAGTCTCTCTTTATTTATTTCATTTTCCCACTTTGCTTTTCCAAAATTTAGTTTTTGTGAATAATATAGTCTCTTTTTCTATGATTGCTTAGGTATACATTGTGCAAACTTGGACATTATGGTTTTGATGGATCATTTGGTTTGGACTGAATTTCTTGACTCTTGGATTATATGCTTTGGTAGTTGATTTTGTGATGTTGATTGCATGATTTGGTATTGACCTTTGTGAGATTTTGGGTCTGCATGAATTTAATTCATTTTCTAATATTCTTTATTTCATGTGTGTTTCTGCTCATGATTTATGTTCTCTAGAACTTGCTCTCTTTTTTATAAAACTGCATTTTTCACATACATGCGTAAATATGATGGAGGCTTTCTTTCTTTCTTTCATTTTCCTACTTTGGTCAAATGGCTTTTCCCTTACATTATATTCCTTTTGTTTAGCCCCTTTGTGCATTTTTGACTCATTCTTTTCTAAGCCACATTACTAGCCTAAGTGTAAAACCATTTTATTCTACACCTTGGAAATTTTTTGAGCATCAGTTTCACCTTAGTGTTGTGTCTAAGCGTAGGGGTTGCCCATGCGTGCAACATTTTAAGTGTATAGGCCAGGGAAGTATTTGATTTTGTGTCATTCATCGTTTGGCATTGATTTGGTCATTGTGATTGTGTAAATAGCTCATTGAAAAAAAACAAAAGAAAAACAAAACAGAAAGAAAGAAAGAAAAATAAAAAGACATAGAAAGAAAGAAGAAATAGAAAGAATAATAAAAAGAAAATGATATTTGAGTGATTTCATATTATTAACTAGTGCTCTTTTGAATTTTTTAGATGTTTAGCCTCTCATGTCTATACTTATACACACCTTTTCTCTAACCCCATTACAACCTTGAATAATAAGCCCTCTTCATTTGTGCATGCATGTGTTATGAGTAGTGGAGAAGTAGAACTTGAGCAAGCTTATGGTAGGACAATTTTCTTGAGTGGAATTTGAGTGATACACTTGTTAAACCTATATACTTGAGAGATTGATTGAGGGCAGCCCTTGAGAGACCATCGTGTGTGATTAGTATCATTGAATGAGATTGTTATGTTTTGTAATTTGAGATGAATAAATTTTTGTCTTGATTGGTTGATCTTTTGAAGGTTTGTGATCCTTATTCAGATTTTGTATTTTTGGCAATTGTTAGAAAGGAGAAGTTTTTCTTTTAGTCTTTATCTTTTAATTTTGCTTAGGAGTGCAAAAGGATAAGTGTGGGGCGATTTGATACTTGAATATTATTACACTTATTTATATCTCTTGGTTAATAATTTTAGGATTGTTTAGTTCACAAATAATGGGATTTTGTGCTTAATTAGACTTTGGGCTTTTAATTGGATTTAATTAGTTTTTATTATAAACTTTCAGATTTACAGTGTTTTAGTATTTTCATCAAAACTTTTAGTCTAAGTATCCGATTAGCCTCATTCTTGTCTCACTTTTTAGATGATTCAAAGAGCTACAAATGATATGAAGACTCGAAACCTAAATTCGAACAAGATGGTCAAAATTGGAGCCAAAGTCAGAAGCGAATATGGAGTTTTATTTAATTAATTGGGCCTGACTTTGTAATTTAGACTATTTTTAATTTATTTTCATTGTGGGCTAAATTTGTGGAACTCTAGCCCATTTTTAGCTGTAGGTTAAGACACTAGGATGGCTGGAAACAAGTTAGTCTTGCATTTTTCGAGATTTTCGGATTAAAATAGAAGTTTACAATTTCTCTCAATTGTTCTTCGTGTTCGTGAGGATTTTTGTCATTTCTTCTACGTTTTCATTTTGCCCAGCCATGCTTGGTGAAGTTTATTTGATTAACCTATGAGTTGAGGATTCTGTGATGTAGTCTAAAGGACCGGTGCTTTAATCGGTAACTAAATTCGTTTATTTTTTTTAATTGGATTCGATTTTAGGGAAGAGATTGGATGTTAGATTTAATATCTAGATTGATTAACCCAAGGACATAGTTCAATTTGAAGATAGAATATAACCTAGAGGGGGTGAATAGGGGATTTCGAAAATATTTTTCGAAAATAAAGACGAACAGTAAATACAGAGACAAAGACAGAGAGAATGAACATAGAGAATTTATACTGGTTCGGTCCAACTCCTTAACCTACGTCCAGTCCCTAGACACTCTGGGTTTTTCACTAACTCTTAATCACAGTTACAATTACACACTCTGTACTCGAGATGATCTTTTCATACTAGGACTTACTCCTTCTTACAAGTTGTAATCGTACACCCATAATCAAGGTTCCACAACCTTGAGATTAAACAGATAAACAGATAATCAAATAAGTGTTTAACTCCTCACTGAGTAGATAAGTGATAATCATTGATGTACAAGATTATCCGAAGATATTAAATGAAGTGAATGAAACAGTAAGACGAAATAATGTTGAATTGATTGCTCAGAGTTTTAGTAGGTAGCAGAATTGAATGTGATGAGCTTTTATATCATTTTCCATCAATGTTGCTGAGAAGAGCTTTGAATGTAGCCGTTATGATTCATCAAACTTCCGTTAGGCACAGATGGTTTCCACTACGTGCAATCGACCGTTGCTTCATTAACTCGCTCACCGTCGACGTGCTTGTGCACAGAAGTTGACTCGAAGGAATGATTTCGTCTGCTATGAGGTTTCATTCTGTTTGTAGGCTCTGTTTTCCGAAGGCATTTAATGCATCTAACACGTCGACTGGCTTTTTGGTTAATCCAAGATTAAGCATGGCTAAACATTTGTAATTCACTCAAGAAGATGACTAGATATGATATAAATGAGTTTGAGTGAGATTAAGTAGAAATAAATAATAACCCAGAATGTTTAAGATTGTGATTAACGTTACAATGAAGCATTCTGATAATCTGAAGGCCCTTACTTGAGTATCACTATTATGTTACTTGAGTAATATAGCAGTGTTTCAATTTAATGGCCTCTGTAACATGATTACTCGAGTAACAGTGCCTTGTTACTTGAGTAATATCGTGTAAAATCAAATTGGTTGCTTCAGCAACATATTTACTCAAATAACATTAAGTGTTTGCTTGAGTAGGCTACTTGAGTAGCTTAAACCTTTGCTCGAGTAATGCAGGTTCTCTATTAAACAAAGTACTAAGTAAACGCGTTAGCAACTATTACTTGAGTAACAAAATAACATTGCTCGAGGAACTATTAAACAGAGAGCAGAGATAAACTTGAAGCTACTTTACTCAAAGAATTCATTTTCCTTACTCGAGTAACAGTAAGACTGTACTCAGGTAAGCTTCATACCGAGAGCAAATATAAGAATTGAAACATTTTACTTGGGTAACACATTACCTCTACTCAAGTAGGAGAGTATCATTGCTCGAGTAACAACGTGAATGGGTCTGAAATTTTCAAATCTTCAAGACTTACTCGAGTAATGCAATATTCTTACTCGAGTAATGCTTGCTGATATAATTGAATATGTTCTTTCTGATATTATACTTGGGAAATATTGAATCCTTACTCGAGTAGTGTTCTGTGAACACTTAAACAAACTTATTAGATTGAGGATATTCAAGTAAGCATAAGGGCTTACTCAAGTAAACTCTTAGCACAAGCAATATTTATTGATTCAAAAACTTTAACCATTCATAATGAAAAAAATTAATCACTTAAGTATTGTTATCATCAAAACTCTGAGAACTAACATTCTCCCCCTTTTTAATGATGACAACACTTGATGAAATTTTGAAACAAGTTTGAAGAAGGGTTTTAATATCAGTAAAAGCGATGAAGTACAGAGTATGTGAAGAACACACATAAGTAAGTAACTAAATTGCATTATAAATGTTAGTACAATATATAACTTAAGTACATAATTCAAGCGTTAGTACTAACATGAGTTATATCAATTAAACATCAAAAGAACAAGATATCATAAACACAAAATATCATCGTTTCAATCTCACATCACTCTCTTCCTTTGTTATCACTCAAAGAGGAAGGAGGAGGAATAACAGATTCAAGAAAAGGAACAGAAGGCTCAACAGAATAGGAAGGCATAATAATAGGCTTAGATGAAGGCTCAAAGACACCAATAGGATCAGCACAGGAGTAACCTCAGGAGGAACTGCGGATGAAGATGGAGAAAATGTAGTTGCATGAGGTTGAGAAAAGGCCTTGATGCCCAACTCATCCAAAGTCCTGTCAAGTCTGTAACCGTGCTGCTGAAGTGATTGAAGTTCCTCTTTCAACTTGTTCTAAAGAACAAAATTTTCCTTAAAGCTTGCATCAAGATACTTGGTTAACTTTTCAAACTCAGATCCCACAGCCTTGACCAAGTTAACATTGAGTTTTCTGAAGGTTGTTTACAACTCCGGTAACTTCATTGGCATGATTGATCAGAGGAACCAGAGCATCATGAATAGCTTTCTCAATAATGGCCTGAATGGTAGAGTTAGTGAAAGATGGAGGACGAGTAGCAGAGGCAGTAAGAGAACCGGCCTGAGAAGATTGACCCTCATCAAGGGCCTTAGAAGATGAAGGCATTGTCTTAGATGGTTGGTCAACAACTTTCTTTTCTAACTTCTTCTTCCCAGTAGCCTCAGTAAATGAAATCCTTATGCTTATCATATGTTTTCTTCCAAAACGCTGAGGAAAAATCACTAAATTATAAGATAAATACCAGATGTGAGACACCACATTTGGGTAGGGAATGGTAGCCTTTTTTTGAGTCGGAGTCTAAGACAAAAAGGTCATTATCTCATTCATAATCCACTTTCCTATGTTCCTAGGTTCCTTGGCAATGATTGAAGCAAACCACTGATAATCCTTCAGAACAAAGTGAGTGTAGCTTTGGCCCTTTTGTACCATGTTTCTGCTGTAATGGTACCACATCACTATGTATGTATCATTCATCATAGCCGGCGTGAACTTTAGCTTACCACCATCATAGGGAACATTAGGAAGTAGAATACGATGACAATCAGCTTCTGATAACTTAGAAGGATCATCATCAGGAGCATCAACAACTCCAAGTAAAATGTTCAAATCAGTAGCTTTGATCTCAATTACTTTACCCCTCATTTGAATGACCAAGGTATCATCATCGCCCTCATGAACCTTTGGTTTGACATACATGTTATGATAAAACAGTCTAACAATAGTCTCAGAATCAGGGGTTCGAACAGAAAGCAATGGAAAATACTTAAATGGCCATGGTGAAAGATCCAAATTGCATTCATCCTTAAAATGCTCCAAGTCCAAATACACAGTGGGACAAAATTGCTTATTCCCATAGTAAAAATCAGTTTTTACAATCATGAAATACTAAGGGACTGACATTCATACTCGGAGACGGCTATAAAGCCTTAGCGGCTAGATGAGATGTTGAGGGTCCTGCTGAGCCTACACCAGAGTCTTGACGACTATCTGAGGCCTATTGCCTCTTGCTTCCCGAAGCCTGAGATCTCTGACTAATAGACGATTGGGGCTTCTGGGGTCTATCTTCTATACTCTTAGAGCGGCGCTCATCAAGTGTATCTTTAAAGTCACCAGTCAAAGAAAGAGACGAAGTGGGTGACTTGCCTTTACCCGAAGGAAACAAATGAATCTAGAATCTCATCACCAATCTCGATGGTTCTTGAAAAACCATGCCTTTGGACTTTGATTTCTCAACAACCTTCGGCTTCACAGGGGTCTTTAGTTTCTTAGAAGGTGTCTCCTTGGGTTTGTCTAACGCTTGAACCATAGATCTTTACCTATAGGAGGAACGACGCTTTTTGGTAAGCGGTCGTTCTGGAGATTTCAGTGGTGAATGATCACTGGACCTACCAATGGAAGTTTTAGTACAAGCCATATGAGACATAGAAGAGGATTTCAGAGAAGATTGAAAAAGAAATGAAGGAGACCGACGATGTGGGTATCGATGGAAATGTGATGAATAACTCGAGGGAAAATGAAAATTTATGGAGCGAAACTAAAGACCCAATAGTCGGTAACGGATTTTGGGAATTAAGGGTATTAAGGTTGGAAGGCGTCGAGACAGAATGAACGGACGCGAGGAGAGTAACAGAGAAATGAAACGATGTGTGTCCCTTAAAAACAATGACTGTCGATATTACTCAAGTAGGCCATTTGTCTTACTCGAGTAATATTGTTTACTCAGGTAATACATGTGTTCTACTCGGGTAACCTCCAACAAAGACGAATAGTAAATACAGAGACAAATACAGAGAGAATAAACACAGAGAATTTATACTCGTTCAGTCCAACTCCTTGACTTACGTCCAGTCCCCAGACACTTTGGGTTTTTCACTAACTCTTAATCACAGTTACAATTGAAAGACTTGGCTATCACCCAAGAGGGGGGGTGAATTGGGTGTTTGATTAAAAACTTAGAACTTTAAAAACTTTTCTGCAACTTTATTCAAAGTAGTTTGAATGACAACAATAAGTTATAAAGTGATAAGCAATCATTCAAATATATATGCTGGAATGTAAGAGATAAGGGAAGAGAATATGCAAACTATGATTTATCCTGGTTCGGCCCAATCCTTGACCTACGTCCAGTCCCAAGCTCCACTTGAGATTTTCAATCCACTATCTTCTTTCAACTTGATTACACGTTCGTACTTGAAGTAATCCTCACACTAGGACTTACTCCCCCTTACAAACTATAATCAATACACCCGTTTGATTACACACTCTGCACTCAAAGTAATCCTCTCACTAGGATTCACTCCCCTTACAAGCTGTAATCAACACAATGTATTTCCCACTCAAGATCACCCAATCTTGAGTAACTCTAACGTAGAATGATAGGATGTTTACAATGATTCTTCTCTCTCAGAAGTGTATGGATAAACACTGAAGTACAATACAAAACATTTCACTCTCTATGATTTATAGACATTGAAAATCAGAGAGTAAATGATATAAAGATCAGAGTAATAGCATGTTGAAGATGTAGGCTTGTTTCTCTGCCCTGTGTTGTGTTTTTCTTCTGTTGCTCTTTCTCTATTTATAGATACTTTGTATTGATGTTGTGGGAGGCATTCGTCCATTGCATTTTGGGGCTTTTCTGATTTCCAACTTTTGCTCTGCATTGAAGATCATGGCCGTTACGTCATTTAATGACTTTCCTCTATTTGTTCGGGGAATCATTACGAGTAATGGTTGTAGCAATTGTTTCCAAAACGAAGGACTTCATCTTATTGACTTTTGCTTTGATCATTGGCGCGTGAAATCAATGCTCTGTTTTTATTTTCTGTCAATCAAGGATTGATTACCGTTGTGAACAAGAATCGTTGCATATCCATTCCGATTTGAATCCATTCGAAATTCATCTTTCCCATTTCTGAGATTATGCAGCAAGTTCATCTTCTAGATCTTGATTTCAGTCAAGATTGATGTTCTCTCAAGCTTTAATAATCTGAAACATGTACACAAATGATATAAATAATGTTAAGAAGAAGTATAAGTCATTTGGGTAATCATTTCTTCAAACTCCACGGTTTGTATTTTGAGTAGAGTTTGCTAAACTTACAAATCTTACAAATTCGAGCTTAAATAAATAAACTCGAGCCTATGGTTGTGGTGTAGAGTTTACTCTATAGTTTGAAAGACATAAAAGAGTTTACAAAATATGTAAACTCGAGCCTGCGTGTGGAAGCTCGAGTTTGCCCTTGGAAGAGAGCATTCGAAACTTCCATCTTTTAAAAACTCGAGCCTGACGTTTTACACCTCAGGTTTGCCTCTGGCCAATTAGTTTCAAAGATCATCTATTTACAATAAACTCGAGCCCAATATTTTGAACTCGAGCCTAATCCTTGAAATGAGTAAAGTTACCTTACCAACTCTAGAGTTCATATTTTAAACCTCAAGTTTGTCTGACATGAACAATGTCAAACTCGAGCCTGCTCACTAACGGACTCGAGCTTGCCATTATGCAAAGTTTTGATTTCAGATGGCCCTCGCGACAAATGACCCACTGTGCTCTAAACTCGAGCCTGCTACCATAAACTCGAGCTCACCTATGAAGAAAAATTACAAACTCCAGAGTTTGCCTTTGAACCTCCAGTTCGCACTTCACAGAAGCTGAACCTGACATCCCAGATGGCTTGCGAACTCGAGCCTAGACTTGCAAACTCGAGCTCGTGTCGGATCCACAATTGATTGACAGCATTGATCTCACGCGACAATCAGAGATTCTGTCATAAAGATGAATTCCTCACTTGGAAATGATTGCCACAACGATTACCCAGAATGATTCGTTATTCAAATCAATTGATGAACATTAAAAGACCTTCATTGCAAATCAATCATCCGAAAATCAGGAAAGACTATGAACCCAACGGCTAGAGTCCACAAACAGCAAGAAATTCGAATGGAGAGAATTCTGAATAAAGAAGCAACGGTCATGAGAAGACTCACTGCTATATATAGAGTTGCATACAAACATACAAAGAGACACAACAAGCAGAAACGAAAACAAAGCTCAATACTTCTCTATTATTTCAGTTCTCTTTCTGTGCAGTATCTTTTGATACTTAGAACTTCAGTGTTTATCAATATTTACTCTGTGAGAGAGTTTACATACTTGTATTTCATTCATTGTAAGAATCTCAAGTCAAGGGGACTTGGAGATTGGGATTTCAGATTACAACTTGTAAGGGGGACTGTATCTTAGAGAGAGGATAATCCTCGAGTACAGAGTGTGTATCTGAATTGAGTGATAGTAGAAAATCTCAGGGAGCCTGGGGACTGGACGTAGGTCAAGAGTTAAGACCGAACCAGTATAAATTCTGTGTCAAGCTCTTCTTCCCTATCTCTACTCTATATCCAGCTGCATCTAATATAAGGGTGATTTGAAAAGAATTTTAAAATCCCCAATTCACCCCCTCTTGGTGATTTCCTTCACTTTCATTTGGTATCAGAGCCCGGTTGTCTAATTGAAGGATTAACATCCTAGACAAAAGAACAAATAGAAGGAATTCTACCCGATGGAGCCTCAATCAACAGACCACCAGGTTTCAATGGAGAACACTACTCTTTCTGGAAGGCTAAGTTCAGGGTCTATGTAATGGCCTCTGAGTATGGTCTTTGGAAGGTCTTTGAGAAAGGTAACTATGTTCCATCCTCAGTACAAGCTGATGTCAGAACTCCCAAGCGAGAAGAAGAGTATGATGACAATGATAAAAAATTAGTCACCCTCAACATGAAAGCAATCCACATGCTGCAAAGTGCTCTTGGCCATCCGCTAAGAAAATGTGGGATTCTCTTGAGATAGCTCATGAAGGAACGGCTGCAATCAAAGAAAATCGCATTAATACTCTCATGACTGAATATGATTTACTACGTATGAAGTCTGGAGAATCTATTAGTGAATTTCAACTCAGGTTCACTCATCTGATTAATCAACTCACTGCATTGGGAAAAGAATATGAACAACCTGCCCAAGTGAGGAAAATACTAAACATTCTCACCAAGGAATGGGAAGCCAAGGTCACTGCAATTGAAGAAGCTCGTGGTGAATCAATGGCCTCTGTAGCAGCATTGTTTGGCAGCCTCTCTGAATATGAAGGGAAGATCAAATTCAAGAAAGGACTTGATGAGATCAATATCAAGAACAAGGGAATGGCTCTCAAGACTGTCAAAGAGGTAAAATCAGATGATGAAGAAGAAGATGAAGATGAAGATGGTGAGCTAGGCATGATGGTCCGAAGATTCAAGAAGTTTTACAAAAAGGACCAATCACACAGAAAGTTTCACAAAGGTAGTTCCAGCACTGAAACTAAGAAACCTATCATATGCTATGAGTGTGAAAAACCTGGCCACATCAAATCAGAATGCCCTCAGCTGAAGAACAAAGAAAAGAAATTCAATAAGTTCAAGAAAAAAAGCTTACGTGTCAGCTATATGGGGCAACAGCTCATCCGATGGAGATAAGGCAGAAGAAGAAGAAAGTGCAAATCTCTGTCTTGTGGCCCAAGAGGAATCAGATAACGAAGAGGTAAGTAACTCTAATTTGCCTTATGATGAACTATCTTCTGCATACAATTCTCTCTTCACTGAATTTAAGAAAACTGCAAAAGAACTTCTATTTTCAAAAAGAAAAATTAAGTCATTAGAAGAACAAGCTCAAACTATTCCTACATCTATTTCTGTTTGTGAAACAAATAAGGAAAACTCTGCTTGTCCTAATCATGGTGCAAAACCAACTTATAATGAATTGTTTGCTGAGTATAATCTTGTTCAAAATGAGTTTGATGAACTTGCTGAAAAATATGTTGCTTTGAAAATTAAGAATACAACACTTGAACAGCAAGCATAAAATTCTTCTTTTCCTAAAAATATCATATGTGATGAATGTCTTATTCTGGAAAAGAAAAATGAATATCTTACAAAGACTCTTGAAAAATTCACTAGAGGGAGTGAAATACTTGAAATCATTTTGAAACAGCAGAAATTCACAAATGATAAATCAGGAATTGGTTACAAACCTGATTGTGATAAAAAGAAAGGCAAAAAGAAACATGGACAAAGATCATACATGAATTACTTTCGAAAATCTGTCCATACTTCAAATCCTTTTGCACATTGCAACTATTGCAACAGAAAAGGTCATGCCACCTCTTCATGTTTTCATAAAAAGGATAGAACGATTAAACCTGTAGGAAACTATCAATGGGTGCCTATGGGATCCTATATGATTCCTAAGACACAGACTAACCCAAAAGGACCCAAGAAAAAATGGGTACCTAAAAGATGATGTCCCTTTTTATGCAGGTTTGTCTTAGAGCATCAAATCCCAATAAATGGTACATTGACAGTGGATGCTCAAGACACATGACAGGAGACCAATCCAAGTTTGCTTCAATCAAACATAAGGAAGGTGGCAAGGTAACATTTGGTGGAAATCAGTCCGGAAGAATTGCTGGTATTGGTAAAATTGGAAACAACAATGGACCACAAATCAAAGATGTTTACCTTGTGGATGGATTATGTCACAATCTCCTTAGTGTGAGTCAAAGCACAGACAAAGGAAATTTAGTCATATTTGATTCAGAAGAGGTTTGATTGTAAGTAAGGATGTTCTCTCCTTAGATGGCATTAAATCCAAAGCACTGTTCAGAGCTCCAAGAGAAGGTAATTGATATACTCTTAATCTAATGAAAACAATTCGATTCGAAAAATGTTTTGTTGGTAACTTGGATGAAAGTTGGCTATGGCATAAACGTTTAGGACATGTTAATATGATTCAACTTGATAAGCTACAGAAAAAGGAATTGGTTATTGGTTTACCAAAAATTTCTTTTAAAAATGTCATGATCTGTGATGCTTGTCAAAAAGGTAAAGAAACCAAATCTTCTTTCAAATCAAAGACTGAAATATCAACTAATAGACCTCTTCAATTACTCCCTATGGATTTAGTTGGACCAGCTAGAGTAAAAAGCCTTGGTGGCAATCTTTATACCTTGGTTATAGTGGATGATTTTTCAAGGTTTACTTGGGTCATTCTTTTGTCTTCAAAAGATAAAACATTTGATCAATTTGTTGTGTTTGCCAAGAAGGTCCAAAAACGAAAAAGGATTCTCTATTGCAGGTATTCGTACAGATCATGGTGGAGAATTTGATAATCATGCCTTTGGAGAATTCTGTGTTAGTATGGGAATCAATCATAACTTCTCAGCTCTAAGAACCCCACAGCAAAATGGAGTTGTTGAAAGGAAAAATAGAGTGCTCACTGAAATGGCAAGGTCAATGCTAAATGAAAATCAAACATCTCAAGTGTTTTGGCTGATGCTATGAGCACGCATGTTACATATCAAACAGGGCATATCTCCGGAAGAAATTGAACAAAACTCCCTATGAGCTCTACAAAGGAAGAAAACCCAACTTAGCTCACTTGCACATCTTTGGATGTAAGTGCTTCATTCACAATAATGGTAAGGACAGCTTGGGTAAGTTTGATCCCAAAGCTGATGAAGGTATATTCTTGGGGTATTCAAGTAGAAGTAAAGCATATAGAGTTTATAATACCCGCACTCACATTGTTGAAGAATCTATGCATGTTGTATTCATGAAACCAAATCTAACAAGTCCTTGGATGATGATGATTTTCCTATTTCAAATCAACTTGACTCAAAATCAACTTCTGTTTCAGCAAATACTGAAAAGATTTGCAAAAGAATTACAGGCGAAAACCATTGTGGCACGCTTGTGAAAACGGTGTTCAAACTCAACCAAAATCATGGAGATACGGTAGGAGTCATCCTCTGGATCAAGTGATAGGTGATGGAAATCAAGGAGTAATAACCAAAAGAAGCACTTTAAATGAAGTTACTTTTTCTGCTTTCATTTCTAAAATTGAACCCTCTAAAATTGATGAAGCCCTTTCAGACAATGATTGGGTGATAATTGAATATTTTATACATTTATTTTTGTCTCTTGAGTAATAAATTAGGACCCTTTATCTAATAAATAATGGCTTTTATGTTTATTTGGGCCTTGGGTCTTTTATTGCATTTTAGCCATTTTTAATAATAAAATTCCAGTTTTGTATTACTTCACTATTTCTACCATAACTCTTGAACCAGACATCTGATTTGCCTCATTTTTGTCTCATATTTCAGATGATTCAGAGAGCTACAATTCTTATGAAGACATCAAGAGCCAATTCGGTCAATAGGGCGGTCGATTTTGGAGCCGAAGTTGGATGCACAATTCTGGATATTATTTGGACCCGAATTTTGTAATTTAAGTCCAGTTTTATTTTATTTCTGTTTTGGGCTAAAACTATTAGGGCCCATTTTCGTTTTAGGTTACTTTTTAAGTAAGGCAGCCGCCAAAAACATTAGGCATTCACGAATTCACGATTTTGGCATTAGGGTTTCGCGATTTTATGCAAATTCTCTCTACTGATTTTCGCATTCGCATGTTCTTAGGGTTCTTCGCGTTCTTCATCTTTTCTTCAGTTTTTCCAGCCATGCTCGGCTAAACCCCCTGTGATTGACCCAACGATGAGGATTCCATGATTCGTCCAGAGAACTTGTGCCTAATCGATAACTTAATCAATTCTGTTTTCATCTTATCGGATTCGAATTCTGGAAATAGTTCGAATATTAGATTTAATATTCGGTTTGGTTCATCCCAAGGACTAAATTCGGACTAGGTTTTAGTGTTGCTGTGCGATTGCACAGTGAGACGCCTCTGTTCGGATAAATTCTAGGCGATCGCCTAGGTGAGGATTCTCCGGATGAATGCGAGAGATTTCGATTCATCAGGAACCAAACGTCATTAGTTATATTTCGTTCAATGATGCATGATTCGGAATCGATCGTTGGGTTGGTCGTTTTTAATCATTTAAGTCTATCAACATTTTTCTATCTGTTTCTACATAGTTATGTTTATTTCAATTTATTTTGTTTTAATCTGTTGAATCATAAAACCCTAAAACCCCCAATTTTACCATTCGGTTTCACTGTTGTTATTAATCAAACCCGCTGCAAGTTCGTTGGGAAACGACCCAGGTTCCCTAATTCTGCAAATCATTAATCAAACTTGGTTTATTTTGGGAGACACGGCAAATCTCTTTCCAAATTTGGCGCCGTTGCCGGGGAATTTGCATCGGTTTGATTAGTAACAGTATTGTAAACAGCTAGGGTTTAGGTGGTTCGGGTGGTCGGATAGGAATTTTTCTGACTCTGATCACTCAAACCAGGTATTATTCACAAGGAATTGGGCGTTCTAAGCAAGAGTCACTTCCTCAAAGGAAGTGAGGTCTCACCTATTTTCCCCAAATTCCAACGTTTAGACCACTTTTTTTTGCTGTTTTAAGTTCTGATTTTTTGATTTCCAATAGGGTCATTTTTTCGGGGTATCTCTGATTTGGCTGAAATTTGGTACAGTGATAGAAGATGGCAAATCATTAGACCCTCTTTGAAAATGTTCCATTTTCCAAGGGCTATCCTCCGTTTTTCCAAATTCCATCGTTTAGACCACTTTTTCAATTTTTGAAGTTTTTTTATTCCATTTTGAGTTCCCAATAGTCTAGGAGTTGCTTTTTGTCCAAGTCCCAAAAATTTTAAAAATCATTTGATACTGTTTCTAGACTTGTTTAGGTCAATTTCTAGCATAGGTTTTCGCTTTTGTGTGTTTTGTCTTTGTGTCTCTTAGTGTTTTTCCACTTTTTACCACCCCTTGTGACATTTTCGTAATTCTGATTTCCTGGTGGCATCTTTGTCATTACGAGTATTTGCCAATTACTGCTTTGTGTATATGTTGCATGAGTACCGGGAATACTACTAATCCGAGGAAGATTTGTTGCCATTTGATCCTGAAATAGAGAACAATTCTTCTTTCTAGGAGAGTTGTAAGCTTAAGTCATAGGATTATCTGAGGTGGACACTCAGCGAACTCGATAGTGGCCATTCGGATTGTGTCCATTCTATTGATCTTTAAAGTGTGATTACGATAGTATTTCGATAGTCTTGTGTCCACTAACTCGGACATTATGGCGGGAGAACAGAGCAAATCATCATACTTTGAAGGAATTGGGTGCACTGATGTTAATTATCAACCTTTGTGCATCCAATATCACGATCTTGCTGCTAACTTTGAGCTTAAATCTGGTCTAATACACTTGTTGCCTAAGTTTCATGGTCTTGCGGGTGAGTTCCCCATTAAGCATTTGAAGGAATTCCATGTAGTGTGCGGCCAATGAAGCCACATGCCATTGATGAAAATCATATCAAGTTGAGAGCTTTTCCTTTCTCATTGGAAGGTGGAGCCAAGGATTGGTTCTGTACCTTCACCCTCATCTATTGGGAGCTGGGTGATATTCGAGAGGATATTCCTAGAGAAATATTTCCCTTCCTCAAGAGCAAGCTGCGATCAAGAAGGAAATTGGCAACATTAAACAGATCATTTGGAGAGACTATGTATGAGTGCGGGAGAGGTTCAAAGGTTATGTGCAAGCTGTCCACACCATCGAGATAGCGAAAAGACTTGATTAACTCCTTCTATGATGGTCTATCACCGGTAGACAAAGGGTTGGTGGATGCTTCTAGTGGTGGAGCTATGAGTAACAAGACACTGAGGAGGCTAGAGATTTGATATCCATTATGGCGAGATAACTCTCGGCGGCTTTTGCACCAGAGCCAATAGTACCCCTATTTACCATGTACAAGAATCTCCAAACCAGTATGATTCTCAGAGATTAGAGAATAGACTTGATGATCTGACTTCCCTTGTGAGGCAGCTAGCAGTGACACAGACAGTACAGTCTTCCCCTCCTCAGACGGGTACTCTTGTGGGTTTTGTTCGACCCTTATCATTCTACGACTCTTGCCCTACCTTGTGTGATCCTACTTACCAAGATCGGTCGGTAGGCTGCAGGTGGGTGTTTTTCTAGGAAGGCCACAATACCAACGAATAATGCTTTCTCTAATACATACAATCTGGTTGGAGAAATCACCCCGACTTTATTTGGAATCAAAATCGGAACCCGGAGTAACCGGAAATGGCGGCAGTAGTGCATTGGCATTACCGGCGAGAGGCCGTACGGACCACGAGACTTTCCCGGCAACGGTGCACCCCCTTTGCCTTTGCAAGCACCACCTCCTCGACCGACCATATGTCCGCCTCCACGGGCGCACAACGACGAGCTAGTAGTAGTGGTGGTGGTTCCTCACTTGAAGATATGATGAAGCAATTTGTCACGGCCAATATGCGGTTCCAACGACAACCGATACTTCCGTTCGAGTTTGCAAACACGAGTTGGGCAATTGGCAACATCATTAAACCGACTTCAACCTCGGGGATCCAACTCCCTTCCTTCACAAACAATTCTCAATCCTAAGGGAAATGTGAGTGCTATATCACTCTGATCTGGCAAGCAATTGGAGGAACCTAAGCAAGCTGCAGATGTGACTTCCACGTCAAAAGCGAGTCGGGGAAATGTGAAGATTGACTCGAAAGAAAAAGGTTGTGCAGCAAGGTGAAGAGGAAGACATTCCTATCCCTCTTCCTTTCCCTCGAGAGAGCATTTCAATCCAAGAAGTTGGCGAGAAAAGGCACTGAGAAGGATATACTTGAGACATTGGAGCAGTAGAGATTAACATTCCTCTCTTAGATGCGGTTAAACAAATTCCTAAATATGCCAAATTTACGAAGGAGTTGTGCACCAACAAGAGGCGATCGAAGGGGAATGAACGAGTGAGTTTGAATCGGAATGTGTCGGCCTCATCCGGCCTACCATGCCTCCTAAATGCAAAGATCCGGGGACATTTTCTATCCCTTGCCTTATTGGTAACTATAGATTTGATGATTGCATGCTAGATTTAGGTGCTTCTATTAATGTCATGCCTCGCATCTCTGTTTATAGATCTCTTGGTCTTGGTCCCTTGCGTCCAACTGGTGTCATTGTTCAGTTAGCTAATAGGAGTAATGCCTATCCTTCTGGTTTAGTTGAAGATGTATTAGTCAAAATAAATGAATTGATATTCCCTGCTGATTTTTACATCTTGGATATGGAGGGTGAGTCTCCTAGTAGTAGGTCACCAATCATTCTAGGGAGACCTTTCATGAAAACAGCTAGGACTAAGATAGATATGCATTCTGGTACTCTTTCCATGGAGTTTGGTGATATATCGTGAATTTCAATATCTTTGATGCCATGAAATATCCTAGGGAAGAGCATTAAATGTACGTATTGATGTGATTGATGATGCTGTGGATGATGTTCTTAATGGTTGGTGTCTTTGATTATCCTTATTTTTCATCGAGAGTGATACCCCCATTTGTGCATGCGATGATAATGAATGGTGCTCTGTTTGCACTAATTTGGTTAAGACCGCATTGTTTGGTGATTCTCGATTTGCTTGATGAGTCTACATTACTTGTAGACTCGATATTGATTCTAAGTTTGAGCTTCATCCCGATCCTAACGTGCATCCCGATTCGATTTTGATGAGCTTAATTCGATTTTGATGAACTGAATTCGATGTTAACCTTGAGCCGTATAGACACGGTCATACGCTTCTACTTCTTTGAATATGGTTTCGTATTCCTAGTGTGATGACATCGAGTTGTTGCAACAACCACCCAAGCTTCTCCCCTCCACCGAGCAACCGCCCAAACTAGAGTTGAAATCCCTTCCGGACCATCCGAAGTATGCATTTACGGAGGTGAATGAGCATTGCTTAGTCATTGTGGCAAATAATCTTATGCCGAGATCAAGAAGATAAGTTGCTAAGCTTATTGAGGGCGAACAAGAAAGCCATTGGGTGGACATTAGGCTGACATAGTTGGCATTAGCCCTTCTATGTGCATGCATCGGATTCTATTGGAAGAGGACTCTAAGCCAGTGAGGCAACCCCAGAGATGCCTCAATCCTCTCATCCTTGATGTGGTGAAGAAGGAGGTCACTAAGCTCCTGCAAGCTGGCATCATCTATCCCATTTCTGTTAGTCCGAGTCCGAGTGGTTCCTAAGAAATCCGGAGTCACCGTGCTTGACCAATCAAAAGAATGAGCTCATTCCTACTCGAGTTTAGAATAGTTGGAGAGTTTGCATTGACTATAGAAGACTCAACCAAGCCACTCGCAAAGATCATTACCCTCACCTTTCATTGATCGGATGTTAGAGCGATTGGTGGTAAGTCTCATTATCGCTTCTTGGATGGCTACTCCGGATACTTCCAGATCCATATTGCTCCTGAGGATCAGGAGAAGACGACCTTCACATGCCCCTTTGGGACATATGGTTACCGGAGGATGCCTTTTGGCCTCTGCAATGCACCTGGCACTTTTCAGCATTGTATGGTGAGTATTTTCTCTGAGTTCCTAGAGGACTGTATGGAGGTGTTTATGGATGATTTCACTGTATATGGGTCTGATTTTGATGCATGCTTAGCTAATCTATCTAGAGTTTTGCATAGGTGCATTGAGTCTAATCTTGTACTGAATTATGAGAAGTGTCACTTCATGGTTGAGTCCGGTATAGTCTTGGGACATATAGTTGAAGGTGGAATATCACCTAGAGGGGGGTGAATAGGTGATTATGAAATTCTTTCACTAATTGCTCAAGAACAATTAAAACAGAGACAGAGAGAAGGGCAATGAACACAAGAGATTATACTTCATTTCTCTCTCGGACTCACTCCCCTTACAAGTTGTAATTGATACACCCACACTCAAAGGTTCCACAACCTTGAGATTTGATCACTAAATAGACAATCAAATAAGTGTTTAAACTCTCTCACGAGTAGATGAATAATAATCACTGAAGTACATAATCGATCATCACACTCTCTACTGAAAACTATATAATTGAGAAACAGAGTGTATGAACTATCGACGATGGAGTAGTAAAATCATTTCGTTGGCTTCGTCGGTTCATTCATCAATCGTCGTCCCTTCTTTCGGTTTGAAGACTTCACAATTTATAGGTTATTGTGTTTCGACCGTTGTAAGCATTCGACCGTTGGAGAAGCTTGAAGTTACCGTTGTAAGCTCTTTGTTGCTTTTTGCCCGTTGAGCTCTAATCCAACTTTAATCATAAAATGTTTAACATTGACTTCGTTAATGCTCCGTCATGAGTGTTGTATTAATAGCCGTTGTAAAATATTCAACCTCCGTTAGAATGTTCAAACTATCCGTTAGACTCGAACGTTTCGGTTGACATTTTCTTCGTTCAAATATTCCACCTGTAATCTCGGCCCAATATTCTTCCATTCTCTCTGTTGTTGCCGTTGTGAGATAGCATTTAAGATTGTGGAGAATGTTTGTAACTACTTTACGTTTGCTCAGAGGATGGTTACCGAGGATATCATCGTTTAAGGTAACTTGCATTTAATGCTCCTGTCAGACAACGTGCTTTTTGCTAAAACAATGGTTAATCTCCTGAAACATACTCAAATGATGATTAGTGTTAGGTTTAAATATCATTTAAGCATTAACCAAGTACTTAGAATATAACCCATGAGATTTCAGTTGGAATCTCCATCGTTTTTTCCAAGACAGAGGATAATCATGCTCGGGCATGATTCAAGCTTGCTCGGGCATTACTCAAGAAAGCATGCTAACAATCGAAGGCATTGGAATATGCTCGGGCATGTTCGAACTCGCCGAGCAACTGCGCGGGCAACTATGAATCTTACTTGGGCAAAGTAGTTTTGTATGTAGAAGAAAGTTTCAAGTCTCGATAATACTCGGGCAACGTATCAGTTTTGCTCGGGCAACAAAGAATATAAACCATATGTGAAGTTGAAACACATACTTGCTCGGGCACGGTTTTATATCTTCTCGGGCATGCTGCTCGAGCAAATTTCCATTTTGCTCGGGCAAACTTCAAAGACACGATGTTACTCGGGCAACTGTTTTCCTTGCTCGAGCATGTTACTCGGGCAAGCTAGAAAGTATGCTCGGGCAAGTTTCTTCGTGAAAGAGAAACAATCAGAGAAGCTACCTCACTTGGGGATTTTTGCTTTAGAAGCCGATGTTGCTCGGGCATGCTTTTATCTCTGCTCGGCATGGTGCTCGAGCAAGCTTTTCTCTTGCTCGGGCAAGTCTCTTCTAGTTCATCATTTTTCTGCTTGATATGCTGATGCTCGAGTAGACTTCTAACTTTGAGGCTTCGATCATAGCATTATACTCTTCAATACAAAGCTCAAATTCCGTAATGTAGAGACTTTCAAGGAGCAAGAACGTTGACAGTAGAAGAGGCAATTTCCAGCAAGCATAACGTCTTCGGCATAAATCCAAATTTAGTAAATCATCCCATTTCAGAAGGCTCTTCAAATATTCTTTCCATTTCAATAAGAATCAACTCTAAGCTAGTTGTAGTTCGTCCATTAACATCAGATGAATGAAGGTTGTTCTTATCTAGCATTTTTCCAGCATCCAGAACAGACTGTCAACTTCAAAACATCATAAATCCTTCAATTGATATTCTTTTTATGTGTTCTTGATGTTTTTGGAAAGGTAATTGAGTCTAGTTTCCAATGGCACCGTTTCACCTCAATTAGATTTGTATATTGTGAGATACACTCAAATTACCGAAGCTTGGTCTGGACTGTGACGGTGATTATTGTGCCAACTTGAAAGATTCATATCTCCCTCATCTGAAATCATTTGTACTTCTTGTTTATACCAAAATGACGCATTGGGAGTCTAGTTTCATATGCCACTGGTTTCGTGTCAATCATATTCCTGGTTTGGGAGATATCGTTGAATTACCAAAGGTCGCCAAGTGAAACGCGGAACAGAGGGCAGACGTTTTTATGCTCGAGTAAGTGCGTATTCTTGCGAGGAAAGTGGCTGGAAGCGTACCTTGCTCGAGCATGACTTTGGTGTGCTCGAGCATGACTTCAAGAATCCAATTGTAGCTTATTTTAACTCCGATTTGAGTCATTCTAACTTCCATATCATCGTGGAGACTTGTAGAATCAATCTAATAACTTTGTATAATGATTTTCTCATTCCCATTGAGCAAGTTCTTCTTTCTTTGCTCTTCTCTTGATCATTCTCCACAATTTAATTCTTTTTCTCTTCTCTTCTTCTCTTAATTTCAAAATACTTTTATAACTTCTTGCTTCCTTGACACTTTCGCAATTTCTTCTTTCTTCAATCTTTTATCTCCTTCTTCATTAATCTCTATAATTATTCTTGAACTAATCTACATTAAATTCATAGTAGTTAGTCAATGTAGAAGATAAGTATAATATACAATCTTTTTGCTCTTAAAGACATCTATATAAGACATCATCAAAACTAATCAGAACCAACATTCTCCCCCTTTTTGATGATGGCAAATACATTAAGAAAAATATGTTTGAATATGAAAATATAATAGATCACATATTTTTCTTGCCTTTCTCTCCCCCTTATTTGTCATTAGCAAAAAGATTGAGGTAAAGAGGAAATATAGATGGAGAGGCAAATATGAGAATAGGTTAGAAATGACTTCTCTCCTTAATCATATATCAAGACAACAATTTTCTCTCCCCGATTTAAATTGTTTTGCAAACTTAATATGATGCAATTTGGAATGTTTTTATAAAAACAAATTTGAGAGAATTTGGAGTGGTTTTCAAGACATCTTCCTCAATTAGAGCATATATATACCAAACATGTGCAAAATTTCTATTGAATATAAAAAGATAGAGATTAGAAATGCTCATGTAGGTTACGCAAAATGATGAGTGATCGATGAAGTCCATTTGCTTTCTTTCTTTTTGTGTGAGATCCGTGATGTGCTCGAATAGCCTTTGAGATGTGGAATGAGACTAAAGTACCGGCTTCTTGAGTTGTATCTCATATGAATGAATATGGTCAGTACTCAGCTTCCATCTTTTGCCATTTCTTCATGGAGCTCTTCTATAAAGGATATCTCAACTTCAATGATGAAACGTGAAAGCATTATTTCTCAATTTGATAGTTTCTCCTTGTAGTGCATCAAGGAATATCCGCATACAGAATGAGATCTCTTGCTACAAATTGAAAATTTTCCTTGCAAAAGAGATTTGTTAGTGCAACCAGATATCAAAGTATCCCTTTCTATATGATATTTTCAAGTTAAGATAATGAAAGAAAAATATGATATTGACTCATCATCAAAACTAATAAAACATAGTGAATGCAGATGAGCAAATTTAAAAAGAGTTTTCTTCAAGAGATGAGGTTTTAACATATAAAAACACATGTGAATGTGAAGCTCCCCCTTAATGAATGCATGACTAAAAATATGAAACTCCCTTTAATGATACCAAATAACAATGTGATACCAAATGTCATGAGATTTGGAGTTATCCTTGCTCCAAAGGACACGACATGGTATCTCTGAATTAAGAACTTTCAAGTTCACTTGGGTGGACTTGAAATTGGTATGAAAAAATCACTTATGCTTTCTATAATGATAAAAGAGTTTAAAAACATAAGGATCATTTTAAAAAATGAATTTGTTTAAGTTAAACTTCATGAAGTAATATGGAACAAATGAAATCAAGTTAGCCTAGCATAATTATGATTTGTGCATGTTACAATACCTCACTTAAGTAATATCGTAATTACTTAAGTCATAATCATCTGTAATCCATAGATGCATCACTGGCTATCCACTATCTGATGAAGTGATCAATACTGAGGTTCTCCCAGATTAGATGCATAAGGATGAGTTTTCCTCTGAGAATTACTCGAGTGGTTACTCATGTGATGTCATGACTCTATAGTCATCACTTGTAGTTCACACGGGAGGATCTTACAAGTTTATCTTCCTCTGTTTATCCCTGTTTCCCAATACAAGAACAGAGGATCCTGCAAGACAAATATATGCTTTTTGGTACTCGATGTTTCTTTGGTCCACACAAGATTAGATATGACAACTTTTATTCTCTTATAATTTAACCATATGATATTTTAGCAAAGAGTAGAGTAATCAAATATCAAAAAGCATAATTTTACCCAATCAAATAAATTCAAGCCAATGAATCACAAAGGGTAACAATTAAATGATATCAAGAATGTTGTTTCTCAATGACAATTTGGAAATACACCTTAAGTAGAAAAGATGCCATTGATAACATGCATGTAAATTTGATCAAAGAGCATAGAAAATATTATCCATAAAGACAAGCATTTATCAACTAATAGTTTATGAATAAGATTAGATTTTTCAAGAATGAAGTATGTAAAATGTTTCAAATCTCAAATGTTCTTTCAAACATTAATCATGAAATTCAAATTTTGATCAGTGAAAAATTCATTTTTGAAACATATTTACAATCGATGCTCACTCTAAATAGTGGAAGTCAACATATTAAAGAATATATCAGAATGTATCATAATGCTTCAGTTTTGGAGAACATGTCAAACATTGAAGTTAACATGTAGAAGAATTTTCCCATGAGCAAAGGTCATATGGATGATGCATAGCAAGACATACATAGCACAATAGAGATACGTATGCATAATGACTTTGCTATGACGAAGAGATAATCTTGCCTCTTAGAATTGAATCTAGAAATATATGAATAGTCAAGGCAAGAATATGAATATACAGATATAGTTACTCAAAATATGGATGAAGACAAATGTTGATGAACTTGAGTAACAAAATGACTGCTAGGATTCATGGATGATGAAGCACATACTCATTAGTCCAAATGACTAGAGATCCAGAATATCATCCTAGTAAGTTATTCCACTAATGGTAATGCATTAACATTCAATGCACTAATGAACATTCATAAAGTTTGGAATAACTCAGTCAACTAAGAATTTATGCTTTAAACATAATACACACAAATTGAATTCTTTTATTGAAGATAGGCTTGAAACTCATATATGATCAACTCGTTAGACATGAGATCCAACTAGTTAGAGAATGAAACAAAGAAGTTCAAGCAACACATTGAATATCCAAAGATCAATATGTGAAATGTAGGGAAAACTCAATTGGACAAATTTGAAGCATATCTGACATTCAATATTCAAAAAGTTGACTCCCGATTTTTGAAATTCCATTTAAATGCAATTAAAGCATGAATATTTTTCAAAGACATTTGTATGCATTTTTACCAAATAGAGTGGATTGACATTCAAAACAAATTTTAGAATTGTGATTTTTTTTTTAAAAAAATAAACTCATAAAGTTTTGCACAATTTCGTTTATTGTCCATTTAGCAATCTGGAAAACACTTTGAAAAACATAAATCATTGATTGCCAATGGGATGCAATGATGGACACGTATTCATTACTCGAAAATGAATATATAATCACAAGTATGGGGTAAGAATTAGATATTACCATAATTCCTCTTGTCCTTGTAGTAGCTTGCTTGGTCAATGGATTGATGTAGATAACTCTTTTTCCGACGTTCACCATCAACATCAACCATAGCTTGTTTAGCTTCCTCAAGACTTGAATTATTTCTCTTTGTTGCATTCTTGAGAAGCTTTTTCTTTGATCCTACAGAGACATATAAACCTTTTTCTCCCATGGTATCCAACCGTGCTTGGATCCATTAATTGTTAAGCTTGGAGGAATCATAACATAATTCATATGCTCTTACGAGAATAATCAAATCGAGAACAATTGAGCATAATGAATTAATCATTACTTTATGCATAAAAGAAATACTTTCTTCAAATCATCATGTATGCATAAAGAATTAAACTATTAAACATTGCAATCCCTTTATAAATATATCTATTAAATGGATTTTTAAGGGAAGTGAAAAACTCATTTCCAAAATAGTTTGCAATGTTTATTTCTAAGATTTCAAATTATAAAACCTCAATAAATATCATAGATAATAGCATAGGAGGTTTTTTTTGGATACCTTTCCCTTAGGCACTTGGACAATTGGCTTTGCTTACCCACTGATTCTTCATATGTTTTCTTGTGGTTGTCGGCAAAGCTCTCTCTAAGATATAGACTTCAAGAGTATTTTGTTTGATACTTTAGAGATTCTCCTCTTCTTGTTCTCCTTAAGATAATTGAATGGTACTCTATGGTAGTCCATTCTTGAGACAAAACACACTCCTCTTGCTTCTAACCATTGCTTCTTTTGATGTTTGGACCTTGTAGCTCCAGCAATGGGTTCCCCGGGAGTTCTCCTATTTGTTATAGATGCTATGATCTTCTTCATCGGTCCATGAGAAACTCTTGGCTTTTCGTTCATCTTCTCTATACCCTTATGTCCATTCATTTTCGGATCATCCTGCATATATAAAGTACTAGATGGACATTTTGGTACCCACTTATACTTGGGTCCTTGATGGTTAGTATTGGACCTTGCTTGTCCTTTAGGAACCCAAACAAATTTATTTCTCACAATAGAATTTCTCCTAATATAGCATGTGTGAGAAGTATGACCAGAATTTCCACAATAATTGCAAATGACATAATGATGCTTATTATGAATAGTTTTGCACATACTATGCTGGTCGAGGATGCGACATCAAATAACTCATGTTTGTAAATTCTTTCTTCCCACAAGATTTTTCAGCATGATTGAAAACATTTTTGCTTTTCAAAATAGAATCAGTAATCGGTTGAAAAACAATTTTATGTAAATGCTCAAAACCATTTTTCTTAACTACACAAGAAAAATTGGAACTTTTTACCACATGTGCATCTTGAGCTTTAGATAATGATTGATCATAATCGTCCATGAGCTTTTCCTGGGAATCCTCATTCTCTTGTTCTTCGGTGTTGACTGGATCATGGAAGTGTTCTAAGATTTCTCCTTCTTCATCATCAACTTCCAATTGTTCATCAATCGTGGATATACAACTCATAGTTTCAGATGAATCGCCGACAATATCAACTTCAACATATTCGTTAGAAGCATATATAGAATCAAGAGTATCCCATACATCTTTAGCACTAGAGCAAAATTTGATTTTCTCAAAATCATTTTCAATTAAGGCGCTTGTAAAGGATTTTCATTCCTCTAATGTTCAATGAAAACATTTTCTTTTCTTTTTCTGTCCAATCCTTTCTTGGTTTGAAATCAAAAACATTTGTGAAAACATTCCACATATCAAAATCAGTTGCTTTGATAAAACTAGTCATTCTAGCTTTCCAAAACCAAAAATCAGTATCTTTGAAAATTGGTGGAATGGTATAATCGAAACCTTCCGAAAACGGCCAACACCCAAAATCAACCATTGACAACTCTTGAGACCGTTAAGTCCTTTAAACAAGAGCCTGGCTCTGATACCAAATGAAGGTGGAATATCACTTAGAGGGGGGTGAGTAGGTGATTATGAAATTCTTTCACTAATTTCTCAAGAACAATTAAAATAGAGACAGAGAGAAGGGCAATGAACACAAGAGATTATACTGGTTCGGTCCAACTCTTGACCTACGTCCAGTCCCAGAAACACTGGGATTTCACTATCTCCAATCTTGATTACACACTGTAAACGAAGGATGGTCTTCTCACTCTCGAGACTCCACTCCCCTTACAAGTTGTAATCAAATAACCGTGGACACAACTACACACTCGTAAACGAAGGATGATCCTTTCTCTCTCGGACTCACTCCCCTTACAAGTTGTAATTGATACACCCACACTCAAAGGTTCCACAACCTTGAGATTTGATCACTAAGCAGGACAATCAAATAAGTGTTTAAACTCTCTCACGAGTAGATGAATAATAATCAATGAAGTACATAATCGATCATCACACTCTCTACTGAATACTATATAATTGAGAAACAGAGTGTATGAACTATCGACGATGAAGTAGTAAAATCATTTCGTTGGCTTCGTCGATTCATTCATCAATCGTCGTCTCTTCTTCCGGTTTGAAGACTTCACAATTTATAGGTTATTGTGTTTCGACCGTTGTGAGCATTCGACCGTTGGAGAAGCTTGAAGTTACCGTTGTAAGCTCTTTGTTGCGTTTTGCCCGTTGAGCTCTAATCCTACTTTAATCATAAAATGTTTAACATTGACTTCGTTAATGCTCCGTCTTGAGTGTTGTATTAATAGCCGTTGTAAAATATTCAACCTCCGTTAGACTGTTCAAACTATCCGTTAGACTCAGAACGTTTCGGTTGACATTTTTCTTCGTTCAAATATTCCAGCTGTAATCTCAGTTCCAATACTCTTCCATTCTCTATGTTGTTGCCATTGTGAGATAGCATTTAAGATGATGGAGAATGTTTGTAACTACTTTACGTTTGCTCAGAGGATGGTTACCGAGGATATCATCGTTTAAGGTAACTTGCATTTAATGCTCCTGTCAGACAACGTGCTTTTGCTAAAACAATGGTTAATCTCTGAAACATACTCAAATGATGATTAGTGTTAGGTTTAAATATCATTTAAGCATTAACCAAGTACTTAGAATATAACCATGAGATTTCAGTTGGAATCTCCATCGTTTTTCCAAGACAGAGGATAATCATGCTCGGGCATGATTCAAGCTTGCTCGGGCATTACTCAAGAAAGCACGCTAACAACCGAAGGCATTGGAATATGCTTGGGCATGTTCGAACTTCTGCTCGAGCAACCTACTCGGGCAACTATGAATCTTACTTGGGCAAAGTAGTTTTGTATGTAGAAGAAAGTTTCAAGTCTCGATAATACTCGGGCAACGTATCAGTTTTGCTCGGGCAACAAAGAATATAAACCATATGTGAAGTTGAAACACATACTTGCTCGGGCACGGTTTTATATCTGCTCGGGCATGCTGCTCGAGCAAATTTCCATTTTGCTCGGGCAAACTTCAAAGACACGATGTTACTCGGGCAACACAGTAGAAGAGGCAATTTCCAGCGAGCATAACGTCTTCGGCATAAATCCAAATTTAGTAAATCATCCCATTTCAGAAGGCTCTTCAAATATTCTTTCCATTTCAATAAGAATCAACTCCAAGCTAGTTGTAGTTCGTCCATTAACATCAGATGAATGGAGGTTGTTCTTATCTAGCATTTTTCCAGCATCCAGAACAGACTGTCAACTTCCAAACATCATATATCCTTCAATTGATATTATTTTTCTGTGTTCTTGATGTGTTTGGAAAGATATTTGAGTCTAGTTTCCAATGGCACCGGTTTCACCTCAATTGTATTTGTATATTGTGAGATACACTCAAATTACCGAAGCTTGGTCTGGACTGTGACGGTGATTATTGTGCCAACTTGAAAGATTCATATATCCCTTATCTGAAATCATTTGGACTTCTTGTTTATACCCAAATGACGCATTTGGAGTCTAGTTTCATATGCCACTGGTTTCGTGTCAATCCTATTCCTGGTTTGGGAGATATCGTTGAATTACCAAAGGTCGCCAAGTGAAACGCGGAACAGAGGTGAACAGAGAGCTGAAAATCGACCTTACTCGGGTAAGCTTTCTTCTTTGCTCGAGCATGCTGCTCGGGCAGACATTTTTATGCTCGAGTAAGTGCGTATTCTTGCGTGGAAAGTGGCTGGAAGCGTACCTTGCTCGAGCATGACTTTGGTGTGCTCGAGCATGACTTCAAGAATCCAATTGTAGCTTATTTTAACTCCGATTTGAGTCATTCCAACTTCCATATCATCGTGGAGACTTGTAGAATCAATCTAAGAACTTTGTATAATGATTTTCTCATTCCCATTGAGCAAGTTCTTCTTTCTTTCCTCTTCTCTTGATCATTCTCCACAATTTAATTCTTCTTCTCTTCTCTTCTTCTCTTAATTTCAAAATACTTTTATAACTTCTTGCTTCCTTGACACTTTCTGCAATTTCTTCTTTCTTCAATCTTTTATCTCCTTCTTCATTAATCTCTATAATTCTTCTTGAACTAATCTACATTAAATTCATAGTAGTTAGTCAATGTAGAAGATAAGTATAATATACAATCTTTTTGCTCTTAAAGACATCTATATAAGACATCATCAAAACTAATCAGAACCAACAATAGTGTCTAGGAAAGGGATTGAGGTAGACCCTGCTAAGATTGATGTTATTACTGATTTGCCGTGATTCAGCCCCCTGATTGGCTCCTCCCTTTTGAGTTGATGTGCGATGCTTCCAACTATGCGGTTGGTGCTATCTTAGCACAGCGGGTTGATAGTGCCTCCCATGTCATTGCATATGCTTCCAAGACTTAAGATTCTGCTCAGTCTAATTACACCATCACTGAAAAGGAGCTGTTAGCTATTCTATTTGCCTTTGATAAGTTTAGGTCATATCTGCTAGCTAGTAGAGTCATTGTTTTCTCGACCGTCTTGCTTTAAAGTTCTTGTTGAAAAGGCGAGATGCTAAGCCACGGCTCATTCGGTGGATGTTGTTGCTGGTGTTTTTCCTATAGATTCCACTAGGGCCCAAACCCTTAAATTGAAAAGTGAGTCTAAATATTATGTTTGGGATGACCCTTATCTCGTGGAAATTTTGTAGTGACCAAGTAGTTAGGAGATGTGTGCCTGATTGTGAGTTTCAATCTATATTGCATTTTGCTCATGCTTCGCCTCGTGGTGGTCACTTTGGACCCCAACGAACTGCTAGGAAAGTGTTAGACGGTGGATTATTTTGGCCTTCCTTGTTTCATGATTCCCATATGTTTTGTAAGTCATGTGATAACTGTCGAGAGAGCGGGAGCGAAATGGGTTGAGGCGAAAGCCACCCGGACTAACGATTCTTCTGTGGTGGTGGACTTTGTTAGGTCTAACATTTTCTGCGAGTTTGGCATTCCTAGAGCCATTATCGGTGACCAGGGTTCCCATTTTTTGCAATCGAAGCATGGGTGCCTTGTTACGCAAGTATGGAGTGCTACACAAGGTTTCCTGACCTACCATCCTCGGACCAATGGTCAAGTCAAGTCTCAAATCGAGAGATTAAGCAAATCCTTCGTAAGACCGTTAACTCTACCCGGAAAGATTGGAGTAAGCGACTAGATGATGCTTTGTGGGCATATCGCACCGCCTACAAGACTCCGATTGGGATGTCTCATTATCGCTTGTCTTTGGTAAGGCATGTCATCTTCGGTTGAGTTGGAGCATCGAGCCTATTGGGCCATTAGCGATGTAACATGGATTTGGCTCGATCGGGATGGAGAGGAAGCTGCCAGGTTGCAAGAGTTAGATGAGCTTAGATTGGATGCCTATGAGAGTTCACGGTTGTACAAGGAGAAGACTAAGGCATTCCATGATAAGCATATCCTGAGGAAGGAGTTTTCTGTGGGCCAAAAGTTCTTCTGTTTAACTCCCGTTTGAAGTTTATGCTAGGTAAGCTTCGATCTAGATGGGATGGCCCTTTTGTGATCACTAACATATTTCCTTTTGGTGCTGTTGAGCTATGTGATTCACCCACAGGAAGAACCTTTAAGGTTAATGGGCATCGCCTCAAGCCATTTCATGAGGGATCCCTACAGCAGCCTGAGGAAGCAGAGACTCTCCTCATTGACGCCATCTATCCTCCATAAACCCTTGGAGAGGATTCTTCTTTCTCCCTCCAAAAACCCTTGGGGAGTTTTTCACTTACGTGCATAAATATGATGGAAGCTTGTTTTCTTTCTTTTATTTTCCTCACTTTGGCCAAATAGCTTTCCCTTGCATTATGATTCCCTTGCTAGCCCCTTTGTGCCTTTTGACCCATTCTTTTCTAAGCCACATTACAAGCCTAAGCGTAAAACCATTTTATTACGCACCTTGAAGATTTATTGAGCATTGGTTTCAACTTGTTTTGTGTTTAAGTGTGGGGGTTGCTCAGGAGTGCAACAGTTTAAGTGTGGGGGGGAGATATTTGATTTTGACATTGTAATTACGTATACAATGAAAGGAAAGAAAGAAAAGTAAAAGAAAAAAGAAAAGAAAAGAAAATACATAGAAAGGAATGAATATATTAGTAGAATAAAAGTTTCATACATAGAGAATGATTGTTTTAATCAGTGCTCTTCCTTTTGATTTCTTTGGTGCTTAGCCTATCATTCCATACTATTACCTACCTTCACCCTAGCCCCATTACAACCTTTAATTACAAGCTCTCTTGATTTGTGCATGTATGTGTTGTGAGTAGTGGAGACGTAGAAGTTGAGCAAGCTTATGGTAGAACAATTTTCTTGAGTAGAATTTGAGCGATACACTTATTTACCTTAAACACTTGAGAGACTGATTGATTGAGCGCATCATTTGTGAGACCATCTTTTGTGATCAGCATCATTGATTGAGACCGCCATGAATTGTAATTTGAGATGAAGGGATTTAGGTCTTGATTGATTGGTATTTTGGAACTTTTTGTCCCTTGATTCGATTTTTGCATTGTAGCAATTATTAGTAAATAAGAGTTTTTCCATGTAGTCTTTTTTTTTTTTCTTTAGATTTTGCTCAGGAGTGCAAAAAGATAAGTGTGGGGGAATTTGATAATTGAATATTTTATACACTTATTTTTTTCTCTTGAGTAATAACTTAGGACCCTTTATCTAATAAATAATGGCTTTTATGTTTATTTGGGCCTTGGGCCTTTTATTGCATTTTAGCCATTTTTAATAATAAAATTCCAGTTTTGTATTACTTCACTATTTCTACCATAACTCTTGAACCAGACATTGGATTTGCCTCATTTTTGTCTCATATTTCAGATGATTCAGAGAGCTACAATTGTTATGAAGACATCAAGAGCCAATTCGGTCAAGAGGGCGGTCGATTTTGGAGACGAAGTCGGATGCACAATTCTGGATATTATTTGGACCCGAATTTTGTAATTTAAGTCCAGTTTTATTTATTTCATTTTGGGCTAAAACTATTAGGGCCCATTTTCGTTTTAGGTTATTTTTAAGTAAGGCAGCCGCCAAAAACATCAGGCATTCACGAATTCACGATTTTGGCATTAGGGTTTCGCGATTTTATGCAAATTCTCTCTACTGATTTTCGCATTTGCATGTTCTTAGGGTTCTTCGCGTTCTTCATGTTTTCTTCAGTTTTTCCAGCCATGCTCGGCTAAACCCCCTGTGATTGACCCAACGATGAGGATTCCATGATTCGTCCAGAGAACTTGTGCCTAATCGGTAACTTAATCAATTTTGTTTTCATCTTATCGGATTCGAACTGAAATAGTTCGAATATTAGATTTAATATTCGGTTTGGTTCATCCCAAGGACTAAATTCGGACTAGGTTTTAGTGTTGCTGTGCGATTGCATGGTGAGACGCCACTGCTCGGATAAATTCTAGGCGATCGTCTAGGTGAGGGATTCTCCGGATGAATGCAGAGATTTCGATTCATCCGGAACCAAACGTCATTAGTTATATTTCGTTCAATGATGCATGATTCTGAAATCTGATCGTTGGGTTGGTCGTTTTTAATCTGTTTAAGTCTATCAACGTTTTTCTATCCGTTTCTACATAGTTCTGTTTATTACAATTTATTTCGTTTTAATCTGCTGAATCATAAAACCCTAAAACCCCCAATTTTACCATTCGGTTTCACTGTTGTTATTAATCAAACCCGCTGCAAGTTCGTTGGGAAACGACCCAGGTTCCCTAATTCTGCAAATCATTAATCGAACTTGGTTTATTTTGGGAGACACGGCAAATCTCTTTCCATTGGGTTATAGCAATGCAAGAGGAGTTACACTAATTTGAAAGAAATCAAGTTTGAGACTTGGTACCTAGGCCTAAAGACCATCCAGTCATTGGCACTAAGTGGGTATTCAAGAACAAACATGATGAATCCGCCATTATCATTCGTAATAAGGCAAGGCTGGTTGCAAAAGGCTATAATCAAGAAGAAGGAATTGATTATGAAGAAACTTATGCTCCAGTAGCTAGATTGGAAGCTATAAGAGTTCTTTTAGCCTTTGCCTGTGTTAAAGGATTCAAACTTTTCCAAATGGATATGAAATCTGCCTTTTTAAATGGAGTTATTCAGGAGGAAGTTTATGTCGAACAACCTCCAGGTTTTCTAAATGAACATCATCCAGATCTTGTTTATCATCTCAAAAAGGCCTTATATGGTCTTAAGCAAGCTCCTAGAGCTTGGTATGAGCGATTAAGCAATTTCCTTCTTGATCAAGGATTCGTTAGAGGTAAAGCAAATACAACTCTCTTTATTAAGAAGAATAAACTCGGAGATATATTAATAGTTCAAATTTATGTTGATGACATTATATTTGGTGCTTCTAATAACGCTATGTGTGAAGAATTTGCTAAGACAATGCAGGGAGAATTTGAGATGTCTATGATGGGAGAACTTAATTTCTTCCTTGGTCTTCAAATCAAGCAACGCCATGATGGAATCTTCATTTCCCAGACTAAGTATTTAAAAGATCTATTGAAGAAATATGGTTTAGAAGATTGTAATGGAGCAGTACACTCCAATGAGCTCAACCGCAACACTAGATGCCGATGAAAAAGGCACGATTTCAACATTACTAAATATAGAGGAATGATTGGATCATTACTCTACCTTACCGCAAGTCGTCCAGGACATTCAATTCGGTATTGGAATGTGTGCTAGATTCCAATCCGCCCCAAGGAGTCTCATGCTGAACATGTCAAAAGAATCTTCGATATCTTGCGATACAAAGACTCTTGGATTGTGGTTTCCCAAAGATCAACATGAGCATCCGGTAACCTATACTGATTCCACACAGTAGCTGTGTCATCCACTGAAGTTGAATATGTTGTTGCATCAAGTTGCTGTGCACAAGTCTTATGGCTCAAACAACAACTTCAAGATATTGGAATCCATCTTAAAGAAATTCCAATTTTGTGTGACAATACAAGCACAATAAGCTTGGCCAAGAATCCAGTGCACCATACTCGAACCAAGCACATTGATGTTAGACATCATTTCATAAGAGATCATGTTCAAAAGAAAGATGTCAAAGTCATGTTCATCCCAACTCACTTGCAATTTGCTGATATCTTCACTAAACCATTAGCAAAAGAACAATTTGTGTTCATAAGAAGAGAATTGAGAATGGTAAATCCTAATGAGTTGTAAGTAACCTCTATCCAATGTTAGTTATGTGTTTGATGATTATTATTTTACTAACTTAAGCTTTAGAGTATGTAGACATGTCTTTTGCAGGATGGTTATTATGGTCAAAATCACTAAACATAAACTGCAAGTTTACTGTCAAGGAAGACGAACTCGAGCCTACCAGAGCCAAACTCGAGCTCGAGAGAATCAAGGGAAATGAAATCTTTTAGAAAAAGCTAGACTCGAGCCTATTAGTTGATAAGCTCGAGTTCGCGGGAGTCAGAAAGGAAATGAAGTTGTTACAAAAAGACGAACTCGAGCCTATTAGTTGGCGAACTCGAGTTCGCGGGAGACAGAGAGCAACTCAGCCCGAGAGTTTCTGCGAGAATCGAGCCTGTAAGTGACTAGACTCGAGCCTAAGAGAAATTTCAAGGGTTCACACATACATTTTTGAAATCCAGGTTAGTACAAAATCACACAAACTCGAGCCTACACCTGTGAACTCGAGTTTGTCGCGATAAAATTATTTTAAAAACCTGATTGCTTCGTTTCACTTCACTTCACCCTCGAGCTTAAACCTAAAATTCTCTCAAATCCTCTCATCTTCCTCCACAAAAATCTAAGAAATGGCCTCCAAACGACCTGCAACCGACGAAACACCCAATCCAGTCCCTGGAGAACAACAAATTCCCTCACACAATGTACCTCCTCGACCTCCAAGAAGAAAATTGTTCCCCAAATGATACAAACATGGAGTTGATAGAAGAATTCCAGGTGTTCCTACAACTCACTCTTCTCCTTCCAAAGAGGACTCAGCTCGACTCGGACGGCACACGAAACAGCGACTAGTAGAGAAAAAGATAAAGTTCCAGAGGTAACTGAGACCTACCAATCCAAACGAACCAAGAAGAATGCTCCTACAGCTGGACAATCAAGCTCTCAAGCTCAATCTACCACTCAACGTCGAGAGGAATCTGTGCCTCAGGTATCTAAAGAGACCCCTGCACTATCTGAAATTTACAATCACTCTTCAATACCTAGAGGATTTTCCAATGAGGTTGTAAGATTATCTGGTGAGGATGCAATTAGATTTAAGGAGAATTATGAGCATAAAACCTTTTGTCCTGCTGTGTTTGTGGATTTAGATATTTTCACTGCTTAAACCCAATGAACCTATCCCTGATGCATTGGAAATTCTAAATTTTACTCATGTTTCAATGCCCCCTAAGCAAAGAGCTGCCTGGTATATTTATACTAGGAATCTCATTCAAAAAGGAGGAAATTTCACTCATTTCGCAAAGAAGGATTTCCCTATCTTTGATTCTATCCTTGACCAAGTGCCTCACAATATTAGGCACTGGATCTTCAAAGAAATGGCTCGATTTCGATTCACTGGTCGGAAATCATCCCAAATTCCTTTTGCAAGCCTCATTTCTATCATTCTCTTCCATGAAAAGATCTGGTATCTTCCTGCCAACGAGCAACCAGAAAAACCCCAGAAATTTGGTAGGCACATCCTGAATCTTATGAGAATCAGCTTTGATGAAGGTAGTGATCACCCGTAGCTCCTCCTCGGACTGCACAAAGCAAGATCAAGGGCTACTCAGTCAAGAGTACAAGAAGCACAGAGTGCACCTCCTCCCCCTCAGACCATTCCTTCTAATTTCGATGCAAGGATCAAGACCCTAATTGATCAAGCTATTTCAGATCTCTCTGTCAAGATAAACTCAGAATTTAAGCAATACAAAGGAGAGGTCAAGAAAGGATATGATGAGATGACAGATGCCCAAGAGGACTTGACTCTTGAACATGAAATTCTAAAGGAAAAGTTCAAGACCTCAGTGGTCAGATTGGAGGACAATCCATAAGCATCTCCACTCTTTTGGTATCTATGGCTAGTCTCAGTGACAAAATGGACAAAATATTGCAACATCAGTCCATGTCTGCTTCTATTTTGGGTACTTCTACCTCTGCTAGTCCTAGTTAAGCAATTACTCCCATTATCCCTGAACCAACTTCCACCATACCCACATCTTCCATAGCCCCTGAACCATCCATCCCTACTGCCTCCACCACTTCTGATCCTGCTATTTCACCTTCTTCTACCCCATCTGATCCACCCTTGTTTGCTGATGACAAAGGGGAGAAGAATTGAAGTGAAAGAGAGCAATGCATCATTTTTCCTTATGTTTTTGATCATCTTAATCATATTTGCTTTTGAAACTCTACTATCATTACGTAATATGTTCTAAGTTATGCAGTGTACTTAATGTTTCATTTGCTTTCTGCTGCTAACTCTGATGCAAATTCAGATTCTGTTTTTGTTTCAAACTTGTATTCTGAATCTGACTTCTACTCCCATTCTGGCTCTAATTGCAATTTCAATATTTAATCATATGCAATTGAACTTAAAAGAAAGCCATCCAGTAAACTGATATGAAAACAATCAATTGTTTCCTTGCCTAAACAGAAATAGATCAGGAGAGTCAAAGAGTTTGCATATGTCTTAAACAAGCTACCCTTAATTATGTTTAAATGATCAAATCCTATTTTTGAAAGGAGTTAACTATTTACAAGTGTTGTCATCATCAAAAAGGGGGAGAATGTTAGTTCTCAGTGTCTTTTGATGATAACTGACAATTGTAAACAAGTGCGAATGTTTTTGAAAAGCTAAAAGATATGATTTGAAGACAAAAACATTATGTCAGTGTCAAACTCGAGCTTAGATAAGTGAACTCGAGTTTGCCACTAACAGAGAGCAAGACTGGCTTATCTTTGCATTTTGAACTCGAGCCTGTGTTCTTGAACTCGAGCCTAAAAGCTCCAGAAAAGGTTTTGAAAGAGTTTACGAATGAGTAAACTCGAGCCTGCATAAGCAAGCTCGAGTTTGCCTCTGGAGGGAAAACTTTTCATTTGAAAATCATTTCTTCAAACTCCACGGTTTGTATTTTGAGTAGAGTTTGCTAAACTTACAAATCTTACAAATTCGAGCTTAAATAAACTCGAGCCTATGGTTGTTGTGTAGAGTTTACTCTATAGTTTGAAAGACATAAAAGAGTTTACAAAATATGTAAACTCGAGCCTGCGTCTGCAAGCTCGAGTTTGCCCTTGGAAGAGAGCATTCGAAACTTCCATCTTTTAAAAACTCGAGCCTGACGTTTTACACCTCAGGTTTGCCTCTGGCCAATTAATTTCAAAGATCATCTATTTACAGTAAACTCGAGCCCAATCTTTTGAACTCGAGCCTAATCCTTGAAATGAGTAAAGTTACCTTACCAACTCTAGAGTTCATATTTTAAACCTCAAGTTTGTCTGACATGAACAATGTCAAACTCGAGCCTGCTCACTAACGGACTCGAGCTTGCCATTATGTAAAGTTTTGATTTCGAGATGGCCCTCGCGACAAATGACCCACTGTGCTCTAAACTCGAGCCTGCTACCATAAACTCGAGCTCACCTATGAAGAAAAATTACAAACTCCAGAGTTTGCCTTTGAACCTCCAGTTCGCACTTCACAGAAGCTGAACCTGACATCCCAGATGGCTTGCGAACTCGAGCCTAGACTTGCAAACTCGAGCTCGTGTCGGATCCACAATTGATTGACAGCATTGATCTCACGCGACAATCAGAGATTCTGTCATAAAGATGAATTCCTCACTTGGAAATGATTGCCACAACGATTACCCAGAATGATTCGTTATTCAAATCAATTGATGAACATTAAAAGACCTTCATTGCAAATCAATCATCCGAAAATCAGAAAGACTATGAACCCAACGGCTAGAGTCCACAAACAGCAAGAATTTTGAATGGAGAGAATTTTGAATAAAGAAGCAACGGCCATGAGAAGACTCACTGCTATATATAGAGTTGCATACAAACATACAAAGAGACACAACAAGCGTAAACGAAAACAAAGCTCAATACTTCTCTATTATTTCGATTCTCTTCTCGTGCGGTATCTTTTGATACTTAGAACTTCGGTGTTTATCAATATTTACTCTGTGAGAGAGTTTACATACTTGTATTTCATTCATTGTAAGAATCTCAAGTCAAGGGGACTTGGAGATTGGGATTTCAGATTACAACTTGTAAGGGGGAGTGTATCCTAGAGAGTTCATAATCCTTGAGTACAAAGTGTGTATCTGAATTGAGTGATAGTAGAAAATCCCAGTGGAGCCCGGGGACGGACGTAGGTCAAGAGTTAAGACCAAACCAGTATAAATTCTGTGTCAAGCTCTTCTTCCCTATCTCTACTTTATATCCAGCTGCATCTAGTATAAGGGTGATTTGAAAAGAATTTTAAAATCCCCAATTCACCCCCCTCTTGGTGATTTCCTTCACTTACAAAAGGTAATCTAAGTGTTGACAACAAAGAATCCAGTGATAGAACGCATAATAGAAGAGGTAGCTGACATAATAGTGGCAGTGAGTCAAATGGGTAGTGAGCTTCGTCGGAAATGGTACTTGAAACTGGGAATGTGACTCTAGCAAAGGCGAAGAAGACCAAGCCAAGTCTGGAATAGGAAAGAAGAAGATGGTGGTAATGGTGACAATCTTGGTAATAGTGGAAAAGGAAAGAAGGTCACCGAACAAATAAAGGAAGTTGGATTTTTGATGACGACGCTCTCCAAACTCTTATCCGATCGACTATGAGCTCTTATTTCCTTCTCCAAATTGTTAGACATGGCTATCATCCAAAAGGGGCGGTGAATTGGGTGTCTGATAAAACTTTAGATAATTTTGAAAATCTTTTCGCATCTAGCTAAAAGCAGTTCATACGACAGTAATAATTTATAAAGTGATAGTCAGTCTTTCAAACATATATGCTGGAAATATAAGAGATAAAGGAAGATAATATGCATTCCTTGACCTACGTCCAGTCCCCAAGCTCCACTTGAGATTTTCAATCCACTATCCTCTTGTTTAATCCGGGCATAAGAGAAGCCTTCACAAACCCACAAGTTTACCCAAGCACTTGTGAAGCCAAATCTCTCATCGAGATACTCCTTTCAATCAGTTACACCCTCTGTACTCGCTCGAAGTTATCCTCTCATTAGGATACACTCCCCCTTACAAGTTGTAAACTGATAACCCAATCTCCAAGTCCCACGACTTGAGATTCTTACAATGATTCAATAATCAGAAATGTTCTCTCTAAAATAGAAGATGAATAAACACTAAAATACAATACAAATCATTTCACTCTCTACTGTAAACTATATAAACATTGAGAAACAGAGTGTATGAGTTATTGAACTATCGACGATGAAGTAGTAAAATCATTTCATTGGGTTCGTCGAGTCGTTCATCAATCGTCACTTCTTTTGGTTTAAAGACTTTGCTATTTATAGGTAAGAAGATCATTTAATTTTTGTGAGCATTCATCTGTTGAGTAATTCTTCCCATTGGAAGAAATAAATATAGCCGTTGAAGCTTCTGACATAATCATCTGCTTTTTGTAAACTAATGTTAATCTTTCATATAATCATCTGAAACTCATTAACAAACTGATTAAGCATAGTTAGGAATAGTAATGAGTGATGATAAGGATTAATGAAATCACAATCAATGATTTAAGCTTTTCGGACATGGTGTATTTCAAACTGAGAAAAATTGGCTCGAGTTAATATTTATCCTGGCTCAAATCAACTTGATTTTGAGAAAGTAGAGAAGAAGGAAATGAGAATGATTAACCTGAGTTAATATCTATGGATTGAGTCAACTCCTTTTGAAAAACGCACAGCCGAAAGAATCTGAACTGATTAACTCGAGGCATAAAAAACCTTGGCTCGAGTCTGTTCCTAAACTCGAGGCAACCAAAATCCTGACTCGAGTCAATCATCAATTGATCAATTAGCTTCAGAAGCATTTGACTCGAGGCACAAAAAATCTTGGCTTGAGTCTATGCCCAAACTCGAGCCAACCAAAATCCTGGCTCAAGTTAGATGTAATAAACCATGAGCTATTTTCCGAAAGAGCCTTGCTGACTTGAGGTTGCATTTTTTGAGGATCGAGTTAGTTCTTCACATTTGTGCTTTATCAGGTTCCTTTGGCTCGAGTCTTCACTTACTGGCTCGAATCAAAAATTCTTCTCCATTGTTCAATCTCTCGGGTTGGCCATTCACTCGAGGTGCGCTTGTTGACTCGAGGTAAAAACCTCTCTCAAAATACCTAACCCTCTGTCTGATTTCCACTTAAGTTAGAAAAATATTGACCCATGGTAATAAGAGCTCATCAAAATTGGTTGCTTCAAAATTATATGAAACAGTTGTTGAGTCTAGATTCATATGGAATTGGTTTCACTTCATTTGGTTGTGTATACTGAGAGCTATATCCAGAAAACTGAGCCTATGCTGAAATGGTTCCAAAATTTTGAGTGCCAACTTTCAAAGGACATAACTCCATGGTATGAGCTCTGTTTTGGTTGGTTCAAGTCTTGGTGGAACTCATTTTGTGTCTACTTTCATATGCCACTAGTTTTAGCCCAATTGGATTTGTATTTTGTGAGATACAATCAAAACATCAAAGCTTGGTCTTCTGTGCTGCGTGAATTGATGGTCCAACTTGTGAAATTGATAGATCACTCATATGAACTCCTTTGGGCTTGAAGTTTATATCAAAATGATGCATTGGGAGTCTAGTTTGGGAAATATCATCAAATTACCAGACCTCGCCAGAGCTGAACGTGAAATAGAGTAGAACAGAGTTGCTAAAAACACACCTGACTCGAGTCAACTCATTCCAGAGAGCGAAAATGGCTTGAAAATCACTATTGGCTCAAGTCAGAAAAATGCATGACTCGAGTTAAGACCCAAACTCGAGTTTGTGAGTTTCTTGGCTTGAGCCAAACCCTATCAGATGCGCAAAACACTGTAGAAAATGTTTTAACTCGAGTTTAAACCTCTTGGCTCAAGTTAAATCATCCCGAAACTTGATTTTGCTTATTTTAACTCCGATTTGAGCTATTCCAACTTCTATTTGATCGTGGAGACTTCTAGAATCAATCTAAAAACTTGAATAATGATATTCTCAATCCATTCAACAAATTCTTCCTTTCTTTCCTCTTCTCTTGATCATTCTCCACAATTCAATTCTTTCTTTCTTCTCTTCTCTTCTTCTTCTTGATATTTTCCACAATTCAATTCTTTCTTTCTTTTTTTCTCTTCTCTTCATCATTCTCCATAATTTAATTTGGACTAATCATTCTCTGCGAGTTCTTCCTTCTTCAATCTCTCATCTTCTTCTTGATTGTTCCCAAATTACTTTGATAACTTCTTGGTTCCTTGACATTTTTTGCAAGTTCTTCTTTCTTTAACCTCTTATCTCCTTCTTGATCAATCTCTATAGTTCAACTTGGACTAATCTACATTAAATACATAGTAGTTAGTAGTTAATGTAGGAGATAAATATATTATACAATATTTTTGCTCTTAATAATGACATCTATATAAGACATAATCAAAACTAATCATATCCAACACAAATCTCGTCTTCAATTTGGTCTATACTTCTAGTGTATTGTCATGGACACTCCGACTATGTCTCTTGACTCTCAAAATTGCAACCTTCGATGAATTTTTCTACTCTCTCTCACTCCTCTATTTTAGGTCGCTAGCGATGAAAGTATGGTAAGGAGGGAGGTCCTCAACGTGGTAGCGTCTCTCCATCTCTTTCCTTCTCGTCCCAAACTCTCTCTTGTCCAATTGAGTTCTCTGGTCTCACCCTCCTTTCCATGACATCAAAACCTATTCTAACTTGGGATCTATCTAAAATTTTCATAAGTTCTTGATGAGGGCTAAAGTGTAATTGTTGAAACATTTGTAAGGCATAACTTTATTTTCCAAAACATCTGGGTCATTTTCTGTAATTTTTCCTCGTCATTTTCTTCATTGATTTGCAATTTCTATAAATTTTAGGGACATTTGCTATAATTTTCCCCAGTTCTTGACCCTCCAAAATCTCAAATTTTCTTTTTAAACACCTACAATTCAAGATTAAGAACAAGGTAACATCAAAGTCCAATAAAATCATTTTTATGATAATTAAAAAATTATTTCCGGTTTGACCATAATTACATTTAATTCAATACAAATGACCATAACTCAAACTAGTGTTTGAAGGTCGAATATCACCTAGAGTGGGTGAATAGGTGGTCTTGATAAACTTTTCTGGGATTCACTTTATAAAATAAAATACTAGAGTAAGGGAAGAGAGATGAACACAAGAAGATTTATACTGTCTTGCCTAAATCTTCGACCTACGTCCATCCTCAAGTACACCTTGAGTTTTCCACTAGCTCTTTAAAGCACTCATACAATTACCCACTCTAGTAACTTAGGTTGATCCTTTCACTCTCGGACTCACTCCCCTTACAAGTTGTAATTGTACACCCTTACTTAAGGTTCCACAACCTCAAGTTCAAACAACAGAAATAATGAAGGTGTTTGACTACTCCACACGAGTGTATAAAGTATGAACATGAAGTACAATATGTAATAAGATTCTCAAGATAATTGTAGTAATAAGAAAAGATGTATGTCTCGTATGCTCTTGAGATGTCTTTTTCAATTGAATCAGATGTCTCTTTATAATGTTCATAATTCTTGACGTTCGGTGTTTGAGAAGATATCCGTTGGGTCGTACTGTTTCTTGAATTTCCGATGATTGCTCTGTATTGAAGATTATGGTCGTTGCATCATTTATTGTCTTCCCTTTATTTGTTCAGAGAATCATCTTGAGTAATGGCTACATCAATTGTTTCCATATGATGAAATTCATCTTCTTGGTTTCTCCTCTGTTGACGCGTGAAGTATATAATGTTCAGATTTTCCGTTTCGTCAATCAGTGGTTGAATCCTGAAACTCACTTAAGTAGAATGATTAGTAAATGGAAATTAATGAGTTTGAATATGATTAGGAATAATGGTGATTCAATAATAGTATAGAAAGAAATCAATCAGAGATCGTTCATCGAGATTCTGTTTCTAACGGCCTTGCTCAAGCAAGGTGTTTCTCGTTGCTCAAGCAAGCCTTAAGAAAAGTAGACTTTCTCGCTGATGCTCGGGCAGGCTATTCACTATCCTCGGGCATGGTGCTCGAGCAAGCCTCAGAGAAATTGGTTTTTCTCGCTACTGCTCTGGTAAACTCTCATGATGTGCTCGAGCAAGCCTCAGACAGAGGCGAAAATCAGGGATGTTTCGATGTTGATCGAGCAAACAATATATGTTGCTCAGGCATGGTGCTCGAGCAGGGATAAAGAACTCCTTTCGGGCGGAGACATTTACATATAGTGGTGACTTAAGAGGGCTTGAGTAATGTTGCTCGAGCAAGGCTTTGTCTTTGCTCGGGCATGGTGCTCGAGCATGACTGAATGCATGCTCTGGCAGACAACATTTTATGGCGAATTTGGGAGGTTGCTCGGGCAACCTTTTTCTTGTTGCTCCAGCATGGTGCTCGGGCAAGCCTCTTCTGGTGCTCGAGCAAGCATTTTGATTTGCAATAACTTTGCTTCTGCCTCGTCTTTGCTCGAGCAAGGGATTTCTCTTGCTCGAGCATGATTTCCCATTTTGTGTTTTAAATGAGAGCTGATACGATGTTGCTCGTGCAAATGCATAGGTGCTGCTCGGGCAAGGTTCTCATAACTCGAATTTTCATCCTTGAATCCCGATGTTGCTCGGGAAACATCTTTGATCTATTCGAGCATGCTTTGAGCCACATGATTTCACTCAATTTAATAACTCATAAATTGTAATCATCAAAACGTGAGAGCTAACATTCTCCCCTTTTTGATGATGACAATTCTTAAGAATTTGTGTTTCGAGAGGAGTTTTATGAGTTGATTGAATTGGGAGAAATATGGGAATGAAATGGTTTATTTGTAGAGAAGCCAAAAGAACATTTTTCATTTGTCATTTTTATTGAGTACAGAGTTCATAATTGACAAAATACAAGCTCAAAATAAGAACTACTACGAACCACACAAAGCAACATAAAACACAAAAGCAAATGCAAATTCTAGATCCTATCCATTCTCCCCCTTTGTCATCAGGAAAAAGAGGGGCCTCATCAGAAGGAGGGGCTTGAGCAGAAGGAGAGGGAAAGTCAGAAGATGAGGTAGATGGAAGAGGGACAGTAGGTGGATTGATAGGATGCCTTGGAATGATGTGGGAGCCAGAGGGTATGAAATTTTGGACAAAGGCGTCCAATGTGGCATCCAATCCAGAAATCTGCCTCTGCTGGTGATCGGCTGTCTCCTGGACTTGTCACTTTAGTTCCTGTTGTTCCTCATAAAGGACTACATAGCTGGACTCTAACTCGATCTTTAGGTCAGCTAAGTCCATGTCAAAAGTAATCCTGCTGTGTTGCTTGAGGTTCTTCATTTCATCAGACATGGCAGTGATCATCTTAGAGGTTAACATCCTGAAGGCGTCTAGAGACTGTAAAACAGGGGCAATGGCTGCTCGGACGGAGGAATCAACGGCTGCCTGAATAGCAGCCTGAGTAGCTGCCTGTGAGAAGGAAGGAGCAGATGTGGAAGGACCCGCCTTAGAAGATTCTGCCTCATTTGGAGGAGCAGTGAGGGAATAGATGGCCCTGGTTTGGGGACTGAAGGCTGGGAGGAGGGCATTGGTTCTTTTCCCTTACGTCTCTTCTTAGACGATGCTTCAGTGAAGGACACCCAAAGACGAATCAAATGCTCTGGCCCAAAACGGGGAGGATATTCTTCCTTGTCCTCCGATAAGTACCAGACGTTGTTGACCTCCAAGATCCAGGATACTAGAGAGGGATATGGAATGGTAGCTCTGAGTCTCACCTGAACCTCTGATATGAAGGAGATCATTTCGTCCAAAATCCACTTGCCAAGATTCCTTGATTCCTTGGTAATGAGTGAGGCAAATCTCTCGAAGTCCTTCAAGACAAAATGGGTGAAGCTCTGACCCTTCTGGACGAGACTCCGATTGTAGATGTACCAGAGCACCTTGTGCTCGTCGCTCATAGATGCAGGAGTCAGATTGATCTTTTTATTCCCATCTACCGGGATGTGAGGAAACAGAATTTGGTGGCACTGGGCTGGAGACAACTTGGGAGAGTCTTCAGGAGGATCAACGATGCCTAGTAAGATGTTAATGTCATAAGCAGTGAGTTTAATGATCTTACCCCGTATGGTAGTAACCAGTGTATCCTCATCGTCGTCCTGAGCCTTTTCTAGGAGATACATATTGTGATAGAATATCCGGACCACCTCAGGAGAGAATGGTTTGCTGATGCCGTGTAGAGGCATGAATTGCTACAGTCAGTCCATCATGTCAAAATTGCACTCTTTCTTAAAGTACTCGAGATCAACGTAGACGATCGGACAAAAGGGTCTCGTCTCATAATATCTAGCATATAATAGATGATCATCGACAGAAATATGGCCCTGAATCATACCAGAAGAGGGTTCCGGTAAGTGACCGTCCTGGGGTTTGCTAGTGGAGACGTGTTCTCGTTTGCTTCCAGATTCCTTAGATTTCAATGAGAAAGAAACTTTCTTGCTTCCCGAAGCTTGAGATTTCTGACTCATGGCGGACTTAGAAGCTTGAGGCCGGTCTTCTTTCTCCTTAGAGCGAATGGCTTCGATTGTGCGTTCGGAGTCGTCGGTTGAGTGAGCCGGAGAGGGTGAGTGAGCGCGTTTCCTCTTTCCAGAGGATAGAGATCCAGTCTGGAAGCGCGTCGTGTGCTTGGGGGATCCCTGAGAACCCGTTCCCTTCGTTTGCGCTGGAACCGCCTTCTCCTTGACGAGCTTCGGCGTTTCCGATGATTTGATCTTCGGCCGATAGTAGCGAGATTTTTTTCTTGGAATGGATTTGGAGGGAGTTTTGTCGCTGGATCCAGCCATTGGGTAGGATGAATTTAGTATCGAAACATATTTGGAAACGAGGAACAATCTATCAGAACGTGCCGATGAGCAAGGTGACGATGGAGGGAAGAATGAGAAAATCAATCAGTTAGAAAGTGAAATTGGGCGCTAATGAACAATCGTAACGGTTGATTTTGCTAGGATTTGAAAAAACGGAAGTAACGGTGTAAGAGGATTTGGAGGTTTTGAGAGAAAGAGGGGAATAAGGGTTTTGACTGAAATGGGAAAATGAACTGTCTGTTCCCTTTTAAAAAAAGACATTCTGCGATGTTGCTCGAGCAGCATACTTTGTAAGCTCGAGCAGCAGTCTTGCTCGGGCAGTCTTGAAGTCTTGCTCGAGCAGGGACGAGCACATACGTTTTTAATTTGAAAATGAAGAGCCAAGCTAACCTTTAATCAAGTATGTACTGTGAATACTTAACCTATGGTTGATATACCAGGATTATAAGAGACTGAAACGAGCCTATCATTCTTGGATTTGTGTCGACAGGTTTGTATGCTTGGGCAGGTATTCCAAGCTGCTCGAGCAGCTTGCCACATTTTCCTTGCTAACCCGCTCTTGCTCGAGCAGGGTCATCTGTGTTGCTCGAGCAGGTGCTCCTTTGTTGGCGAGATGCTCGTTGTTGCTCGAGCAGGACTATTTGGTTGCTCGAGCATCCTCTCTTCGTCATGTATATTTCTCGTTGTTGCTCGAGCAGAGCTTATGGCGTGCTCGAGCATGATTTAGTATTTCTTCATTGTGAGCCAGGAAATTACACTGTTGCTCGAGCATAGCTGGTGGTCTTGCTCGAGCAAGGACGTCTCTGTTCGTCTTTGTTTTTCTTTGTTCAGACAGAGCATCCTGCAAAAACAACTTCTAGAGACTCCGATGTTAAAGTTAGTATTTATCTTGTTGAAGCAAGTTATTTGAGAATAGAATACTTACAATTCATTGGGATTGGCCATACCCAATTTTCTCCGTATGAACGTGAATTATTCTTTGGCTAGCGGTTTGGTGAAGATATCGGCCAATTGAAGATGTGTAGGTATGAACATTACTTTGACATCTTTTCTTTGAACATGGTCACGAATAAAATGATGTCGTACATCAATATGCTTGGTTCTTGTGTGTTGAACTGGATTTTGGCCAAGCTAATTGTACTTGTGTTATCGCATAGGATTGGGATATCTTTCAATTGAATTCCCAAGTCTTGAAGTTGTTGTTTAAGCCACAAGACTTGAGCATAACAACTTGAGGCAGCCACATATTCGGCTTCAGTGAAGGACACTGCTACAGTAATTTGTTTCTTGCTGAACCAGGAAACTAACGATCCACCGAGAAACTCACATTGTCCACTGGTACTCTTTCTATCAGTTTTGTACCCAGCATGATCTGAATCAGAATATGTGACTAAATGCTCTTGTTGACTTTTTGGAAACCAGAGCCCCAATTCTTTTGTATTCGATAGGTACCAAAAAATTCTTTTGACATGTTCAGCGTGAGATTCTTTGGGGGCTGATTGAAATTGGGCGCACATTCCCACACTAAATTGAATGTCTGGCCGACTCGCTGTTAGGTATAGCAAGGATCCGATCATTCCCCGATACTTGGTAATGTTAAAATCCTTACATTTTTCTTCATCGGCATCTAGAGTGGCTGTTGAGCTCATTGGTGTGTCTGCACCATTACAGTGTTCCATTCCAAATTTTTTTAGTAGGTCACGAAGATATTTTGCTTGTGAGATGAATATGTCATCCTTTCGTTGTTTGATTTGGAAACCAAGGAAGTAATTGAGTTCTCCCATCATAGACATTTCAAATTCACTTTGCATTACCTTAGAAAATTCCTCACGCAAGAGATCGTTAGAGGCACCGAATATAATGTCATCAACATATATTTGTACAATCAAAATTTCATTAATTTTGTTGGTTTTAATAAATAACGTTGTGTATGCTTTTCCTCTAACAAATCCTTGATCTAACAGAAATTTGCTTAACCTTTCATACCAAGCTCTAGGAGCTTGTTTAAGACCATATAGGGCCTTTTTGAGGTGAAAAATGTGGTCTGGATGATGGTCATTTTCAAAACCAGGAGGTTGTTCAACGTAGACCTCCTCCTGAATGAAACCATTTAAAAAAGCACTTTTAACATCCATTTGATAGAGTTTGAATCCTTTGATACATGCAAAGGCTAAAATTACTCGTATGGCTTCCAATCTAGCTACTGGATCATATGTTTCCTCATAATCAATGCCTTCTTCCTGATTATAGCCTTTGGCAACCAATCTAGCCTTGTTTCGGACTATGATTGCGCATTCATCACGTTTGTTCTTAAATACCCATTTGGTGCCAATGACCGGGTGGTCTTTAGGCCTAGGTACCAAGTCCCAAACTTGATTTCTATCAAATTGATGTAATTCTTCTTGCATTGCTATCACCCAATCATTGTCTGAGAGGGCTTCGTCAATCTTAGAAGGTTCAATCTCAGATATGAATGCAGAAAAAGTAACTTCATTCAATGTGCTTTTTCTAGTTCTTACACCTTGATTTACATCCCCTATCACTTGATCCAAGGGATGATTTCTTATGAATTTCCAAGGTTTGGGTTGAGATTGATCAAGCGTTTCACAAGAGTTTTCTGAGTTGTTTTAAAAAACGTCAGCTGGATTTTCAAGAGATGCAGGGGTAGTTTTTGAAAAGAATTGATTTTTGTAGGTGATTTCCTCATCATCGTCTAGTGGTGTGTCAATTTTAGATTCACAGAATACAACATGGATTGACTCTTCTACTAAGCGAGTGCATTTATTGAAAATTCTGTATGCTCTACTCCTATTTGAATAGCCAAGAAAAATACCTTCATCTGATTTTGGATCAAACTTACCCAGTTGCTTTTACCGTTATTGTGAACAAAGCATTTGCATCCAAAAATGTGAAGGTGGCCCAAGTTTGGTTTTCTTCCTTTGTACAGCTCATATGGAGTCTTGTCAAGTTTCTTTCTGAGATAAGCTCTGTTTGAGATGTAGCTGGTTGTGCTCATGGCATCTGCCCAGAAGACTTGTGAGGTTTGATTTTCATTTAACATTGCACGAGCCATTTCGGTAAGCACTCAATTCTTTCTTTCAACCACCCCATTTTGTTGAGGGGTTCTTGGAGCTGAGAAGTTGTGATCTATTCCATGAGTGTCACAGAATTCTTCAAAGGCTTGATTTTCAAATTCACCTCCATGATCAGTTCGAATTCCTTTGTTAATTGGCAGATCATTTTTGTTAACAATCAGGCATTCTTCTGAGTCAAAGATGATCCAATTATTTTTGTCTGCACTTTGGCTCACGCTTAGGAGGTTGTGACAAAGTCCTTCCACAAGGTAGACATCCTTGATATGAGGACCTTCTTTTGCACCAACTTCACCAATGCCAGTGATTTTGCTCGATTGGTTTCTCCAAAGGTGACTTGCCACCATCTTTTGATCTCATTGCAACAAATTTCTCTGCATCTCCCGTCATGTGTCTAGAGCATCCACTGTCGATATACCACTTGTTAAGTCTTGATGCTCTCAGACATACCTGTAAGTTAGAAAGGATTAAGTTTTAGGTATCCATTTTTTATGGGTCCTTTCGGGTTAGTTCGGGTTTTAGAAGACACATAGGATCCCTTTGGCACCCACTTGTAATTACCAATGGGTGTGGTTTTTATTTCCTTCTTATGGAAACAGGATGAAGTGGTGTGTCCTTTGTGATTACAATAATTGCAATGGGCAAAAGGATTTGAAAAATGAACTGTCTTTTGAAAATAGTTCAAATAGTTCTTTTCTCCAGTTTTTTTCTTTCCTTTCTTTTTGTCACATTCAGGCTTGTAACCAATTCCCGACTTATCATTTGTAAACTGTTGTTGCTTTAAAATCACATTGAGCATGTCACTACCTTTTGTAAATTTTTCAAGGGTTTTTGTAATATATACATTCTTTTTCTCTAAATCAACACAGTCTTTACAGACAATATTTTTGGAAGTGAGATTTTCAACTTGTTGTTCAAGGGTTATGTTTTTTTGTTTTAGAGTTAAGTACTTTTCAGCAAGTTTTTCAAAATCAGATTGCAACTCAGAGTATTCATCAAATAATTCATCATAAGAAGGTTGTGAGTCACATACCTCGTTGTTATTTCCATGTTGCTCTTCTTCCTCTGCGACTAGACAAATGGTTGCAGTGTCTTTTTCTTCCTCGCTTTCTTCATCAGATGAACCATCTCCCCATATGGCAGAGACGTAGGCTTTCTTTCTGAATTGACTGAATTTCTTCTTTTTCTCTTTTTCAATTTCCTTCAGTTGAGGGCATTCTGATTTATAATGACCGGGTTTCTCGCATTCGTAACAAACGACTTGATCTTTGTCTTTGAACTCTCGTCGATTACCCGGGGTTCCTTTCTGAAACCTGTTTCTGGATCCTTGATCCTTTCTATAGAATTTTCTGAATCTTCTGACCAACATGCCTATCTCTTCATCGTCCTCGTCATCTTCATTTTGATCTTCTTTTATAGTATTAAGAGCAATGCTTTTGTTCTTACTGGTGTTGACTTCATCTAGGCCTTTTTGAATTTCGGTTGCTTTCGTATTCGGATAGACTTCCAAATAAGGCGGCTACTGAAGTCATTGATTCTCCACGGGCCTCTTCTATTACTGTGACCTTGGCTTCCCACTCTTTTGTTAGAACATTGAGGATCTTTCTAACTTGAGGACGTTGTTCATATGTTTTGCCAAGGGATGCCAATTGATTGGTCAAATGTGTGTAACGTAGTTGGAACTCAGCAATGGTTTCTCCGGACTTCATTCGAAGTAAGTCATACTCGGTGGTTAGAGTATTGATGCGATTTTCTTTAATGCCAGAGGTTCCTTCGTACGCGATTTCCAATGCCTTCCACATTTCCTTTGCAGTAGAGAGATTGCATATCCGAAAGTACTCCTTTTGACTAAGAGCACTTTAAAGCATCAAGACGGCTTTGCTGTTGAGAGTAATTTTCTTTCTGTCAGTCTCATCAAATTCTTCTTCTGTTTTAGGAACCGCAATTCCTCCTTCATTTCTTGTGGGAATATAATCCCCATTTTCTATTACTTGCCAGAGACCATATTCGGTTGCTAGCACGAATACCTTGAATTTTGCTTTCCAAAATGAGTAGTGATCACCATTGAATCCAGGTGGTCGGTTGATTGAGGCACCATAAGGTAATATTCCTTCCACGATCTATCTCGGTATGTTAAGCCCAATAGAGAAACCGTGCTCTGATACCAAATGAGGGTGGAATATCACCTAGAGGGGGGTGAATAGGTGTTCTTGATAAACTTTTCTGGGATTCACTTTATAAAATAAAATACTAGAGTAAGGGAAGAGAGATGAACACAAGAAGATTTATACTGGTTCGGTCTAAATCTTCGACCTACGTCCAGTCCTCAAGTACACCTTGAGTTTTCCACTAGCTCTTTAAAAGCACTCGTACAATTACCCACTCTATAACTTAGGTTGATCCTTTCACTCTCGGACTCACTCCCCCTTACAAGTTGTAATTGTACACCATTACTTAAGGTTCCACAACCTCAAGTTCAAACAACAGAAATAATGAAGGTGTTTGACTACTCCACACGAGTGTATAAAGTATGAACACTGAAGTACAATATGTAATGATATTCTCAAGATTAATTGTAGTAATAAGAAAAGATGTATGTCTCGTATGCTCTTGAGATGTCTTTTTCAATTGAATCAGATGTCTCTTTATAATGTTCATAATTCTTGACGTTCGGTGTTTGAGAAGATATCCGTTGGGTCGTACTGTTTCTTGAATTTCCGATGATTGCTCGTATTGAAGATTATGGTCGTTGCATCATTTATTGTCTTCCCTTTATTTGTTCAGAGAATCATCTTGAGTAATGGCTACATCAATTGTTTCCATATGATGAAATTCATCTTCTTGGTTTCTCCTCTGTTGACGCGTGAAGTATAATGTTCAGATTTTCCGTTTCGTCAATCAGTGGTTGAATCCTGAAACTCACTTAAGTAGAATGATTAGTAAATGGAAATTAATGAGTTTGAATATGATTAGCAATAATGGTGATTCAATAATAGTATAGAAAGAAATCAATCAGAGATCGTTCATCGAGATTCTGTTTCTAACGGCCTTGCTCCAGCAAGGTGTTTCTCGTTGCTCGGGCAAGCCTTAAGAAAGGTAGACTTTCTCGCTGATGCTTGGGCAGGCTATTCACTATGCTCGGGCATGGTGCTCGAGCAAGCCTCAGACAGAGGCGAAAATCAGGGATGTTTCGATGCTGCTCGAGCAAACAATATATGTTGCTCGGGCATGGTGCTCGAGCAGGGATAAAGAACCTGCTCGGGCAGACGACATATAGTGGTGACTTAAGAGGGCTTGAGTAATGTTGCTCGAGCAAGGCTTTGTCTTTGCCCGGGCATGGTGCTCAAGCATGACTGAATGCATGCTCGGGCAGACAACATTTTATGGCGAATTTGGGAGGTTGCTCGGGCAACCTTTTTCCTGTTGCTCGAGCATGGTGCTCGAGCAAGCTTTTTTATTTTCAATAACTTTGCTTATGCCTCGTCTTTGCTCCAGCAAGGGATTTCTCCTGCTCGAGCATGATTGCCAATTTTGTGTTTGAAATGAGAGTTGATACGATGTTGCTCGGGCAAATGCATTGGTGCTGCTCGGGCAAGGTTCTCATAACTTGACTTCTCATCCTTGAATCCCGATGTTGCTCGGGCAACATCTTTGATCTATTCGAGTATGCTTTGAGCCACATGATTTCACTCAATTTAATAACTCATAAATTGTAATCATTAAAACGTGAGAGCTAACAGTGTTTAATCATGTAATAATTGCCTAGGAAATACATTAAAAATCCCAAAGTAATCATGAAAAATCATATAAAAATATGGTTCAATAACAGGCACAAAATTAAAATTACATCAAAATATGTATACAAAAGGGGGGGGGGTTTGAAATCCAGGCCATCAGACAATTGTCATCGTTCAAGGAGACAATCCTTATGCCATATGGTTGAGGATGTCATCCACTTTCACCACCAACTCAACTAGTTGTTGGGAGAAGCAATCTTGCTTACCCATGACTTCCACGATAGTGCCTTGGAGGTGAAAGATGGCCTTTGCAATTTCCTCCAAGGTTGGAGGAGGAGTGGTCTGTGAAGAGGAGGTAGTTGTCACTGCTGGATGAGAGAAGGAACATGTTCTTTTTGTTCTTGTTATTGAAAGTGTCGCCACTCGAAGAAGAAAGGAAAATGTAGATAGGGACTTTTGAATTTGAACTTCAGAATTAAAGGCATTTTGGTATTTATAATCGAGACTGATGGCCATATACTTCAGATAATAATGAGACATGATGATTTATGCATTGGATGTTGAAATGTCACTACTACAGATTCATGCATACTTGACGCTCCGTACTTAACAATTTTCCTAAAACCGTTAAATAAATGGAGGTAGAGTTAACGGAATAAAATAGATAAAGGCTATTTAAAACAACCGTAAGGTATATAAGACAATATTTGACGGTTTTATATTACTACTGTGATATATAAGTTTGGTTTTTTTTTAGAGTATATACCCTTTTTTGTAGGGACCAAAAAGGGTATTTACTCTTTTTTTAAAGAAGGGAATGTTTACTTGATGGTTGTATGTAAAACAATGTCAAATATATGCTACCAATATATGATGATTATTTCTTAAACCATCGTGAAACCTATATATTTGTCTTTTTTTCAAAATAAACCATTATATATAGTGCTTTAAAATCCCTTTCCTAAACCTATTTTATTGCTATTTCAAAATTCTCACCATTTCTCTTTGCTCTCCACAAATTGCTCCAACCACTCCTTTTCGTCATTCCCACCATTATTTCCCTCCCCATTGTTGCCGAAATCATGATTCTCCTCCTTCCCATGTCCATAGTTGTCTGTGAAGGCATTTGTGACTTGCTCTGGGTTCAGTGTTCTTTGAAGCTCTGTAAGTTTCGCGTTGATTCGCATAAAGGTGAGAAATTTCTACCATTAACTCGAGTTAATCATACAAAATTGATGCTCTATACTTGTTGATGAATGGGTTATTGGTTTAGGGTTCTTCGAAACTAAAGATTTGAGTTTGAAACTGAGTAGGAAATGGTTGTTCATCTCATTTTTTAGTTCTCCAATTTTGAGTTCGTTTAATTTCAGTTCATATATTAAATTCATATGATTAAAGCAATGAACTGGATTAATAATTTTTCCTTCCCTCCCCTGTTTTGGACAGTCAAGGTTAGTTTATGATTCCAAGAGCTTAGGGGTTTCAAATTTTTGGGAGTAAAGATTGATTAGAACTCACTTTCTGAAGCTTTCAAATTCAAATCAAATACCTTAAATGATTTTAACATGGTTAAACACCTCAATACCATGGCTAAGAGAATTTGTTTTGTAAAGTTGGCTAAAAGGAGAATGATGTAAAATTGCTAAGTTGAGCTATTGATAGTGAAGTTTGATTATCCTTTCCTGAAATAGATTGATGTATATGCAGGGGGGTTATATTTAAGTATGAAAAACGAAAGTAAATATAGGTTCACGATTTCTAAGATGTGTCAAGGTAACACCAGAATTGAAGTTGGTAACTCCCTTTCTATTAAAATGTATGTTTCGGCCATTATACTGATTTCCAATTAGCAATTAACGCTACAATTCTAGGCCTATTCTCATGATTTGATTCTGAATGTTATTTTTTCATTGTAGAGGATAAAAACATCTTTAAATAGAGAGTTGAACCACTTTATTTGGAGTTCCCTAAATTAAGTTATGATTTTTCAAAGATCATCGAAAAACTAAGGGTAGAGTTTGTTTTAAAGCTAGGGTTTTAAGAGTTTGTTTGAATATAAATTATGATTTATGCTTGTTCAAGGAAACTTTATGGAAATTATAATACAAGGGTTTAATATTTTTTTCTATTTGTTACAGGTTAATATGTCAGCATCGAATATAGATAATGGAAGAGAGTAGCGATAATGCACAAATACTTATCATTTTGTGTTAGACTTATCAGAGTTAGTTTTCTGTGTTTGATTGATACATTTCATTTGTTTTTTAATAAAACCATATAAGAGCTCTTATTGTGAGCATTGTGTCATGAAGATCATGAAGGAGATAGTCACCCATAATCCTGGCTCAGTTAATACTAAGGTATGTATATTTATGCATGTATGTGCGTTTAAGTTAAATTAAAAGTCAAGTCACATGCATATACTAACATAGTTGTTTTTGCATGCAACTGTGAGGACAATTATTGTGAGCAATATTCGCCGGAAAAATTGAAGAAGTTCTAGAAGAGTTACGTTGGCCCTTTCTTGTTTGGGATCACGTTTGGGACCTGTAAAAGTTCTTATTCACGTAAATCAATACAAAATTTATCTCACATACTTATATCGTATACTATAAATCACGATTGAAAGCAACTTTTGAAGGCTCTAATTGCTATTTCAAACAATCACTAGACGTACATTGTTGTAGATAATTGATATAGCTACCTAATTGGTTCTGGTTTTTTATTTTTGTTTCTGTTTTGCTTTTAGTTTAATTTAGATCTTTCTTTTGGTTTCTATATAGTTTTTTTTTTTTTTTATTACTGGAATGGACCTCTGTTGTGGTTTCTATGTGTACAAGTAGTATTTACATATGTAATGCAAGAGGGTAATTAAAAATGAACCCCCAATTTTTTTAAACAATTGTAACCAATACTTCACAGTTATTTGCTAATAACCGTCCTATATTGTAATATATATATAACCGTTGTTTTAAACCACTATTAAGTAATACACATATTTAATGGTTATTTATTAACAACCGTCAAATAAACATCTTATTGATGACCAAAAATGAACTTATATTTGGTATTATGTTTAACAGTTTTTAGTAAATAACCGTTGAATATTATTTGGTATATTTAACATTTGTTGGCAAAAAAACTGTCAAATATATTACCATAAAAATAATGGTGCTATCTAAAAAAAAATAAAAAATATAGGGCTTCATATTTAATGGTAAAAACCGTTAAATATAAATATTTAGAACAAAGATATTTAACAATTTAAAATCATTAAATATAGACAAATCTATAGTAGTGAGTTACATATTTAGACCAGTCGCCATTTAAAATGCAGTCTAAATATTGTTAGTGAGACTGGTCATCTGATCCTAACACATGGCCTAAATAATATTAATGAGATCGGTGAGTACTTCTTAACTTTTTTAAATTAAAAGTGAACATTGGGAGATTAAACCACATTTAGATGCGTGAAGAGAGTTAAACGACGGTTCAGATTATCATCTTTAGACCTAGTGCTAGTGCCACTATAACTGGTTTCGGTATCGAATAATTATATAATTAATAACAATACTCATATAATATAATTTACTAATATGTGTGTGTAATTAAATTGTCAAGCCAAGCACAAAAAACAACATCTGAACATAGAAACAAGAGGCGTTTACGACCAAAATTAAGATTAGAAATAAAAATTTTATTTTATTAATATAATTTTATTTTTGCTATCCGAAGGTAGTAGATACATGATGCATAAAAAAATATATTATTTTATATTAGAAAACTCCTCATCCTTCCTCGTCATCACTGGAGGCAAGGGAGGACGGAGAAGAAGGGTTAGATGATAGATTATACTCTATGTCATTGGCATCGAGTACAAGATTAAACTTTTTATTGATAGCGTGCAGTTGTGACGAGTCTTGCAAGGCTTGGCTCCATGCATTCCACCCTTGCATGGAGCTTCATTGTTGAAAAGACATTGGAGCTTGTGGGATTGTGGCCTTGGATTCAACTTTCAACCTCACAGGTTTATAGAGATAATATAAGCTTTGTTAGTGTAAAACATTGATCCCTCATCTTTGCCCAAAGTGGATGATATCACTTCAATCCTTATTATATTATAAGTCAATTGTAGGAGAAAAATCAATCTCAAATATAAGTCACTTGGACGGTTACTGTTAACTCTTAGAAATTGACAACATTCCAGCACATTTTCCCTCTCTTTTACCCATTGTTGGTTCAAAATATGCATAGCAAATGAAGTATATAGGAGAAAATGTGCATATCAAAGTATCAGACAAAAATCAAAATATTCTTGTTAAATTTTATAGAGTTTGTGATTCAATTGAGAATTGATAAATCCTCCCTCTTTTGTAGGAGGATGGAGGCAAGTTTTGAAGCTCTATAAGAACACGGAAACAAGGATAGAAACAAAGGAAGTGAAGCAATGCAAAGCTAGAAGGAACACAGCCTGGGCCTGCAGACAAGTTGACATGACCGCCGCAGCAAGTTAAGAAAAATTGCTCTCTGTGTCAACTTTCCGCGGAAAGTGTTGCAACTGGCCGTAGCCAGTCGCGAAAAAGTGCAGAAAGTACAGCTGCGCGTTTTACATTTCAGAAGCAGAAAAACCCTACTTAACCTTGGGTGCTCAACCTAGAAGAGATTTTGGGAGTTTTCACCTTGGTTCTTCCTCTTTTCTCCTCTTTTCTTCTTAGTTCTTCATGTATTCAAAAGTTTTGCTTAGACTCTCTTTGTATTTGAACATGAGTAGCTAAATCTTTCATTCTAGGGTTCTTTTGACCCTTTGATTTTTCTCGCTTACGAAATGTAAACGCATTGTTGTACTTTCGCACTTTTTCGCGCGCTACGGCCGGTTGCAACACTTTCGCGGAAAGTTGACACAGAGAGCATTTTTCTTAACTTGCTGCGGCCAGTCTGTCAACTTGCTGCAGCCAGTTGTACAGGTTCCTTCTAGCTTTGCATTGCTTCACTTCCTTTGTTTCTATCCTTGTTTCCAGGTTCTTATAGAGCTTCAAAACTTGCCTCCATCCTCCTACAAAAGAGGGAGGATTTATCAATTCTCAATTGAATCACAAACTCTATAAAATTTAACAAGAATATTTTGATTTTTGTCTGATACTTTGATATGCACATTTTCTCCTATATACTTCATTTGCTATGCATATTTTGAACCAACAATGGGTAAAAGAGAGGGAAAATGTGCTGGAATGTTGTCAATTTCTAAGAGTTAACAGTTACTAATGATCGTTTACCAGTTTTATCACTACTTAATTTTTATTGGAAAGAGAGAGAGTAGAAAAAGATGAGAATGATTTGTGAATGTACAAAGAGTAAAAAATGTTAATAAGGACATATTTTTTAAAAAAAATTATCAATGTTTACATTTTTAATGACTTAACTAATATCATTCATTGGTATATGAAAATATAATGAGTTACAAGTTACTTATGACGGGACCCAAATAATAATTTATATATACTCCTATGTAAGGAAAGTAAGACTATTTTAAATGGGTTAGGAAAATGTATTTCGTTTACCACATCACAAAAAATATATTGCCACTTTTTCCCTAGTTTACGAAACAATTTAACTATTTTGTCTTTGCTTGATTTTAAATATTTAAGATTATAAAATAAGTATTGTATATATTAATTATCATTTTTCATAAAAATATTAGTCTTATATTTTACATTGAAATGGTGCTGATTAATTTGAAATTAACTCAATTTTAATATGGTGTATTTAAGTCGTTTAGCCGCTTTCACTCGTTCCTTTCTTTCTTAGTAGATACCAAACATCCGATGTTAAAGGGAAAAACGATACAAATTTTTTTTAACCTGCAAAACACAATTTTAACTCGAAAAACTTGTATACAAAAGGTAATTAAGTCAAAGGGAAATAAAAGCCATCCGAGCAAGAAAAACCACATGCCAATTGATGTTGAAAGATTCGGCTGCGTTATTCAAATGACATTGGAGCTCGTGAGCTTGTTGCCTTGGATTCAACTTTCAAACTCACAGGTTGATAGAGACATTATAAGGATTGCTGGTGTGAAAGATTAATCCCTCATCTTTGCCCAAAGAGGATGATATATAATTGGCCCGACAAATATGTAATAATAAAAATAATACTCACTGGTTGCTCAAATGAAAACATTTTCTTCTTCAGCCAAAGCGTTTTGTAATGCCCTCTCCTAGCCCGTCTTGCCTGCAAATTCAAACTCTCCCATAATGAGAACATTTCAACTAAGTACTACAAAAGGTTTCAAAAGTAAAACACTAGGCATCAAAAATTCAAGATGAATGGGTTAGTGTTCAATTTTCCCAGGAAGTTTTCATGTATGAGTTGTAAGTATCCAGAAGTTTTGTTGGATCAATATATTGCCCCAAAAGTGTTCAAAAAGGAGCGATATCGTGCCGGGCCATTAAAAATATTACAATCAGCATTAATTTTTTAATGGTTAGAGTGACTTTGCTTCTTTTTAAATATTTTGGGGGCAATATTGATCTTACAAAATTGTAAATTTCGAATACTCACAACTCCTAGACGAAAACTTTCGAAGCAAAATTGGACTTTAACAAAAAATGAATTGAAATGTGATATTAAAGAACTAACCTCCTTCATCCAATCTGTACAACTTATTATGATGAATAGAACAATCACTTGGCAAATTGTACCAGTTGTTATTCCAAGCCAAAGACCTTTTCCTCTCATCTCTACCCAGAAACTCAATATTGCAGCTAGTGGAATGCCAACAATATAATAACTTCCAAAATTCACATATGCCCCAATGTGCTGCCACCCACTTCCCCTAGCAATCCCTATTTTAGACAGGAAATATAGATTTCAAAGCACATAAAAAAATTTAAGTTTGAATACAAATAATAATTTTTTATTTTTTTTTTTGTTTTGAAATAGTAGTGGAATGAAAGATTTTACCTGTAAGGGTACCTTGTAAGGAGTCCACAAAGACAGATAGAACTAATAGAGGAACTAGTTTTGTGACATATTCCAGTACATCAGGCTCATTGCTGAAAACATGGCCCAAAACATTCCGACTCGCAAAAACGATTGAGCTCACTATAAGAGCCTCACAAGTTGCCAGAATCCTAGAACATAAGGCTGACACACGTGCTGCTTGTGGACATCCAGCTCCTAATGCATTTGAAACTCTTGCGCTGAATAACAATAACCACAAGGAGTAATCAATTAGACATAATTGATTAGTTAAATAATACAAAGAGTCGCACTATCTTTTAAGTATGAATGGTGCAAAAGGGTGTGTTTGAATGAAGGGGAGGGGAGGCATTGTTGATCCTTTTTATAGTTATTTTGGATCAATTTCCCCCAGTTCCTTGAATGGGCGGGGAGTCTATTTTTATTTTTTCTTATAAGTATTAATGTAAAATTATGAGAGTAATATGGTCCAGAAATTTGGCTCCCCTAAAAACCCTCAAATTTGAACAGGAGCTAAAATGAGGAGAACCCCTCCCCTCCAACCAAACACGCCAGTTTCATATTATTGGAGTTGTAAATGAAAATATATGAATTCATATTTATGGATGTTATGCAATGGACACCTTGCTGCTGAGCCAATTGATTCTGGTATAGAATAGATTGTAACATTCATTGATACGCTGCACGTAAAATTCAAGTTTGTACGAATTAAGAATCAGTTAGCAATGATCATAAACAATAAAATAGGTGTAGGGAATTTAGAGCAATAATAAGCTAGATCATTATTCGACAACAGGAACTACATTTTAGTTAGACTATGGAAATTGAAATATCTATACAAAAATAATATACCATAGGGCTAAGAATGAAGTTTCAAGCTGTGGGTTTGGTAGAAGACCAGCGAGCAACGTAGTCAACTCATATGACACCATTGGGGGCTGAAATATTCAATCGTCAACATCAATACGCCATACTATTCATGGTGTAATACAAAATGTAGGGTTAAAGTCTATTTTTTCCCGCTAAGTTTTTGCATGAGTTGGGGTATCCAAAAAATTTTGTTGGATCCGTATCAGCCTGGAAGTTTTTGAAAAGGAGCAATGTTGTGTTTAGTCGTTAACTTAGTTTTTTAACAATAAAGGCAATTTTGCTTATCATTTAAACTTTCGGAATGATAGAGTAAACAAAAACTAACAAATACCTATATCTCGTACTAAAAAACTTTCAGAATAAATTGAACATTAACCTCAGAATGTATGGGAAGACATATTATTATGTGGAGAAGAATACCAAGCCATTATAGAGGAAGGAATAGCAAAGCGGAAGAACCCTCCAATCCCGCAGAAAAGCTCCATGGAAACTGGAACCCGAGTCTTTGCACAAGAATCAGAGAATTTCATATATAACGCAAGTGTGATCACATTCAACCAATATGAAGTACCAATGGCAAATGCTCCTCCAAATCGACCCATACCAGATTTAAAAACCATTGTCCAAGAGAAAGCTACGTGGAAGCATATAGTAAATGAAGAAGAGAGCATAAGAGGAATGATCAAACTCTGCATAAGATAATATCGGACCAGAGCTTGAAGTGTTGAGTAACCAAAGAGAGCAGGAATCAAGCAAACTGCAAATTTGTCTGCTTCATGTGCAATTAAAGGGTCTTGACCAACTAAAACCAATAGCTTCCCCAAGTTAAGCCACAAAACACAGATAGGAAGACAACATAAGATAAGACAGAACATGCCAGTGTGTATTTGAACACCAAACTTCTGATATTGCTTGGCTCCATAGGCTTGCCCACATAGTGTTTCAAGTGCAGTAGCCATTCCGAACTGTTAAGGAAGTACAAAATACATGATACAATGTTTGATTTTCATTATTGAAAAAGGGAAAATTAATCTCTTAATCCCTATAGTTTAACTCAGTTGTAACTTAATCCCTACACTTTAACTCAGTACGATTCATTTCCTATAATTTTTGCTCAATATTAACTCAATCATTGAACTTTGATTCACTGCAACCATTTAATAATTGAATCTTTATACTTTAGAAAATTATTAGGGACTAAATTATAAAATAGCTAAAATTATAGGAATTGAGTTGGAGTGAATCAAAATTGAGGGACGGAGTTTCAATCAAGTCAAACCATAGGAATTGAGTTGCACCGAGTCAAGGACTAAGTTAAAACTAATTTAAAACTATAGGAATCAAAAGATTAATTTTTCCAACAAACGGAAATTATATAAACCCCACAAAAAACAGTGATTTAGGGATGTACTTTATTAGGAATTCCGTGGCTAATCTTTGTTTGTTTTGGGGTTAAGTTCTACTCTGAAAAGTTATGTACATTGTAAAACAACAAGTTACTTACTATGACGCTGAAGCCAGTGACAGCACAGAGAGAGATGGCAATGCCAGTGCTGGATTGAGCTAGTTTACCCAAGTGACCTACCATCATTAGAGTGATAGTTTGCAGAAAGAAGGTTGAAGCATTCACAACCACCATAGGCCCTGCTACGCAACAAACCTCTTTCACTTCTTTATTAAAGACCCGCCATGTTATGTGTAGATGATCCTCTTCGTTTCCCTCCTCAATGTTTTTCTCCAATAGAGCCTTCTCCATTTTCCTTCTCTTCTGTCTTGTTCACAGTCAGTCCTGAACGAACATAGAACAGCAAGAGGTCAAATTTGGACGGTCCAATAATCAACACCGTCCAACATGTGGGTGTCAGCATATGTTATATTACCTCTTGTTCCTAATATAAGATCCACCTTGATAAAGAAAATGAAGTGCACAGTGATTCTTATATTAAGATCAAGGTAGTATATATTTTGGAAAAATTATACATTTAGTCATTTAATTTTAAGCAATGTGTTATTTTGATCCCTTAAAACTTTACAAAGTACTCCCTCCGATCCTAATTATAGGAATACATTTTGGAGTTGGTGTTGGTCCTAATTATAAGAGAAGTTTTAATTTTTGTCAATTTTTTCCTATAATACCCCTATTTATACTTTCTCAATAATAATTAAAGACAATAATAATTTAATAATATACCTATATATTTTATAAAGTAAATAATATTTGCAACTCATTACTGTTATATACACCTCAATTATACTTTTTTTTATAAAATAATTTTTAGCAATTTTTATCATATTTTTCTCACTTTTTTTTTTATACAATTATTATTTCTAAAGAGAGATGGAGTATTAATTTAAAACCATTTGGACTGCGACGAGTTTTCCAATTTAGAGATGAGAAGACTTTTAGAACAGTGAGGACGAGGTGATTAACACGTCGCGTGTTTATCTTTGTTTAATATATATATATATAATGTTTTGTTTGTGCAGCATGCATGCAGTAGTAGTAGTTTGTGCGGGCTACCGATTTAGCTAATTTTGCCTTGATGTAGTTTTCATTTTTAAGTAAGGGTATGTTTGGAAAATAATTATAATTAATTAATTTAACTTATCTCCTTAATCTCTTCAAATTCTGATAAATAGTTCCTATAATTAGGACCGGAGGGAGTATATATCTTTTAAATCCTTTAACTCTGTTAGGAAATATATGTTAATTAGAATATTTTCAATCAGAATCTCTATCAATCAGGATTATAGGAAATCACCATTAAGAGCCATTATTACTGAGTCTCTCCCCTTGGTAAAAATTTGCATCATATGTACATGAATATACACAACTTTCTGACTCATTTCACTATAAACTCTACCACTGTTAGCAAAAACTATTTGATAGAGGGTCAAATGTGTTTTAGAATGAAGAATAAACTGAAATTTTGATGAAGTCAGAGGGTCAAATGCGTTTTTCTTTGCATATATATGTAAAGATTGAAGTACATGCATGGTTATACAAACAAGGATGCATGTTACGTTCTAGTGTTCTAAATCTCAAGCAAGGATGACTTACCGCGCTAATAAGCTTCTGATAATGTGATCTTGAAGATTATGACAAATCCTTTGAAGTAATTGTACGGAAGCTATGAAAATGAATTCTAGATAATGAGAGAGAGACGAGTGTGAGGAAGTCGAATAGATGAGAAGGAGTTTTATAGTGGCGCTAATTAAAAGGATGCACTACAAAAGGGGTCGGTGGGAATCTACTCGATTCACAAAGTTTACCCTTTATTAGGATTTAGGCGCATGATTAGTAATATACCAACATTAGATTTAATTATAATAATCCATGTGTTTTGGTTCTTTTGATCCGTCGTTACTTGTAATAGCCTAATAGGTTCTTAAAATTTAAAAAATATATATACACAGTAAATGCACCTTTCCCCTTGGGAGTTGGGATCACGCCGTGTTTTAGTTTTTTTTTTTTTTAAATTGTTATAATAATTTCGTCATAGATCATGGGCGCGGCCGATGCCTCAAGACGCATTCATTTTTTTTTTTTTTTGATACATAATTTTTGGAATCATCATAGATCATGAGCATTACGAGATGCCTCAAGACGTAATCACAATGAATCAACTCACATTGGTAGACGCATTCATATGAATCAACATACACTATCATCAGATGAAAAATAAAATAAAATACTTATTTGCGCGGATTCTCCCTAATAATGTTGTATTATTCGTTTGTTTTGCAGGCCCCTCTCTAACATTACAAGCCTAGCTAGCTATCTTCCACTTGCAGAAAATGATACTCCTTCCGGTTTTAAATATAAGACATAGTTGACATTTTTTATAAAGATTAAGAAAGCTAATAAATTACTTAATCATATCATATGTAGTATATCCTTAGATTATATATCAGTTTATAAGTCAAATTAATTAGTTTGAGGGGAAAAAAAACAAAAATTCTTAAATAATTTAATTAGCTTCCTTAATCTTTCCAAAAAAGAATTAACTTTGTCTTATATCTAAGACCGGAAGGAGAATAAAAATTCCAGTAATAATATCATATAGGACAATGATCGATCAACCACATGCATTCCTTTCATAGATTCGCCACATTTTTCTTTTAATCTAATGGGAGAACTTCTAGAATAATGTTTGGGTACGTGAATTTCTAAGTAGTGAATGATTTATTTGTAAATTTTACCAATGTCATTTTTCTCTCTGCTCCATTTTTTTTTTAATATCAGTAAAGTTGATTTTTTCTTTTTTAGAGACAGATCTAATGTGTTAATTGTCAATTGGGAAAACAATTCTTGAGGTATCTATTTAAATTTTAATTTGATGCATGTATGTTTTTTCTTCTAATCAAATCCTTTATTTTTATTTTTATTTTTTTGATAAAACAGATCCTTTAAATTTACTTCAATAGCATATTTAAATTTTGCATGGAGGCTAACAGAGCAAAGTTACAGGGATAGCGGTGCTAAAAGAATAAAATTAAAAGATTTAATAGGGAGAAAAAGCACAAGATATCACCTTAAAAATTGAAGCAAACATTAAGTTACTTCAAAAATTGTTTTTCTTTGCCGTTTCTTAGTTTTAATGAATTAATTTAATTCACTTATATTATAAACCGGATAAGTACATCATATAATAAGCTTGAGTAGTGTCTGTTTGAATGTAACTTTTAAAGAATAACTTTTGGGATTTACGAGTTAAAAAAGGTTTTTGAAAAATAGCTTTTAGAAAGAAATGATAGTATTTAGATATTATTATCAGAATAACTTTTGGAAGATTAAATTTACCGAAAATAACATTAGCTTTTTTTATAATTACATTTAAAGGATAAGCTTGTATTTTAAATATTTTAAATATTATATTTCATAATAAATACCAAAAATTACATAAAATTGTTGGAAAAAATAAATTTCTACCATTAGTAAATTATGTAACATGATAAAAATTAAATCATACATTTATGTATTAATAAATTAATAAAAAAGGTAGACGTACAACTCTAACTAAAAGAAGAAGAAAAATAGCTCCATCGAAAACGCTAGGGTTTCCATCGGCACTCGATTTGCTCCGCTACCATTGTTTAGTGGCTGGGGCCATGGTGTTCTCCGTCGCCCACTGCGACACAGTCGAAAGAGGGGGTCTTGACTCTTGAATCATGAATTGCGAAAAGATCATGAGGTGCGCATGGAAAAAGAAAGGGGGTTGAAGGGAAGCAAGTTGACAATGGAGGTTATGGAGGGCATTTTGGGGTTTCCACAATGATAGTGGGGCCCACTTTCGTTTTCAACTTTGGAGAGAGCTAAGAGCTAAGGAGTGACAAAAAAATTGAATTTCGAAAAACCTACATTTTGGCCACAAAACCTAAGTTATAGGTGCATAATAGCTTTTAAAAAAGAAGGATATTTGAAAGACTTATAACAATTTTAAAACTCCATAAACAAGCTTTTCGCTTATTAGAACTTAGAAGTGTAAACTAAAAACCCCTCAAAAAGCTGATCCTTAGATCCGTTTGTTACAAAGAAAGTTCAGGGAGGGAAAGGGAAGATCTCAATCTTCCCATGGATTTTGGGTGTTTGTTAGAAAGAAAGTCCAGTCAGTAACTTACTGGAAGTGCTCATCTTCCCTTATTTGAGGGAAGATGCTTTCCATCCGAAAATGGAAGGAAAGCTGTCATCTTCTCAAGAAAGTGTTTTTTTGACAGGTTTACCCATGAAATTCAAATTTGGCGGGAAGTTCGAACTTGGCGGGAAAGTTCAAATTTGACGATTTTTTTTTCACGAGTTTGAACTTAACAATAATATATTTTTTAAAAATATATTTTAGCAAAAAAAATATTTTTCTTTTTTATTTTGAATTAATTTCTTTTGAGGGTAAAATAGATATTTCCTAATTTTTTACCAACTACCACCTCTTCATTTTCTTCCTACCAAACAACTCAAGCTATCTTCCCTCATCTTTCAAATCTTCATTTCCTTTCTTTTCCCTCCTTTAAAGTTCATTTTCCTCCCTACCAATTTGGCCCTTTTATCGGGGACTGGAGTTGTTTCCCCCATAATTGTCTTCTTTTCCTTTATGGTGTTATGTAGGAAAGGGCCATTGACAGAAGGGTAGGCCGCAGCAGGAAAAAAGAGAGAGCAACGTGTCGAAGGAGAATGAAAAGAGATGAAGAAACAATCATGTGTCATGAACGGTCTCAACTCAAACAAGGGAAGTTTGTCGGAAGTTTGTCAAAAGGTATAATGAGTTGGGTTGTTTTGATTGGACGATAGTTTCTCTTTTTAGCTAAAGGACAGAAAAAAGCGAGAGCCAAAAAATGATATTGTCTGTAAATAAAAGTAAAGTTAAAGCTAAATGTTATTTCTAGAAGGTGGGCCAGCTTATTCGATTAGTGCCAAGCCACTGCTTTACTTTATACTTTGGCTGGTTGATTGGAGCAGTAAAAATACACATATACTTTATTTTTAAGAGAGTCCAACACTATATACTTTTTTTCAAAGTAAAAAAAACACATGTAGTTACATTTTAGGAATAAAAGTTATATCTACCGTGAAAATGGATATTGTGGACTGCAAAGTTGGATGATTTAACTAAAAATGACATACGTGATGTGGGGGCCACGGTGGTGTCCAGCAACTCTTTATCTCCAGCTTCCCCTTCCGGACTCATCACTGTGTTAACACACAGCAAATAAAATTAATGACGTATTATTAGTTGAACATTGATTAATGGTTTATATGAATGAATGTGATGGAGGGGCATATCATTATTGTTCTTTCCCCCTCTTAGTTTTAAACTTTAAGGATTGTGTCATGTGTCATGGCTCTGCATAATTTGAAAAGTTGAGTCCAAAAAAAGAGAGGCTCATAACTTAAACCTCAGACGACCATATAACACGTGGCTCCCAAAACGAATGGGACAATGAATATTGAGGAACGAAGAATCGTGTTTGCGTACTTGGTTTTCTCCTTCCCCCGTCAGATCAATTGTCTTACTATCTCATTTTTACTCTAATGTTGCCTTGTTTTAAACCAGAAAAAACAGAGGAGAAACTGAGAGTGAGAAAGTCAGTTGCAGACACAGAGAGAGAGAGAGTCAAAGTTGATAATCCTCCTCTGCGTTGTGCATTTGAAACAATGTTGCCTTGTTTTAAACCAGAAAAAACAGAGGAGAAACCGAGAGTGAGAAAGTCAGTTGCAGAGAGAGAGAGAGTCAAAGTTGATAATCCTCCTCTGCGTTGTGCATCTGAAACAGAGGTGAGTCTCCAAGTTCATATTTAATGATATAGGAAGAGAAAATGGAAACTATTGCTGTCATGTGAAGGGTGTGTGTGTGTGTGTGTATATATATATATATAGATGTATGAGGAAAGATTTTACTTATGTGGTTTTGCATGAGACTAATGATATAGATATATATACACACATCTAGCTTGGAAACAAAAACAAAAAAAGTTACTCTCAGGTTTAAGAGCTCTCGGTCATGCATTTAAATATATATATAAGTGTTATACATAAGTAATAAAACTGATAGATAAGAGAGGAAAGTCGCTGCAGGTGAGGGAAAAAAAAAGGAAGGCTATATGCAAATGATGTTGCTGTGTGTGGTAAACAGTGATGAAGAAGATGGAGATAGTGATGAAGAAGATGGAGATGGAGAGTTGGGAAGGGGAAGCTGGAGATGAAGAGTTGCTAGACACCACCATGGGCCCCACATCACACATGTAATTTTTAGTCAAATCATCCAACTTCACAGTCCACATCATCTATTTTAAGTTTTAACGGCAGATGTGATTTTTGCTCCTAAATTGTAACCACATGTATATTTTTACTTCCAAAAAAATCATATGGTGCTGGGCGCTCCCAGAGGTAAAACACATGTGTATTTTAGCTTCTTTACCTTAGTTAATAGTATAAGTTACCTTTAGAAGATTGTAACATCCCAATTCCGGAGCCAATTTTTTTTTTTTTAAAATCAGAGTAGAGCGCTGGAGCGTAAGAGTAACTGATTCCCATTAAAATGATAACCAGAGTGTAATACAGTGTTGATACAGCATCCTATTGTTCTCATAGGTAATTACGTAAAACGATAAAGTGACATCTCCGTCTCAGAGCTCACTCGTGCTACATGCCCTCCAACTATGAGCTTACTCATGCGGCTTGCCTCGATCTCCGTCCGTGGTCCTCCCGACCACTGAAGCTATAGGTGAGATTCAATTTATCGAATTGAATCTCGGGTAGCATTAACCTTATGCTCAAATAAAACAAGTATACGGATGGCGGTATTCATGACATAGCAGCGGCACAACCAGATCATATAAGCAAAGAGCAGTACATATAAGTGGTGACCCTAATCAAAATCTCTATCCGTTTGGTGACCCTTAATAGAATCTCTATCCAAAGTGGTGACCCCAAACATAATCTCTATCCGGAACGGTGGCACTTAACAGAATCCCTATCCGAGTCGGTGGCCCTAGACAGAGCCTCCATCCGAGTCGGTGACCACAAACAGAGCCTCTATCCGTGAATGTACCTATCACATATATGCATACGAGCAGCACTAGATTAGTGTTACGATGCGCGAACGTACATCCATTAACCGAATGAGAATGGCCGGGTAAGTGTCTATCATGGGGCCTCACTAGGGTTAGCGGCGACTCAATGGCTTACCCACATAGACTAGCCTTGCCTTCGGCACCAAACTATTCACACAACATATCATCACATATATGCATACTATAAACACAAGTGTTAAGGTTACCAGTACGCGAACGTACATCCATTAACTGAACAGAATGGCCAGGTAAGTGTCTATCATGGGGGCCTCACCGGTTAGCAGCGACTCAATGGCTTACCCACATAGACTAGCCTTGCCTTCGGCACCAAACTATTCACACAACATATCATCACATATATGCATACTATAAACACAAGTGTTAAGGTTACCGATCGCGAACGTACCTTCGTTGATGTACGTAAATGTTTAAGCGGAAGCGTACCTTGACGGAAAAGCGGTGGTTTGTCAGACGGCGGCACGTTGGACGGCGTAACGGCGGCAAATTAGGATTTCGACGTCCTATAAGAGTAATATCACTTTCATTAGTGATTTGACACAATAAGCGGCATTTTAGGTAAAAATTACCATTTTGCCCCTATACCCCTACTTGGCGGAATTTCGCGGCGCTTAGCTACATAGGCTATTTTCTTCCCAAAATTTCGCGAACCGACGCATTTATGATTTTCGAAAATAAAGACTAAAATAGCCCTCCCATATGATACCCAATCATACTCAAAATTTAAAGGCTATTACTACCCCTAACCTTTAAAAGAGCTATAAAAACTACAACTTTTCAGCGACTCGATCCCTACTATGTTTACACCTCTCGCATATTTTTCAACGCAAACAAGGCTCTAAAACATTTGTAGGAATCTTGTCACCTACTTTCTAAATCTAACTAACAATTCTACTAACTACTAAACTAAAAACTAAAGAAGAAAGACTTACAGTTGAAGACTTTAGGACAATTCTACGAGGGCTTATTTGCACAATTCCCCAGAGCTCCTTTCTCTTCTTTCTCAACCAAAAATTTCGGCCAAGAGAAGGAAGAAAAGGTGTGAGAATTATGAAGGAGGGGTATTTATAGGAAAAAACCAAGGGCCTTGTTTGGCAAATTAGGGCTTTGTTTGGGATTTTGGGTTATAAAAAAACCCATTTTCCCGTCGGTACCGGTCGCGTGATTTCGGAGAATTCACAAAATTCTGGATTTACAACTACGAAGACATGTTCTCACTTAGTAGAAATGTCCAAGTTAACCTAAATTTTGATTCCATATAGGTCTCAACAGTCCGGTTGAAGTTCCTCGGCGTGTACGAACGCGTCGGTGTCGGAATTCGTTTTCGGAGATATCAATCTCTTCGAAATAATTCACGATTCCAAATATGTCTAAATAAATTCAAACTCATTCCTAGATGTTGAGTTAGAATTTATTTTCCTCTTTCCAAAATTATGCCTATATGCATTTTTCCCTATTTTGTTTTATTAGGAAAATGCACAAACGACCTCGGAATTTTCTTAGGAAGAGTATAATGGAAGATAAAATTCCATGATCAATAATCTACTTTGATATTGGAAATCCCATTCCTAGATCTCTAGATAGGATCCGTTTCCTAACTTAAATATTACTATTCACATATTTTTGCTTTAATTAATTATAATAATATAATATGTCCACTTGCATAAATATTTTCTCATTTCATTTTTCATTTATCAGGCTTAAGTAATTAGCTCAATATTACTTAATTACTTTATTATCACTTGTTGATAATTTTCTTAATTAAGACACTCCTTTATCTTCAAACTTTTGCTTTAACATTAGAATTTCCATGCCTCATGCATTATTTTATAATTTACAAGGGTATTTTCCATAATTTTTCTAAGTCATTTATGTCCCTTAGGGGCATTTTCGTCATTTTGGCACTTTGGCCCTTAAATTCCCTAATTCAAATTTCGGGGTATTACATTTCTCCCAGTTAAACAAAATTTCGTCCTCGAAATTTGTATTCTACCCACTAAACTTTGTACTATCCGATCTCGGACTATACGCGTCGGATCTTCGCTTTATTTGTCATTGCTCCTCACGGTGATCGAGAATTCGCTTTGGTTTGACCATAAAGATCTTGTCATATTGTACTTTGATATATAGTGTCTCCCAGGCGCCCATACACGCAGTCAACACCACAAATACCAAAATGTCTCCATGGCGCCCATACACCATGACAACACAAGATATCATACATGTCACCATGGCGCCCATACACCATAGCAACACAAGATACCTCCTACTCAATGACACGATCACGGTCGAATTACTAAGAAATATGGAAATTGTTATGGAAGTCTAATCATATTTGGAAATAAGGTGACTAGTTTGTTTCCAATGAATCCTTGGATGATCTCCGAAATGATCTCACGAAATGATCTCACGTCACTGTTAGCTTAACACCATTGAGAATGTTATTGACGCTATGAAGTAGTAAGAAGATTTATATTAACCCACAACTTGGTTCAAAACATGCTTTACAAACTAAAAGCTTACACCTAATGGTGTAGCTACCACATAAGTATACATCCCAAAAAGATCCGTACAAGTATCAAAAGAAATCGATTGGTCTAACACCCACGCCGACTTGGTATAGTTTTGTTGTTCGGTTTGGGTGGCCTTTTGTTTCCACCCTTGGAGTTGTCCCAAGGCACCTTCCTTTTCGTGAGGAGTTTCCGTTGCTAAAACTACCACGTCTGTATTACTATTGTTGTTGTTGAAGTTTACGGATCTCTGGAATCCTTTGGTTACGCTCGGTCATCAGACAAGTTTCCACCGCGCTTGTCAAATTCGGGAATCGTTGGGACATAAGTCTTTCACCGATTTCATATTTTAGCCCGTCAATCAATATGTTCACCATACTTCTTTCATCGTTGCCCTTCCTCAGGTGTGGGGAGTATCGGGAGAGATTAGTGAATCGAGCATAGTACTCGTCGAAAGATTCCTCATATCTCTGTCGGATGTGGAGAAGTTCCGACTCCTTATTCATTTGCATATTCTTCTCCTTTCTTCCTCGTCGTGGAGGTGATTGTGATCTATCGATTCCTCGGCATTTTCCTCGTGGTCTTCCTCACTTTGATTGTCATTGTCCTCCTCCTCTTCCTCTTCTTCATTGTTATGCTCTTCCTCTTCGTGTTGACGTGCGTCCAATTGTCTTTGGGCTTCCTCATCCTGTTCTTTGTTGTCTTGCTAACGAGCATCAATGAGAGCCCTCTGCTCTTGGAGAGTTCTCCTCGGTTCTTGTACTTCGTTACATTAAATTTGGTTTGGTATAGCATTTTGCTCGGGTATTACGTCCCTTTGAGGCTGTCTGCCTCCGCCTCGACCTCGGCCTCTGCCTCGGCCCCTACCTCTTGGTGCACGGCACCTCTTATGATGGCCATGTTTTAACTTTTCCTTTATATCAAATAACGGACAAGTGTCAGAAAATAACACAACACATGGCATCAAAACATATATATGTTTTCATATTAGATGTAATGTACATACTAACGTATATTACATCACCCAGTGGTTTATGACCGGTGGTTATTTCGTATATCCCCACGTTGTTGTCATCGGATGAATGATGCGAGCCAACGGGTTTCTCCGACTCTAAAGGCATTCTAGTCAATGACTCGGGTAGCATATTGGGTCACAATCATATTTCGGTTTGGGGTCATCGAAATATCGGGATTTCGTCTTCGTCCGCCGTCTCTGGAATTACGGATCTACGAGCGTTACGTCTCATTATTACGGGATAGAGGGTATACGAATTTTCTTTTACATTATCACTACATATTACACCAGGGTCGTATCAGTACTCATTTTCAAAAAGTGCTCAAAGTCAAAAGGCTTAAGAACCTAACTCTGTTATCCGAGCAGTTGGCCGGGTAAGTGTCTACCATGGGGGCCTCACCGGGTTAGCGATGGTGATTGGCACACCCACGTAGACTAGCCTTGCCTTCGACACCAAACCGTTCGTGGTAACATAGTTAAACACTTGCCGAGAAAGATTGCTCGATACCATAAAGTGTAACATCCCAATTAAGAGCCAATTTTTTTTTTTTTAAAATCGAGTAGAGCCTTGGAGCGTAAAGTAAGCGATTCCCATTAAAATGATAACCGAGTGTAATACGGTGTTGATACGGCATCCTATTGTTCTCATAGGTAATTACGTAAACGATAAAGTGACATCTCCGTCTCGAGCTCACTCGTGCTACATGCCCTCAACTATGAGCTTACTCGTGCGGCTTGCCTCGATCTCCGTCCGTGGTCCTCGACCACTGAAGCTATAGGCGAGATTCAATTTATCGAATTGAATCTCGGGTATGATTAACCTTATGCTCAAATAAAACGGTATACGGATGGCGGTATTCATGACATAGCGACGGCACAACAACACAAGAGTATAAAACAGTTGTATGATTCATGATGATAGATCATATAAGCAAAGAGCAGTACATATAAGTGGTGACCCTAATCAAAATCTCTATCCGTTTGGTGACCCTTAATAGAATCTCTATCCAAAGTGGTGACCCCAAACATAATCTCTATCCGGAACGGTGGCATAATGAGAATCCCTATCAGGAGTCGGTGGCCTAGACGAGCCTCCATCCAGTCGGTGACCCTAAGACGAGCCTCTATCCAGTGAATGTACCTATCACATATATGCATACGAGCAGCACTAGATTAGTGTTACGATGCGCGAACGTACATCCATTAGCGACAGAATGGCCGGGTAAGTGTCTATCATGGGGGCCTCACCGAGTTAGCAGCGACTCAATGGCTTACCCACATAGACTAGCCTTGCCTTCGGCACCAAACTATTCACACAACATATCATCACATATATGCATACTATAAACACAAGTGTTAAGGTTACCGATGCGCGAACGTACATCCATTAGCGAACGAGAATGGCCGGGTAAGTGTCTATCATGGGGCCTCACCGGGTTAGCGGCGACTCAATGGCTTACCCACATAGACTAGCCTTGCCTTCGGCACCAAACTATTCACACAACATATCATCACATATATGCATACTATAAACACAAGTGTTAAGGTTACCGATGCGCGAACGTACCTTCGTTGATGTACGTAAATGTTTACGCGGAAGCTGTACCTTCGACGGAAAAACGGTGGTTTGTCAGACAAGCGGCGGCACGTTGGACGGCGTAACGGCGGCAAATTAGGATTTCGACGTCCTATAAAGTAATATCACTTTCATTAGTGATTTGACACAATAAGCGGCATTTTAGGTAAAAATTACCATTTTGCCCCTATACCCCTACTTGGCGGAATTTCGCGGCGCTTAGCTACATAGGCTATTTTCTTCCCAAAATTTCGCGAACTTCGACGCATTTATGATTTTCGAAAATAAAGACTAAAATAGCCCTCCCATATGATACCCAATCATACTCAAAATTTAAAGGCTATTACTACCCCTAACCTTTAAAAGAGCTATAAAAACTACAACTTTTCAGCGACTCGATCCCTACTATGTTTACACCTCTGCATATTTTTCAACGCAAACAAGGCTCTAAAACATTTGTAGGAATCTTGTCACCTACTTTCTAAATCTAACTAACAATTCTACTAACTACTAAACTAAAAACTAAAGACCGAAAGACTTACCCGTTGAAGACTTTCAGGACAATTCTCTGAGGCTTATTTGCACTGATTCCCCAGAGCTCCTTTCTCTTCTTTCTCAACCAAAAATTTCGGCCAAGAGAAGGAAGAAAAGGTGTGAGAATTATGAAGGAGGGGGTATTTATAGGAAAAAACCAAGGGCCTTGTTTGGCAAATTAGGGCTTTGTTTGGGATTTTGGGTTATAAAAACCCATTTTCCCGTCGGTACCCGATTCGCGTGATTTCGGAGAATTCACAAAATTCTGGATTTACAACTCGAAGACATGTTCTCACTTAGTAGAAATGTCCAAGTTAACCTAAATTTTGATTCCATATAGGTCTCCAACGGTCCGGTTGAAGTTCCTCGAAAACGTGTCGAACGCGTCCGGTGTCGGAATCGTTTTCGGAGATATCAATCTCTTCGAAATAATTCACGATTCCAAATATGTCTAAATAAATTCAAACCCATTCCTAAATGTTGAGTTAGAATTTATTTTCCTCTTTTCCAAAATTATGCCTATATGCATTTTTCCTATTTTGTTTTATTAGGAAAATGCACAAACGGCCTCGGAATTAACTTCCGGAAGAGTCCAATGGAAGATAAAATTCCACTGATCAATAATCTACTTTGATATTGATAATCCCATTCCTAGATCTCTAGATAGGGTCCGTTTCCTAACTTAAATATTACTATTCACATATTTTTGCTTTAATTAATTATAATAATATAATATGTCCACTTGCATAAATATTTTCTCATTTCATTTTTCATTTATTTTCTCTTTTTCTTGGGTCCATTTTCGGCTGGCCCATTTTTTATTTAATAAATATTAATTTTTATTTAATTAATTATTTAATTATTTATTTATTTAATTTTTCCAAAAATTCCACAAAATTACCTAATTGGTCCATTCTTGTATTTAGGCTTAAAAATACCTAAACTCAACTATTTTTCTCCAAAATTTCCAATTAATTAGTAAATATATTTTTACTAATTTTAAGCCAATTACCACCAATTTTTGAGCTTTACACAATTATTTCATAATTTTCTTTGCTCAGGCTTAAGTAATTAGCTCAATATTACTTAATTACTTTATTATCACTTGTTGATAATTTTCTTAATTAAGACACTCCTTTATCTTCAAACTTTTGCTTTAACATTAGAATTTCCATGCCTCATGCATTATTTTATAATTTACAAGGGTATTTTCCATAATTTTTCTAAGTCATTTATGTCCCTTAGGGGCATTTTCGTCATTTTGGCACTTTGGCCCTTAAATTCCCTAATTCAAATTTCGGGGTATTACAAAGATTTTTTTTTAATTCGTAATATAAATTATTAGAAGAGTAATTAATTAATATTTATCAATTTTCCTCTAAAATTAATGGTCAAATGTGACTCATTATATTTTTTCTCTTTTTCAAAACATCATTTAATATGGATATTGTTTTTTTTTTGAACAATAATATGGATATTGTTAGAAAAGTTTTTCAATTGAGACAAATTTAACAAATTAACCGTCATTTTTTCATTTTAATAAATTAGTTAAAGTATTTATATTATTAATTGAAGAATATAGTCCAATGGCCTTGTTAAAAGAAAATGATTTTGTAATTTTGTTTAAAGAAAAACCTACCATCTATTACTATTTTGGGCCTCAATTTGGTTTTCACCGGTTAGTAATGATAATTATGATTGTATTATTTAAAGGAGAGTCTTAGGTTGCTCTTTAGTCGAATAATAAATTTTATCATGGAAAATTGGTAATGATTATTACAAAAACTTCAGTAATTCTCACTTATATCTCCCACGCACTATGAATACTTATTACTACAACCTATTGCATATTTAAAAAGTCTAATTTACCCTTTAGTATTATTTATTTTTATTTCACTCGTCTCATTCTATATATCACCACTATCTCCTACTTTCAGGCTGAATCACGGAGCTAGGAGTTGCCCCCGCCCCCTCTAAGATGATAGAATTTAACTCAAAATTTTAAGAAATTATATTTTAGTCTTATAAAATTTTCAATGTTTTCAATTTAGTCTCTATTAATAGTTTTATAGAGGGACTAAAATGAAAATATTGAAATATTTATAAGATTAAATATAATTTCCTAAATTTTTGGGTCCAATTTTGTAATTTTTTGCCCCCTAATTTCAAGTGCTCACTCCATTATGTCCTATTCTGTAATTTTCGGCTCCCTAATTTTAAATCCTAGCTCCGCCTCTGCTCCTACTCTTTCTCCACCATCACCACAACCAGCGGTGGTGCCGAGCACTATTAGATGATCCCCAATAAGGCAAGGTTACTATGCTGAGACAACGCAATGACTCAATTTGTTTAGTAAGATTATATGTTATGAGTGAAATAGACTTTGTACGGGTTATATTAATTTTAAATGGTTTAAAAAAAACTAAACATTAACCCTATAATTAATATTGCATTGTATTATTATTACATTTTACTACACTGCAGGGTGCAATGCAATTGAACCTAACGATCTTTAATGTTGAAACAATCCCAAACTGAATCGTATAAAAAGGACACGACCAGATCAATTAAATTTTGGATGTTATAATAAAAAGGAATGGAAGGAGTATTAAATTTAGAGTAAATACCCTTTTTGGTCCCTGAAATAACACACGCTACCCTTTTTGGTCCCTGAGTAAAAAAATGTCATTTTTCGTCCTTAAACAGTAAAAAAAGGTCCCTTTTAGTCATTTTTTGTGGGCATTTTAATCCCTCACAAATTCCCAAAAAATAGTTTTTAGTCCCTAAAAATGACCAAAAATGACTTTTTTTTTTCTCAGTGACCAAAATGGGTAGCGCGTGTTATTTCAGGGACTCAAAAGGATATTTACTCTTAAATTTATAAGTTGTCTAGATTGATAAAGATATTTCCATCTAGATTTATGTGAAACTTGAATATTTAATTAAGAAAATTAGGGAACAAAAATTAGAGTCAATTGAACCAGTCCAACAAACATGACATCAGATGGTGGGGAAGATATTTTAGTACGATTGCGTTCCGTTATTTTAGTGTTTTCCATCATCGAACCAATTTACACAATTACACGTATATAATATATACATCCCTTGCATGGATCTGGATTTGGTCCTTTGCATCGGACCGTCCGCTGTGGCATTTTACACTTAATAATTTACCGCATACAGTACACATACCGCATGCGGTACACATACCGCATGCGGTATTAATTTGTTAGGCAAAAACTACAGCGGATGGTCTGATACAAAGGACCAAAGCCAAATCCCCTTGCATAGCCCGGCAACAGCAAATCTGTAGAACTTATTGCCACATGATGCTAGTTAGCAGTGACAAGTAGCAATAAATTCATACTACTAGGAGGTGAAGCAAATAATATTAATAATAATACTCCATCCAGCCTTTATTACAAGATACTGTTTTAGAATGAATGATCCTTTTGTGAGTCAATTAGTAGAGTATTAATCAAGTTTTTTTTCAATATCATCCTTATTTAAAATCATAAATAACGACAACGAAGATAATATAAATTTGAAAAAGAATTTAGTTCAAATTTACTTCTTTTTTTTCACACAAATTTAATAACTCAACTATTCACTTTTCTGGTGACATATATAGTTAGGTGTGAGGAGGGTAGGCAGTACTATAATCTATATAAGGATATTTCTGACAATGATTTGGGTACGTGTTTGTGAAACAAATCCTTAACATAAAATTTTAAAGAGTCCACATATAACTTGTTTAGATTTTATGTGCTTATTACATGCATATACCTCAAATTGAGGTATAAGCATGTAATTTTTTATTTTTTATATTTTATTTATTTATATTTAAATTATGTGCTGCTTTCTGAAAATATTTTTGCATCCAGTATTTTAAATTAATTAGTTTTCATGATACTGGTGTTACAGACAAATATTTCTGAATGAGGACTGGAAACTAATTAATTCGAAATAGTAGGTGCAAAAATCATTGCAGAAAGCAGCACATAATTTAAATATAAATAAATACAATATATAAGAAAATCAAAATAAATAAAAAATTATATGCTTATACCTCAATTTGAGGTATAAGCATGTAATAAGCATATAAAGTCTAAACACATTATGTGACTCAATTTTAAATAGGGGGGCATTGATTCACCAGCTACCATGCCTGTCAATTCATAGATGTGGCGGCTTCAAGTCTTTGAGGTTTGGAAAAAAAATTGCATGGAATAATAATGGGTTAAGATGTGATTTGACCAATAAACTATTGGTTTGGGAGCATCCAACACAATTAACTATTAAGTGGACCAAAAATACCAACAAACTTTTAAAAAGGAGCGCCCAGTACAACAAACATTTAAAAAGGAGCGCTCACCACAACGCCGTTAGGAATAAATTAACGTCTGTTATCTAAGGTGCAGATTGGCCAACGAACTTTTACTCCAGCAGCACCCAGCACAAATTTTTTTTACTCAGGAGCGCCCAACATAAAATTCTAAATTTTACTAAATTAAATAATTTTTTTTCTCAATTTTCATTATTCAAAACTACTTGTATAAATATCTATGGACAAAAATTACTCATTCTTCAATTTTGTCAAAATTATAATTTGCTAAAATAAACAAAAATTTTTAATTCAAAATATAATTATATGATTTAAATAAAACTCAAAGTGTTTTATAGTTTATTATATATGTTAAACAAACAAAAATTATATGATTTATTTTTATTTTAGAATAAATTTATGTGAGTTAAAAGATTCATTTAATGTAAATAAAATTTTAAAAATCTATTATATCCTGAAAGAAATGAAATGAGTTTAATTTTTACTTTTATAAAAATAGCTTAATGGATATCAACGTTGATACTTAATAATATAAATTCGGCAATTTGATGATATATTTGTTAATTAAATGATCTATTGCTTATATGGATATGAGACTTTCGTAATGTAATACCCGGATAATGATTTATCTGGAATATTATATTTTAATAAATAATACCTATTGGAAATAGGTGAATATGTGGTCTCAAACCTGGAGTTATAATTATCTTATTTTCTAAGGTAAAATCTATTAAGATTAGAAGAGAAAAAGTGCTAAAAATCCCTAAGTGAGTTTGTGGGTCATAAAATGCCTTGAAAATATTATGATAAATCCTAAATGACAATAAAATATTTGTTAAAAATTAGAGAGTATGTTGTCTCTAATTTAGATAATTTATGGGATTATTTTCCTTGGAAAATAATGAAGCGAAAATTAATATTATTTTGGGGAACATAAGTTGCCCCATGATTTTTAATATTTTACATGGAGCATAAATTACCAATGTCAGTCCAATAGTTGTGAGATAATAATTAATCTCAATTAAGAAAATTGTCAACAATTAGTAAGTGATTAAATAAATAATTAATGGCTAATTGTTTAAGTATGAGTAAATGAAGTATTCAAAGTTAATTATTTAAAACCTTTAAATTGGGATTAATGACCTATAAAGGATCAAGATCGGTATAAAGAATATTACTAAGTGATTTGGCATAATTAAGGAGTATCTAAGGTGAATTACATAAAATCTCTAAGGCTTAATTAACCAACAAAGGATTAAGCAATAAGATAATGATCTAATTAGATAATTAAAGCAGAAATTAAATAGGGTGAAGGAGCAATTTTGCCAACCGACTATTAGGCCAGGAGCGCTGGGCACAAATAACTTTTAAAGGGACCAAAAAGGCCAACAAACAATTAAATGGGTGAAAAACGCACAATTCCGTCCATGAACATCTAACACCGTTTAAAGACAATCCCATGTGGCATTTGACGGTCCAGCTGGTCCCTTCTTTTTTGGTCAAAAGCCAGGTGGCTTTTTTGTTTTTTTTTTTTGTTTTTGGGTGGAGAATCCCCAATCTGCGGGTAAACGAAGAAATAACCAAACCAAAGCTTCCAAAGTATTTACTTCCAAGCCGACGTCGAAAGGGGAAGGTTATGGTTAAAATTGATACCAAGTTCTCTTATTTCAGCTGTGGTTTTTGCACATGCAGGATGCAGCTTCGAAGGTGAAGCACTCATAAGATTGGGTTGCTCAACCTCCACCCCCTCTTGAATCTATACTGGCTGAGGATATGTTTAGAGATAGGAAGTTACCGACATTTGTGCCTGATGCATATTGGGGATTCTCCACAAAAAAAAAAACAAAAAACAAAAAAGCCACCTGGCTTTTTACCAAAAAAGAAGGGACCAGCTGGACAGTCAAATGCCACATGGGATTGCCTTTAAACGGTGTTAGATGTTCATGGACGGAATTGTGCATTTTTTACCCATTTAATTGTTTGTTGGCCTTTTTGATCCCTTTAAAAGTTATTTGTGCCCAGCACTCCTGGCCTAATAGTCGGTTGGCAAAATTGCTCCTTCACCCGATTGCCTTTAAACGGTGTTAGATGTTCATAGACAGAATTGTGCGTTTTTCACCCATTTAATTGTTTGTTGGCCTTTTTGGTCCCTTTAAAAGTTATTTGTACCCAGCGCTCCTGGCCTAATAGTCGGTTGGCAAAATTGCTCCTTCACCCAATTAAATAAATAAAGAAGAGAGTTGACAAGTCAAAATGGGGGAGGAAAACCGAAATTAGAGAGTATGGTGTGAACATGGTTTTGGTTTAAAGAATATTCTAAGGAAAAAGAATATTCTGTGAGATACTTTGAGAAAAAAGCAAATAGGATAAACGAGAATCGATAGAAACTAAATCCTATCTCAAAATATATGGACTAAGTGTTTAACAGCAGGACTTATTATAAACCAGTGTATTTTTATCCCGGAGTGGGCTATCTCTGAAGTCATTTGCGTAACTGGCGGAATGATTAAGAGATAAGACGAAAAAGATATTTTGTGGAAAAGGGCAGATAAGACAAATGAGAACCAATGGAAAATAAATCATATCTCAAAATCCTTGAACTTTTATGAATCATATGAATGAGATAAGTAGGAAACATCTGGACATATTATGAATCAGTTAATTTTTGTCCAGAGGTTGGTGTTACCCGAAGTAATTTCCGTAACCGACGGCGTTTGTCCGAAAATGTTCGGCAGGCTTCGAAATACTCTGAATGGAATCGTAAATTTTATTAATTCACATATTTCTCAAGAGTAAACAGAGACCTTCAAGATCACATCGATGGATTTTTGAGATTTTCTAAGATCACGCGATTAGAACACTGAACAGGGAACTTTATCGGTAGAACCTCCATAAAGCACATGGATGACATCATCAAAGCACATGGGTGACATCATGGGGATGATGTCATATGGAGAAAAGAGAAAAGGATGGATGGATGAGATCAAAACTTCTTCACTAAGTTAGATCCGACGGTCGAGAATCGAGCAGAAGAAGTTCAAAAGAACTACCAAAATGCCATAGACTTTTCCTATAAATAGGCCATTCATTTCATTGCAAAACTCACCAATTCACTTGAGCATTTCAAAATCTAGTGAGAGGTTAGAGAGAAGGAGGAGCCCGGAGGAAGAAGCAGCGAAGTTCTGGGTAATTTCTTCGGTCCCTAGTCTTGAGTTCTAGTTTTGTTCGGTAGTTCTTGAAGTTCTAGGGTAGATGTTGTTTTGATCTTTAATCTTCCATTATATTGTAGATATCATGTTTTAGGGTTAAATATGATACATATTTCAAAAATTATGATGGAGAAAGAGATTTGTAAAAATTTTGGAAGATTAGAGTCAAAGTAACGAAGTTCTGGCGAAATTCCGCCGATTAGTGAGGTCAGGGGTAAAATGGTAATTTGGGACTAAAGTGTCCGTTATGATGATTGATCATTAATAGAAACGTTATTATCCTTATAGGATATCCGTGATTACACTCTGATCGACAATCGTACCGTATATCGTCAACGAAGGTACGTTCGCGTACTGTAACACTAACTCTGATGTTTATAGTATGCGTATATGTGATGTGTGTATTGTATGTGGTAGCTGATGACTTTGCTGTATGTTTATGTACAGTTGGGGTATGTACGTTCGCGTACTTGTAACACTAACTCTGATGTTTATAGTATGCGTATATGTGATGTGTGTATGGTATGTATATATGTGGTATGTCTATTGAATGCGTATGAGTGTTTGAAGATAATTGAACATATGCATGCGCTGGGAGCGGTACATTTGCATTCGCTGGGAGCGGTACATTTGCATTATTTGGGAGCGGTACATCTGCATTGGTTGGTTGTGGTTCATTTGTTGTGATTATGTCTTGTTAAGGTGGTGATTAGTGTAATCCATATGTTGTTAGTTCTCAATTGGTTTTGATGATAACAGACAATTATAAACACAATTAAAGTTTGTCTTTGTAAGTTGAAAAAACTTACTGTCTAAGGCAAACTCGAGTTTCGGTTTGGAAACTCGAGTCTTGGCCTAACAGACGAATGCTCAAGTTTTTATAAAGGAAGGCAAACTCGAGTTTGGATTTGAAAACTCGAGCTTTGGCCATACAGAGAGCATTCGAGTTTTTCATGAGACAAAGCAAACTCGAGTTTGATTTTGAAAACTCGAGTTTTGACAAGACAGAGCAACCAAGTTTTTAAAGAAACCAAAACTCCGGTTTCCATTTGGAAACTCGAGTTTGGGTTATACGAGAGTTCTCTAAGTTTCCAACGTTTTCTGGAAACTCGAGTTTTGTTTTGAAAACTCGAGTTTACCTCATCTGAGAACAATGCTCGTCTCTGACCTTGTGAAAACTTCCATGATTGAATCCCCTAAAGTTTTCAACGTTTTCTCATAAAAGAGAAAACTCGAGTTTCCGTTTTGAAACTCGAGTTTCGTCACTAAAGAAGGCAGAGAGCTCTGCCAATTTTGAGCCTTTGAAAACTCGAGTTATGTTTTTGGAAACTCCAGTTTTAAGCTTGTGGACTAAAACATGATTTTTCATTCAAGAGTCCAAAACTCGAGTTAGTCATTAATTGACTCGAGTTTTGCACTATTCACTAAACATGTCCAAAATGCCAAATTGCGATGTTTGTTTCTGTAAAGAGAAAAATCGAGTTTAGTTTGAAAACTCGAGTTTCAGTCTTTTGTTAAAAGTTCTCTGAAACATGAAAACTCGAGTTTCGAAGAACCAACTCGAGTTTCCATCGCAAAATTTGAATTTCGATTTGAACGAATTCATGAAATGTTTCGTTTGATCTCAATACTCTTTACCATTACTCATAACTATTCTTAACTATGTTTAATCAGTTTGTTAGTGAGTTTCGGATGGTTAAAGACAGTTTAAATGGAGATTAAGCAAAAGCATAAAGCATGTCAAGCACATTAAATGCAAAAGTGCGAAACCTTGCATGCTTTTGGGAAAACATTCTCCACACGATTTGGAGAAGTTAATGCTTGCCTTCTACATTCAGCAAACTGCTCTTCCAACGGATTAATAATCAGAGAGTCAACTCTGAACATCTGCAAAGTTGGATTACCCAAAGAGTAGAGAGAGAAGAAGACCAAAGCTTCATGTAATCAACTCCCAACATCACCAACGGTTATAATTGGGATTACAACGGTCAATTAATGTTCTCTACCTATAAATAGAGATGCATTCAAGTCTTCTCAACAACCAACCTGTACAAAAACGAAAATCAACATAGTTTCATTTACTCTTTGAGTTTTCCTGTAAAAGTATCTGTTGATACATTTATTCTTCAGTGATTATCATATCTACTCTTAGAGAGAGTTTTTATTGATTATAAATCATTATTGTAAAGTTATCTCAAGTCAGGGGGACTTGGAGATTGGGTTCATTGATTACAACTTGTAAGGGGGAGTAAGTTCTAGAGAGAGAATTACTCTTGAGTGCAGATTTTGTAATCAATCTTGATAGTGAGAAATCCAAGAGAGTCTGGGTACTGGACGTAGGTCAAGTTGTTGGACCGAACCAGTATAAATTCTTGTGTCCAGCTTCTTCTCCCCTCACTCTGTTTTATCTTCATTTTCACGTCCTTAAACAGAGCATTCGAAAATATTTTTGAGAATCCCCAATTCACCCCCCTCTTGGTGATTCAGCTCCACTTTCATATGTGTGTATGTAAACATGAGGTTAACCGTTACCTAGGTCTGTATGCATTGGACCTCAGCTCTTAACATAGCGTCAGGGTCAGAAGGACTGAGGACCGAGGAGAGAGGAAAGCAGCAAGCTTAGAGGTTCCACTGAAGACTATCTTTTGCTGTCACGGCGTGGGAATCGCCAGGAAGACACTTCTGTTGTTGTTTACATTTGAAAACATTCTGATCAATGTACCGTTACTACAGTTAGCCAGTTGGCATTTTGAATATATATCAGTTGCTCTTATGCTCCGATGCTCTACTCTGATGAAAAACAAATATACTGCTTTTGAAAACGGGATGTTACACGTAATCCAAATTGCTCCTTAACCTATTATTAAATTGTCCTTCCTCAAGCCTCTTAAGTTATCTTCTTTTTTCTTTTCAACAAGTCCCGTATTCATATAATCAACGTTGATATCCATTAAGCTCTTTTTATAAAAATAAAAATTAAACTCATTTCATTTCATTCAGGAATTGCTCTGTAGTTTATTTTCCTTTATTTGTTTGACCAAATTCAAGATCAGCATCTTCGAACAACCTTTGGGTTACCTTCACAGGTACCATACTCTTGCCATTTCTAAGTTCTATGAATTTTACTTGTTCCTTTCTGTGGCTCCTAGGGACTTCAATATTGCTCGGCGAGAGAACCAGAGGGTCTATTATTAAGAGCAGTTGCGAGCTGTCCGACTTGGGTTTGAAGGTTCTGAAGTGTCACCTACTCGTTCTGGATGATTGCATCGTTTTTTGTCATGTATTCCTTTAGAAGATTTGCCATAGAGGTCTGAGGGTCTGAGTCACTACCCTGCTGCCTTGCTTGCTGGGTAAACCCTGGTGGGTTTGATGGTCTATTTGAGCATGATGGGTCGGTTGTGTTGGGATCCGTACACGCAGCGGAAGTAATTTCATCCATTAAATCTTATAAATCCCATAGGAGGATCTATCAACGACGTTTAAATCTGGTTCATTAGGAACTGTACCTTTGTGAACTCGTGTGCGTTCTTTCTCGAACTCGTGGGCCAACGCCTTCTTACTCGATCAATCTCTAGGAGCTGACTTTAGGAATCCACTCCTTCTACTGGTATCCACACCGAACAACTCTCCAACACGGACGGCAACATGCTAGCGCCTTCTTACTTTGCGTCTCACTTGTCTTTTCTCTCTAGGGTTTTTCGTAGCTCGTTAGTTCCTTCGTAATTTTAATACGATTGTATCAATATCTCTTATAAAGTTTCTAAAACCCTAATTGGACCGTATTAAAATATTCAAAATTAATCTCAATTAATCTTGAATTCGAATTTTATATTAAAATAATTTTAATTAAATATGTCCAACAGATCTAATCTAATCTATTTATTTTAATCCAAAATAAAAGCCTGTCGATTTAATTTATCTTTATAAATTAAATCTAAGATATGACATCTATTTATTTAATTAAATCTGAGATACTATATGTCAATTTAAATTAAATCTAAGATACAATATCTCTATTTGTTTTAGTTATTTAATTTATCAAATAAATTAAATACAAAACAAATATTATATAATAATATTATTATTTAATTTCGAATACACACACACACACACACACACACACACACAAAACATTGTATTCATTAAATCTTAGACATATATAAGATTCAATGAATCTGGACACTTTTGCTCGTGTTGAGCTATTCTTGTGTGCGACCCTACAAGCCCACATGAGATTGGCAACGGGCCAATATTGTACCATCCCACAAGTCGTAAGCGGCCTCTAGCAAGACATTGCGACTACCCAACTCATATGGGGATCGATGATACAATACTACCTATCATACAACCATGTCATGTCCCTTTTGTCACGTGATAATTTGGTCAAGGATGAAGCATGGATAGTGTCATCCTCCTGTTCCTGACCAATACTTTCTCAATTCTTGAGTAGTCTAATAATTGAAATGGAAACTCCTTTCCATCGTAGTATGGCCATACATTTCTCAGACTCACTCACCGAGCGGCCCACTATTATCTCTCTACAAATGTGAGGGACAAATTTCATCTTAACCATTCACATTCCTCTGCATGAAAACCACTGATCCCGATCAAAGCCTTTATCATCACAGGTCAAAGGTGACTCTTGACTAGGTCAAAGATCAGCGACTCTCATGTAGGAATCCATGATGATCTCAGGTCAAAGGGCGTTATGACGAGGTTATACATGAGATAAGCTTATGACTTAATCCACACAGCTTTCTCATAGTGGGTCCATCCAGCACCTTGTACTCTTACAAGTGCCTATGACTTTGATTCGTATCTCCATACTTATCAAAGTCATACTGGTCTTATTTCATATTTGCTCTCGCATAGATGACCGACCAGGGACATTTAGGACAATCTATATGATATGTCCAAGGATACATTTATCACTATAAACATGCAAATGAAATGATAACTAAACTGAGAAATACTTTAAATAACATAAACGTTTAAAGTACAATGACTTGCCCCTAGGGCATAATTTCCAACAGGTTGATTGTCCTGCTACTTGTTGACCCTGAGAACTCCATGAGAAGTTAGGGTGCTGACTCCATCCTAGGTTGTATGTACTTGAATAAGGGTTATTCGTGTTACTGCCCCTGTTGAAATTGTTAACATAGTTAACTAATTCAGGGTGGGCAGAGCACTGAGAGTAGGAGTGCTCTCCACCACAGTACATGCAAGCTACTTGGGCTGGCTATATCAGTAAGTTGTTAGCAGGAAGGCTCAACCCTTTAATCATGTTGGTTAGGGATGACACTTGGGCTGTTAGGGCATTCATAGCATCTAGCTCATGTGTTAGTTCTCGATGTCTTTTGATGATAACTGACAATTGTAAACTTAAAAGGAAGTTTGTCTTTGAAGTTGAAAAACTTACTGTCAAATGCAAACTCGAGTTTGGTCGAGACAGAGAGTTGCTCTAGTTTTTGCAAACTTAGGCAAACTCAAGTTAATTAGTGGTAAACTCGAGTTTGAGTCATACAGAGAGCAATTAAATTTTCCAAGGTAAGACAAACTCGAGTTTGTATATGTAAACTCGAGTTTGTATTACTCAAAGAGCTTCCAAGGAATTGTGAACTTAACCAAAATCGAGTTTGGTTTTGGTAAACTCGAGTTTGTGCTTGGCTGAGAGTCTTAATGCTTTTTCAACTAAAGCAAACTCGAGTTTGATGTGCCAAACCCAAGTTTGCACTTGGCCAAGAGATTTCAAAGTTTTTCCATGTTTTGGGAAAACTCGAGTTTAGCATAGTAAACTTGAGTTTAGTCTTGACAGAGAGTTTTCAAAGTTTCCTAACTTTGGCAAGCTCGAGTTTGAACTGACAAACTCAAGTTTTCTCTTGGCAGAGAGTTTTCAAGATTTTTCATCTTTCAAGGAAACTCGAGTTTGAGTGAGCAAAGTCGAGTTTGTGTCAAGCAAAGAGCTCCCAACAAATTCGTGATTTTGGAAACTCTAGTATACTTTTGGAAACTCGAGTTTAGAGCTTTGAGGACTTAAACTTATTTTCAATTCAAAAGTCCCAAACTCGAGTTTATCACTTATTAACTCGAGTTTTCTCTCTTACTCAGAATGCTTTTCAAAGTTTAAATTGTGACATTCTTCTTTAGATGGAGGAAACTCGAGTTTGAGTTTCTAAACTTGAGTTTGGTTCCTGAAGAAGAGTTGCAAACTCCGTTTGCATAAACAAACTTGAGTTTGCTTCGCTAAGTTTGAAAATCAAATTGCACGATTTTGTGAAATCTTCATGTTTGATCTAGATACTTCTTATCATCACTCATTACTATTCCTAACTATGTTTAATCAGTTTGTTAGTGAGTTTCAGATGATTTAAAGAGTATTAAATGAAGATTTTGCTTAAAGCAAAAAGTGACGTCAGCACATTAAATGCAAATATCATAAGACTTGCATTCTTTTGGATGATCATTCTCTGCACGTTGCTAAGGGTTTAATGGTTTCTTTCCCTATCAAGAAGCTTCTCTTCCAACGCATTAATTTCAAGGGAAGTCAACCATAAATCTCTGTACACTTGGATTAACATTAATCAAGAGAGAGTGGGCCTAGCTTAAACCTAATCACTTCATTAATGTCTCCAACGGTTACATTGAAGAATCCAACGATCATTTAATGCTTTCTTCATATATAAGGAGTTGCATTCAAGTCTCTACAACAATCAATCTGCGAAAAACGAAAATCACTCAAGTTTCCAACTACTCTTTTAGTTTTCTACTGTAAAGTATCTTTTGATACATTTGTACCTCAGTGATTATTATTATCCACTCTTAGAGAGAGTTTCATTTATTGAAATCATTTATTGTAAGAATCTCAAGTCAAGGGGACTTGGAGATTAGGAATATCTGATTACAACTTGTAAGGGGGAGTGTATCCTAGCGAGAGGATAACTTTCAAGTGCAGAGTGAGTAACTGATCTTGTGAGTTAGTGAAAATCCTAGAGTGTTTGGGGACTGAACGTAGGTCAAGGATTTAGACCGAACCAGTATAAATTTCCTTGTGTCAAGCTTTTTCTTACTCTCCTCTATTATGCTTTGTTTTAGCTCTATAAAACAAATTATTCGAAAAAGTTTTTAAAATCCCTAATTCACCCCCTCTTGGTGATTTTCTCCATTTACATCATGTGTTCCAGTAACAGTTCTGGAGGGAGTTTCCCTATCAGTTGGCCATTGATGGATGTTCATTGCCATTTGTTCGAGCAGTTTATGAGCCTCTTCGTAGGATTTCATCATAATGGAACCGCCCACAGAAGCGTCCACGATTGAACGTGTTTGTCCATCTAGTCCCTTGTAAAAAGTTTCCTGCTGAATCCACTCACCCAATCCGTGTTGTGGGCACTTCCTGAGAATATCCTTAAATCGACCTCATGCTTCATATGTTGACTTACCGGATCTCTCGTCGAAACTAGTGATATCCTCTCTTAGTTGGGCATTTTTTGTGGGAAGAATTTGATCAAGAATTTACTCCCAAGTCATTCCAAGAGGTGATAGAATTTGCGGGTAGGTTGTTCACCATGTTCGAGCCTTATCTGAAGAAACAATGGGAATAATTTAATGCGAAAGGCATAGAGTGTGACTCCGGGAATGACAAATGAGTCGCAGACCTCCATGAAGGGCTTGAGATGAAGATGAGGGTCTTCAAATGGAAGTCCTCCAAATTGCCTGACCGAATTCAGCATTTGAATCATGACACATTTAATCTCAAAGTGCCTGTATTGAAGGTCGGGGATGTGATAGCCGAATTGAGCTTGGTCAAATCTGGAATCCCAAACTCCATAATGGCTTTGTTTAAATCAACATTTGGTGGTAAAGGAGCCTGATGGGCTCCATTTATTACTTGTTGCTCACCTTGACCTTGGTCATGATTAGCTGGTATATCTGCCATGTCTGCGAAGTCACAAAGGTGACTTCCTTGCTTTTGCTTCCTGCGCCTTTGCTTGTAAGTGCGTTCAATCTCATAATTGTAAGGCTCAAGATTAACCGAAGGCGAGTTACGCATACACTACATAAGGTACCTGAAAATCAAAAGCAAAGAAGGAGCGAGCTTATTATATGAAACCAACTATTCAGCGATAAACTTGTAATCATAAAAGGTATCTACAATCCCTGGCAATGGCGTCAAAAACTTGTTGGTTGATTTCCTTGATGGCAAGTGAACCAGTCAAACAAGTAATAAAGAGTAAGAAGAGTATCGCCCCACAGAGACCGAGATACCGATGATGATAGTAGTTTCAAATACATTTTTGTTTAAAAGGAAAATAAAATAATAATTGGGTTTGATGTTTTTGGTTATAACTATCAAACAAAGAAATAAACAAATGATCGTAGTCGCAAGAAGATATCAGTTTAAAGATAGGTTGAGCTCAAACTTCATCCTAAGCATATTACTCCCCCAGTTTTCTTTAGCGCATTGCTATAGCAATTATGCTGCATAGCTTCCACAATGCTACAGCATAGCCACCTTCATAATGTTATCCAGTTGACCCACCACTATGCTATACAGAAGCTTTCACATCCTGTAAGTACAATCCTAGCTATACTTTTCCTATAAGCCTATGGCAATTTTCTAGTTCAGATTATCAGTCCTACTCAAGGTGTATGGTTATGAGCGGTAAACTCATTCCTGTAACCTACAATGATAGGTCAAGCCTTGCCCCAGCCTGCCCAGCAAACATTGCCTATCAAATGTCTAACTCCCTTCTAGTAAGTCGAGGCCATTGATGTAGCCCTTAGCTTTCGCTAACTGACAAGAGATTAGAATATTGATAAACAAACTGAATTTATTTAATTAAATAACTAGCAAACTAGGTTCATTCTACACTCAAGAATTCATTCTTGCTCAGCCAAAGGAATTTTAGTTCATGACTGATGAGGGAATCACAAAACAAATCATAGCAAAATAGCCCATGGAAACAAATAAACTGAAAATCAATGAAATAAGATAGAAAGTTTGCCAGAGGGATTGATGGCGTAGGAGGCGCCTGTCACGTGACGTCTCTATGTCTTCTAATCTCCGTCTTACTACAGGTAAGGATTCTGGGTATCTTCTGGAGCTTTCGTACTTTGTAAGTTCTCTCGCTCTTCTTGGGAGTCCAACCGAATAAGAATTCTATTGACTCCTTCACGACTTTGATGATCTTTAGGGTTAGCCGTCTTTTCCTCTTATAGTTAGGTTTCCTTGCGGTGTATGTTCAGTGAACTGAGCCTTTCTAAATCCGTCAGGTCCAACTTTCCAAATTTGGTTGATTGATTTTGTTGGTACTGCGAGATTCTCTATATCTTATCTTCGATCTTCTGTAACACCCCAAATCCGATACTACATATTATGCGTATTAACATGTAGTATATGTGGATATCATCAGAGTGGAGCGATACTACAAAAGAGAAAGGAATTATCAATTCTCAATTGAATTACAAACTCTACAAGGTATAACAAGAATTTATTTGATTTTGCTTGATGCTTTGATATGCACATTTTCTTCTATGCACTTCATTTTCTATGCATACTTTAAGCCCAAAATAGGTAAAAGAGACAGAAAATATGCTGGAATGTTGTCAATTTCTAAGAGTTAACATCTATACAATGGGAGAGAGACTGAATTTCCTTGTTATCTGGGATCAATTGTTGACGGGCAAGTAACTTTATTTTATCTATTTCTACATATTCAGTTTGTTAAGAATTATCGTGTTATTTAACCACATTTTAACCTATATATGTTTTTATGGTTATTATTGGAGTCTATGGGTTGCTTACCCCATCATAAACGCCATCTTTTAGTTTTATTCCTTGGGTCGTTGTAATACCTGGATAATTATTTATCTGGAATACTATATTTTAATAAATAATACCTATTAGAAATAGGTGAATATGTGGTGTCAAATTTGTAGGGAAAAATCTCTTGAAAATTAGAGTGCCAAAATTACGAAAATGCCCTTGTGGAGCATAAAGTGACTTAAGGAAATTATGAAAAATCCTTAGAGGCAATAAAATAATTATTAAAAATTAGAGAGTATGTTGTCTCTAATTTGGTCAATTTTTGGGATTTATTTCCTTATGAAATAGTGAGAGAAAAATTAAAAAGTATTCCGGGATCATTATTGACCCCGTGATTTTTAATATTTTATGTAAAGCATAAAATATCAATGTAAGTCCAATTGTTGTGAGGAAATAATTATTTCTAAATAATAAAATTATCAAAAATTAGTGGGGGATTAATTAAGTAATTATTGGCTAATTACTTAAGCTTAAATAAAGAAAAATCCAAAGATAATTATGTAAAACCCTATAAATAGTGGTTTATAACTAGGATTAGCATAAAATATATTTGCCAATTAATTGGAAAATATGAAGAAAAATTGGTGAGATTAAGTAATTTTAAGCCTAAATGCAAAGATGGACCAATAAGGAAATTTTGTGAAATTTTTAAGAAAATTGAAATATATAATTAATTAAATAATTAATTAATTAAAAAATAAATATTAATTATAATTAAAAAAGGGCCAGCCGAAAATTGCAAGGAAAATATGGATAAGAATGAAAGGAAAAAATATCATGATATTTGTTGCAACTTGACATATTTTATTAATATAATTTATGTAAAAAGCAAATAGGATAAATGATCACGGATAGAGATTAAATCCTATCTGAAAAACCATGAACAAGGTTTCTAGAGTCAGAGTATTTTATATGCAAGTATAATTTTATCTCGGAATAGACTGTCTTCGAAGTCATTTCTGAAACCGATGGAACAATAAGGGAATAAGACGAAATAGGGTAATCTGTGAAAAAGGCAGATAGTCACAAGTTGAAATTTCAAGAAAATAAATTATAAATCAACATCTAGGGATGAGTTGATAATTATCTGGACATATTTGGAATCAGTGAATTTTTGTCCAGAGATTAATAATTCTGGAAATTTCTTCCGTAACCAACACGTTTTTCTGTAAAACTTCAGCAGGACCGTTGAAACCCTGTATGGAATCAAAAATTAGGTTAACTTAGAAATTTCTAATGAGTAAGAGAAGGTCTGCAAAGTTGTGATTCTGAATATTTGAGATTTGGTAAGATTACGCGATTTGAACACCGATCGAGACTTTATCGGTGTAGGACCTTCTGGAAGCAAGACATGTGGCATCATTTGGTTGGGTGCTTGGTTGACTATTGAGGGGGGGCAGGTCGGAACCTACAATGCTTGGAGGAGAATGAAACTTGATCAAAAAGATGGATTTTGTGGTGTAGAATTAAAGTGAAAAGTTGGAAGATTATCGTTTTGCCCTTGCGAATTTGCCTATAAATAGACATCCAACTTCACTTCATTTCTCACATCAAAACCTCCTAGATTTTGAAATAGGGAGAAGGTAGAGAGAAGGAGGAGTCCGGGGAAATTTGCAGCGAAGCTCTGAGTAAGTTTTTCGGTACCGAGTCTTAAGTTCTAGTTTTCGATTCGGTAGTTATAGTAGAAATATTGTTTTGGTCTTTAATCTTCCAAGTATGATTAGATATCATATGTTAGGGGTATTTTAGTCATTAATTTCGAAATTCATGATGGGGTCGGAGTTATGGCAAAATTTTGGAAGATTAAAGTCAAAGTAACGAAGTGCTGGCGAAATTCCGCCGATTAGGGGGTCAGGGGTAAAATGGTTATTATGACTAAAAATGTCTGTCGTAATGATAAATCCTTAACAAATACGTTGTTATATTGATAGGATATCCCTGATTACGTTCTGACCAACCGTCGTACCGAAATTCCGTCAACGAAGGTACGTTCGCATACTGTAACACTAACTCTGATGTTTATTGTATGCCTATATGTATATTGTCTGTACTCTGACTGTACTATTGTCTGTCATGCCTGTACTCCGACTGTACTATTTTCTGTACTCCGATTGTACTATTGTCTATACTCCGACTGTACTATTGTCTGTCATCCGACTGTATGATTGTCTGTCATCCGACTGTATTATTGTCTGTTGTGCCTTAACTTTACTCCGACTGTATTGTTATTGCCGTGCATATCTGATCATGTACATTTCTCATTGTGTCTTAACCTTACTTTGACTGTATTGTTATTGTCATACATATCTGATATGTATACCATATATCTAACCGTAGTAAATGTTGCCAAAATTCTATGAATGTCTGTCGTACATATATGGTGTATATAAACATGAGGTTAACCGTTACCTGGGGTTCGATGCATGGACCTCAGCCCTTAATATAGCTTCAGGGTCGGGTGGACCGAGGATCGAGGAGAAGGACAAGCAAGACGCCTAGGAGTCGCGGTGAAGACTTCTTTCGTATTACTTTTGAAACACTCTTGTACCGCTGTTTAAACAGCAAAACATGCTACCATGGGTATTTTAATATATATATCAGTTACTCAATCGCTCTGGTGCTCTACTTTGATGTTTACAAATGATGTTTTAAAGAAAAAAAATTTACTGCTTGTGAAAGCGGGATGTTACAGTCGTAGGCCAGACAAAGAGTTAATTTGCATGAAAATCATTTTTTATTTAAATAAATTGTTTGTGTCTTGTGATTCTTATTTTAATGACAATGTACTCATGGCATATAAAACAATGGGTGGGAGCTGCAAAGTTAATGGTGGAGCGGCTAAGTGGTACCGACCGAAAGTAACTAGTTTAAATTCAAATTATTTTGTTGACAATGCCTTTATTTATTTTTATCATTTGCTTTTTATTTATAGTGCCCTCAACAATAAGGAAAAATTGAGTGCAAATGCTATGTTTTCCTTTATATATATAATATCATTCATAGTGAACTCACTACAGATTTTGAATAGCTAAACGCTTCTTAATTCTCAAATGATCATATTTTTGTTGTTGTCATTGAATTGTTAATTAATTCATTTACTTGCATGATTTATATTAGCTTATGTTTCAATTTGCATACTTTTGGTAATGAGGACGCCTAAACAAAGGAAGTCATTAATTTGATTCAAGACCTTTAGCATGACATCTTCTTCAACACATTGATGATGATATGAGATAAAAGATTTCTTTTGCATAGTGTAGTAGTGGTTTAGAGAAGTTTTGGACACTAGATAATTGTTTAAGTTGCTCCATGTTTGAGTTTTGGACAATTTGATTATATTTATGAAATGCTATACACACACACTTGTTTGGTTGTATTCTGTAAAGTGCACATGCTTATTTTGTGCAAATTGGTTGTGTTCTATTTTGTGTTTAGGCTGTGGGTAGAAAATAATATATATATATAAACATTTTTGAAAAATATTATACAACGTCTGTTTTTAAAAAAATAGACATTGTAAGTGACAAAATTATATTGCAACATCTGTTTTCCCAAAACAAACGTTATAAGTGACTTACAACGTATGTTACAAAACAGACGTCAGATAAAACCTTTCAACATCATTCACATAGACATTCCCCTAAAAACGAACATTGAAAAGTCCAAAAAAACGGATCTTAAAAGTATTTTCTGTAGTAGTGCCTCCAAAACAAAATGACCATTTTTGCACTAGTGCTTGTGACCTATGAATAATTTTGTTCATAAAATAACTTAACAAATGATTCTTATGAAACTACAAATAAAAGCTATGCTGCGAACAACAAAACAATACAAAATTGAAATTGATTGGTATTACTACGTTGTCCAGATGACTTTTGCTTTTATTTAGGCAGCTTGGATTCAACTTTCAAACCTTACAGCCGCTTTTTGGAGACAATGCAGGCGTGTTGTTGGAGTGTGAAAGCAGTAAATTACTTGCGGCTCTAAAAGCTTTATCCTCCATCTCTATGGCCTTCTTATGTATCACTTTACCCAAAGAATTAAGAAGATCCAATATGGCACTGTAATTACGTATGGGAGAATTACAATCAGGTTTCAAAGAAGGGAATTAATTACTAAAAAGTCTTAATGATAAGTGAGTTATGGCCTTCTTATGTATCCCTTTACCCAAAGAATTAAGAAGATCCAATATGACACTGTAATCAAGTATGGGAGAATTACAATGAGGTTTCAAGGAAGAGAATTAATTACTAAAAAGTCTTAATGATGAGTGACTAGTGTAAATCTATTGTCATTTTTTATACCGGAAATTGTCTTTGCATGGTCTTCAGTTGTTATATTAGACTTTTTTGGTAATTAAATATCTTCTTTGGAACTCATCATAATTCCCCCATTAAGTATTATACTCCGGTTTCTCAAACCAAAACACTTTCTTCTTCTGTCAAAACTTTCTGCAATGTCCTCTCCCTAGCTCGTCTTGCCTGCAAATTATTCATTCAAACTCTTTCATATATAAATGCTGAAATATAATGAATTATTGGAATGGTATGCATTTTTTGAAAGTGTAGAACAAACCTCTTTTATCCAATCGGTAAAACCCAGTATGATTAGGAGCACAATCACTTGGAATATTGTGCCAGTCGTTATTCCAAGCCAAAGGCCTTTTGCTCTCAAGCCTACCCAGAAACCCAAGAATGCAGCCAGTGGAATGCCAATAACATAATAAGCTCCAAAATTCACATATGCCCCTATGTGTTGCCACCCACTTCCCTAGCAATCCCTATTTTGACAAGAATTATTAGATTTCATATCACAAGTCTTGAAGTTGGGTTACTACCATTGTTAGTTCTTATAGTTTGATTAAATTTTTTTTGGTCCCTACAATTTCAAATTGTTAGTTTTGGTCCATATAGTTTCATAAGAAATTTATAAGTGTTTAAGTTTAACGATAATGAAACTATACGGATGAAAGTTAATGATGTGAAAATATGAGGACCAAAATCAAAATTCGATCAAACAATAAAGACCAACAATGATATAAATGTATTGAAGTTTGAATTCAACAAGAATAGTATTGGAATGAGAGATTTTTTACCTGTAAGGGTGCCTTGTAGAGAGTCCATAAAAGCAGATAAAACTAAAAGAGGAGCTACGTCTGAGACATACGATATCACTTCTGGATCATTGCTAAAAACATAACCTAGAATATTTCGGAGAGCAAAAATGGTTGTGCTCACTACAAGAGCCTCACCAGTTGCTATAATCCTTGAACATAAGGCAGACAATCTTGCCACTTGTGGCCTTCCAGCTCCTAATGCATTTGAAATTCTTGCACTGAATAATAATACCAATCATAAAAAAGACATCAAATGAGAAAGAACTTATTAAGTGAAAGTCTATTAAGTAGCAATATATATATATATACATGTGTCTATATATGTATGTGTGTGTGTGTGTACGTACGTACGTACGTACGTACGTATGTATGTATGTATGTATGTATGTATGTATGTATGTATGTATGTATGTATGTATGTATGTGTGTGTGTCTGTGTGTGTGTGTGTGTAAGTCATGATCTATATTTTTGGACGGACATTGCTCTAAATAAAACATATGAATAAATCGATGAATTTTATGTGATACAAACCTTGCTGCTGAACCGATTGATTCTGGTATCGAATAGATTGTGACATTCATTGAAACACTGGTCACAAAATTCATAGTATTAGATCATTCTTTGAGTACTCAAGTAATACTTTTAATAGACTTTCGAAAGTGATTTAGAAAAAGCATATACCATACGGCCAAAATTGAAGTTTCAAGCTCTGGGTTTGGTCGTAAGAGACCAGCGAGCAACGTAGTCACCTCATATGACCACCATTGGAGGCTGAAATATTCAACAATCAATATCAATATCCAAGGTATAATATAAACGGAATAATATCATTGTTGATCCTCATACTTTGATCGAATTTTAGTTTGGTCGCTCTAATTTTATAAGAACTTCGTCTGATTTTAAGTATGGAAACCAAAACCAAAACTCATTAAAAGTATAGAACTGGTCATTAAACTCTGATCAAATCCTTATAAAATTATGAAACTATAGTAACCAACTCTGAAACTACAATGGCCAAATCTAAAATTCGATCAAACTATAAAGACTAATAATGGTATAAACCCAATATAAAATGTAGAGGAAGACATATTATTAAGTGGGGAAGAAGAATATACCAAGCCATTATAGCTGAGGGAATAGCATAACGAAAGAACTCTCCAATGCCTTGGAAAAGCTCCATGGAAATTGGAACTCGAGTCTTTTCACAAGAATCAGAGAATCTCATATATAACGCAAGTACGATCACATTCAACCAATACGAGGCACCAATGGCAAACGCACCTCCAAAGGGACCCATAGGAGATTTAAAAACCAGCGTCCAACAGAAAGCTATGTGGAAGCACACAATAAATGAAGAAGAGAGTACAAGTGGAGAGATCAAACTCTGCATAAGATAGTATCGAACTAGTGCTTGAAGCATTGCATACCCAAAGAGAGCAGGAATCAAACAAACTGCAAATTTCCCTGCTTCATGTGCAATTAAAGGGTCTTGACCTAACGAGACCAGAATCTTCCCCAAGTTAAGCCACAACAAACAGAGAGGAAGACAACATAAAATAAGACAGAAGACGCCAGTTTGAATTTGAACCCCAAACTTTCTATATTGCTTAGCTCCGTAGGCTTGCCCACATAGTGTTTCAAGTGCAGAAGCCAATCCAAACTGTTACACAAGTTCAAAATACAAAATCCGAAATGAAATTATTAGTTAAGTATCTCGCAAACGTATAAAACCCCACAATACAAGATGATGTTTTTACGGGTGTGGGGTCTCAAATGTACCTCGCTGTAATGCCCCACCCTCCCAAAAATGATATTTTCTTTTTCCTGTGATTATTAGATTTGACATAAAATAAGTGATATTTTGATATATTACCGGTAAAATGTTGCAGTTTTGTTTTTTTTTTAAAAGAAAAAATACACTAAAATTATGCATTATTTATTTTTTGAAAAATCATAAAAAAAAAATGTAAACATATTATATCCTTAAGATATCAAAATGTCACTAATTTGATATAGAATCTAATGATCATAAGAAACAAGAAGAAAACATTTGAAAAATTAAAAAATTGTAAGTAGCATTAGCGAGCACATTAGAGACCTCTAGCCCTGTTTTTACTCCTAAGTTAGAGTTTTATAAGTGACTTACAATGACGCTAAAGCCGGTGACGGCACAAAGAGAGATGGCAAAACCAGTGCTAGATTGAGCAAGTTTGCCCAAGTGACCCACCATCATGAGAGTGATCGTTTGGAGAAAGAAAGTTGAAGCATTCACGATCACCATAGGAACTGCTACACAACAAACTGATTTCACTTCTTGAGCAAACACTCGCCATGTTATTGGTAGATGATCTTCGTTCACCAAATCTGCGTTTTTATCCTCTAAGAGACTCCTTTGATCCATTATTCTCCTTCCGCTCTATCTCACTCGAAGGCAACTACGACCCTTATCCGTGTACCTTATACTGCAAGAGGAAAATTATTCAAAACTATCATAACTAAATTATTGTAGTGAGATGGGATAAAACGAAGAAAAAAAGTGAAATATAATCATTTTTAAAAGTGAAATATAATAATTTTTGAATGGCATATATATATATATATAAATAAAGCACTTTATTTTCTGGAATGTGACGGATCTGAGAAAAACCTGGGGGTGGGAATTATTTTTAGAGAAGAATTCGTGTGTGTGTGTGCCGGCACATGTATGGGCGCATGCATATATGGCTGACTTGATTACTGTCAGAATCTCGTACATATATCGTGGAATCAAATACTTAATTTAATATATAACCTAAAAGCTAAAAGCTAAATTTGTATTTTAACATATACTAATTTAATCCCACACTGTTCAGTGCACTGAACCCGAACTAATGTCAATTTGGATCTTTTTTTAACCAAAAAGCTAATTTGTATTTTAACATAGAGCTGTATAAGATGATTTGCATGCATATGATGGTGGGAGACCTAGTCAGACACTTGGCCAATCATTGAAATGGATGGGTCCCACCTATCAAATGGAGAATTAATAATGAGGCTTAATCCAATTTTTTTACCCCCACTTTAATTTTTGGCCTTCATTCGGCGGCCGCTGGTCTATTCTACTATATTGGAAAAAGACGAAAACAACAGTACGTATCAAGTTAAAACTATGAAGAAAAGTTAGAAGAAAAAATAGTAGAGAATGGGATATGAATGATGCCATAAGTGATTTGATGAGAAGATCCGATGAATATCAAATGAAGAGACACAAAAGCTTTATTCTGAGTTTTCATTACACAATTCTTCAACTTCATTATACTTAATGGGTCATTATAGAGTACATATTTACCTAATTTAATTAGATTAAGGAAGCTAGTTAAATTAGTTAATATGACATATATTTTCTAAAATACTCTTGTCATCTTCTTTAATTCCATCACCCCTTCTCCTCTTTGATTATTGTTAAGGAAGCATCAATAGTAGTAAATTAGGAAAAGATTGACAAATATAAAAACTATATCTTATATTTAGAACTAAGATCAACTCTCCAAATATTTCTTATATTAAGAACTGAAGAGAGTATTTCTTTATTGTTTTTCTGCCTTTGACTTATTTTTGGATAAGCAAAATATCATCTTACTAGAGGCAATCCTAGGTATTAAATTTGGACTTAACCTCAAGCGGCAATTTGAACCTCTGTTTGTCACATTGAGGGATTAACCATTTCCACTAGACCCAACCCTTATTAGTTCTGGCTTTGACTCATTGGTAGATAACAAGCCGCACTCATGATCTGCTTCACATTTAAAGCTCCGCTTTCATATTATGCCAGTGTGAGTGTGTAGATTGAAGTGCACACGGTTATACAAACAAAGATGTATATTGAATCACTCTAGTGTTCACGTTCAAAGTTATATACTTTAATGCAAGAAACTTTATAATTTGATAGTACTGTAAGATGGAGATGGAGAAGAGAATCACAATAGTTTCTAAATCTCAATTAAGGAATATGACTTACCACTGATAATAAGCTTCTGATGAATCTGATGATAATGTGATCTTGAAGATGATATGCCAAATCCTTTGAAGCAGAGCAGCGCAGCTTTGAAAATGAATTAGAGAAGAATGAGAGTGAGGAAGGCGGAAAGATGAGAAGGTCATATATAATAATAATGAAGCTGAAAGATGCCCTGCGCGTGCGTGGGACCCTCAGCATTAATTCATAAATCTGACCCCATATGTTATCGCCACATAATATAGAGTTAAAAAATAAGGCATGATTTATGTCATTTGTTTGGTTGTGATAGGTTTTTTTTTATATTAATGTCAGGTATTTAGTTCGGGGCTGCCCCTCCTATTGAAAATGTCTCTTCTAGAACTTAAACACGAGAACTAGAGAGATTTAGTGAGGTCTTATAGGTGTATCTAACACCCTCAAGTATTTTTTTCAGCTATGTCCATAATCCTAAGGGATTTTTTTTTTTTTTTTTTTTTTAGTTTTGCAATTAATTAATGGCTAAATTATACAAAATCTCCTGAACTTTGGGTCAGTTACTTATAACCTCTGGCATTTCAAAAATTAAATTTAACCCACTCTTACCTTTTATCTTTTTATTATTAACCCCATGCTATTAATTAATCATTATCTTGTTTGGTTGTGATAGGTTTTTTTTTATATATATATTAATATCTGGTATCTAGTTCGGGGCTGCCCCTTCCCCCACAAGTGTCTCTTCTATGACTTAAACTCGAGATCTAGAGAGATTTGATGGGGTCTTACAGGTGCATCTAGCACCCTCAAGTATTTTTTTTCATGTATGTCCATAATCCTAAGGTTTTTTTTTTTCAGTTTTGCTATTAATTAATGGTTAAAACCCCCTAAACTTTGTGTCAATTTCATATAACCTCTGACATTTCAAAAATTAAATTTAACCCCCTTTGACCTTTTATCTCCTTATTATTAACCCCATGCTATTAATTAATCATTATCTTTTTAACAGAAACTCTGACACATCAAATTAACATATAACACGTGGCATCCTATGTAAATCACTAATTTCATAAAACTCCCATGAACTTTGACCAGTTACACATAACCCTCTTAAACTTTGATGAGTTACAAATAACCCCTTGACATTTCAAAATTTAAATTTAACTCCCTTAAAAAAAATGTATAATATTAAATCACATGTCGTTATTTTTATTATTTTAATAAATTTATTAAGATTTTTACTATGATTTGACATTTTAAAATAGTTTTCTTTTGGTATGGCAAAAAATTGAAGAATAATATTAAAAAATATAAAAATAATCGTTAAACCTCTAATTTTTTCTAAAAAAATTGCATGACTAATAAAGAATTAATGAGGGAAAAAACTATCATCTAATTCTTATTTATCAATGCTCAATTATCCTAAGAATATATTTAACAAAAATGATGACAAATTTATACTATCATTGCTCAATTATCCCAAGAAAATAAGTAAATGATATACAAATGATGATACTTTTATTTTTAATCTTTTTTAAATATTATTCATCTAGTTTTTATCATACAAAAAAGCTATTTTAATTGAAAAATGTTATTAACAATCTTAATAAATTTATTAAAATGATAAAAATAACGACATGAGGTTTAATATTATAAATCAAAATTTTAAGGGAATTAAATTTAAATTTTGAAATGTTAGAGAGGGTTATTTATCACTAATCAAAGTTTGAGCGTGTCCGGGGGTTATCTATAATTGGTCAAAGTTTAATGAGGCTTTATGAAATTACTAATTTACATAGGAAGTTACGTATATATGATGCACATGTCATATGTTAATCTGATATGGCAATTTTTGTTACAAAGTTAACAATTAGTTAACGGAGGAGGGTTAATAATAAAAAGATAAAAGGTGAGGGGGTTATATGCAACTAACTCAAAGTTCAGGGAGTTTTGTATTATTTAGCATTAATTAATACTATATGTAATTTAGGGTGGTGGATATACAAAAAAATGATTTAGAGTACTAGACGCACCTAAAAAAATGATTTAGAGAGTTGAATACACTACAAAATACTTTAAAATACTGGATATACCTGAAAAATTATTTTTCATACTATAATATACATATATACAAATATCTTTCCAGGAAAAAGGCATTAATTCCTTAATAGGATTTTTTTATTTTTTATTTTTTAAAAAGGCCATGAATTATGTCTTTTGTTCTGAAGTTGGTTGTGAGATAGAGTGCCCTGCATTTTAAAAATGTACTCCACCCATGGGATCACGCCTGTTTTAATCGAATTTCAGATAATAAGAATAATTTTACCATATTTTATTACAAATTGATACTCCATCCCCTCTGCTCATAGTTTTCATATTGTCTTTTTTTCCCATAATTTACTCCTAGTAATGCTTCCTCAACATTAATCATGCAAGAGAGAGAATGAGTGAATTGAGGAAGATGATTACAGTATTTTAGAAAATACATGTCATATCAACTAACTTTCTAAATTTAATCGAATTATGTAAATATGTCTTGTGAAACGTCCTCCATTTTTACTTAACATAATTACTGATTTAAGGGTTGATCAACAACTAAGTAATGCGTCATCACTTGCCAAAATATACAAAATAAATCAGAGTATGCAAAAATGAGCCCTAACGTGGCAATATACAATCATCCAACATATACCAAAAAGACAGAAGCACTACTTTTAGCAGTGTAGCCTAAGCTTCCGAGGTCTTCCCTGATGGACCCGCACAAGAACTATCACTTGAAAAATGTGGTAACCATCAATCCAACTTATTACGAATACTAATATGTGCTAGTGAGGTGCCAAGTGGAACAATTTATATAACAAAGTATTAAAAATATAATTCACCAATATAGTCGACACAAATTTTCATGTCAAAAATTCTGTGTCAAAATTTTGTATCACAGTTTTCATTAACACAATTCACAATATGCCTCCCACCAATCCAACCAAACCGCCTTATTTCTTCCGACTAGACCCATGGGCTAAGTTACATCCATATTATCGGTTATTCAAAAGCTCACTTTGGTCATGTGATGAGATTCGGCCAAAATCATTAAAGCACATGTCCCAGACCATGGGTCTTTTCCCCTCATTGAACTAGTGGGGTGTCGTAAGCCCTCATTGAACTAGTGGGCTAGTCTCTCATTGAACAGGTGGGACAATAACTAGCCAACCATCGTGCACCAATGGAGGCCTCACCACGTGGTGAAATAAACTACTCCATCTCTTCCCAATTTAACCATTTCCATAATTATCATAATAAATAACTCAACAGGAATTTTTCCAAATACATAAATAAATATATGTATTTATTTCAAAATTCAAATCATAAGGTTCCACAAAGAAATTTCTATTAAAATATTCATAATCATTTCACAAAATACTCACAAACAACATACTAATACACATAACAAGTGGAAAGTGGTTACCTCTCGCCAAAGCTAATTATTATCATATTGCTCCTAATCCAAGAACTCAAACACACGCCAAAAATCAATCTACCACGACCAATTTACTAACCATTAATAACTCTTTAAAACTCTACATAAAATTATAACTTATAATTTCATAAAATTATATACACACACACACAAATTTTGAATAATAAATTTAGAATGCTTGAAGTGTGCAAATTAAGACGGGACTGAAAAATTAGGGAGGCCATTGCAACTATTAATTATCCTTTCTATTTATTATTAATTAATTATTCCTTTTCTTTTCTTTTCTTTTAACAATACTATTATTTATTACCATTCTATTATTTTATTATTATTACTACTACTACTAATTATTATTATTATTTTTTTTTTCTGCAATTAGTTTAAACAAATTCCAATACTGATCTCCTTATTTACTTATGTGTGGACTTTTGCGGCATTTTATTTTATTTTATTTTTTAATCACCTTCATCATTATTTCTCCCATCCGAATACTGTTTTCTTTATTGACATGAGGTTAGATTTCCATTATCGAGGCCAAGCCTTATATTATTTGGACTCTGATGAGCAAAGCAAAAGAATACCCAATGTGAATAGAAGAAAACTATCACATGCATAAAATCTAGTATAAAAAAAAAATTTTAAAGCATAAGACTCGATGTGGATGGAACTTTTAGTTAGAGGAGTATCACTCATTATAGACCTCTCTTCACACCATTTCTATCCACTTTCAACAAGAAACATTGAGTTCTTGCGTCAACTATATATTTGCTATCAATGCATTATTAAATTAAGAGACCTCCTATTTTTATTTATTTTATTTTTCAATCCTGTGCAGGTTTATCTATTTACATAACAGGACTTTCTCATTCTCTTTTCTTACATGCAACGGCTCACCACTCCACTCATATATATATAAGTATATATGCAGCGCTTTGACAGTGAACCTCTACCATGACAGTTGTTTAAATCAGTAGGTGATATATTCTTATCCAACACACAAGACTTCCTACTCTATACCCAGCGGCAGTACATGAACATATATATATCTTTTATATATAAACACACACACTAATATACACACATACACCTTGAACCCACAGCAACGCCATTTAAATATATATTTGCAATGCTTCAGATTTTTATCGTTAAAACAAGAAGGAAAAAGGAGATTAAAAGTTACCTGTTTCCTGGTTTTCAAAGCAGAGCAACCACTGCTTGAGCTCCCTCTCTCACTTTCTGTCAGCGTGTTTCTAAATATATATTTTTTTTCTTTGATCTTTCTTGTTGCTGCAAGAAGGCAGAATGGCTTATGTAAAGGAGTATGTTGTGGGTCTTTGAGTTGAAGAGGTATGGTGTGATCAGTTGGTGTGCAGCTCAAGAGATATGGCGTTGTGATCTTTTGCTGACATTGTGCCCTCTGCATTGTTATTTTTACGTGTTCAAGCCAGCAAAGTCTTTGCTTTCCTGTTACGCATTGGGTCAACATGTGGCAGTGAAGAAACTGACACTACTACAAATAAGAGTTACTACTTCCTTAAGAGACATCCTTATTTTTAAAAAGGAAGTAAAAAGTGAATGTAGTGGTATTTTTGTAAAATAAATACTGATATGTTCAAATGTGGCATCCTAAAACTATATTTAGAACATCTAAAATAAATTAAGGCGTCCTAAAAACATTTAAGGACGCCTTATTTAAATCATTTTGCGCCAAAATTTAATGTTTTAACGCCATCGCGAATTCATTAGTTGATTTTTTTTTTATTGCCGTCTTGATAAAATTTCAGGACGCCTTAATTTATTTTTGGACGTCCTGATACATTTTCAGGACGCCTTAATAACAATAGTCGCATCCTGATTTAGTATCAAGACGCCCTAATAAATTTTAAGGCGACCTGAATAACTATCAGGTCGCCTTAATTAAAAATTAAGGCGACCTGATATTGGTTTAGGACGCCTTAAATTTTTTTTGGCGTCTTGAATCAAATATCAAAACGCCAAAATTGGAAAATTGGCGTCCTGAATATACTTTCAGGACGCCAATTTTCCTTTTTCTAATAGTTAAATACTCGGATCATCACTCTCCTCGATCAGTCCGACGATAGACTTTCATTTACTCCCTCTCCCCAAATCTTCTCACCCTCGCCGCCTCCTTCCTCAAATCCTCTCATCGTGGCCATTTTCGCCGGCGTCTGTCACTGCCTCGCCGCTCCTCCGTCTCTGTCGTGCCTCTCCTCCGGCCGTCTCTCACACTCGTGGCTCTCTCCTCGCAACTACTGTAAGTTTGTAAGTCTTCTCGACCTAAAAAGTTTGTTGGTGTCTGCTCATAGCTTCTGATTCCTCAATCACCTATTTTGGCATTCTCAGGTGGCTTCTCCGTAGGTACCACATACACCGGTTGTTGATGTCGTTTTCCATTGAGTGAGCGTCTCACTTCGCCTCCTTCTGAAACCCAAACCCACCAAGCCCTATCACTGGTTCTGTTTAGGATTAGGATTTCCATTTAGATAATGCTACAATTGAATTGATTTTCCTGTTTACGTTTACATTAGAGTGCATTTGGTATATTAAGATTGTATTTTCTTTAATACTTGGCCTTGTGAGTTTCTTGTGCGTTTTGAACCCTTGTAACATATATATATATATATATATATATATATATATATGTTAGTTCTATAATTGGTTTTCATGATAACGGACAATTGTAAACACAGATGGAAGTTTGTCTTTGTAAGTTGAAAAACTTACTGGTAAGGCAAACTCGAGTTTCACTTTGGAAACTCGAGTTTTGATTTGACAGAGAAGAGCTCAAGTTTTTGCAATGAAAAGAAAACTCGAGTTTAGAAATGAAAACTCGAGTTTTGACCATACAGAGAGCTTCTGAGTTTTTCACAGAGAACATTGCTCGATTCTGATCTTGTGAAAACCTTATTCTTCAATTCAACAAAGTCTTCCAAAGTTTTCTCATAAACGAGGAAACTCGAATTTGTTTTGGAAACTCGAGTTTCGGCCTTACAGAGAAGTTTCCATAGTTTTCAAAGAATGAAAAAACTCGAGTTAAATTCTGGAAACTCGAGTTTTAATCAGCAGAGCTCTGCTAATTTTGAACGTTTGAAAACTCCAGTTTTGAAATGGAAACTACAGTTTTTGAGCTTTTGGACTAAAACATCATTTTTCATCAAAAGTCCAAAACTCGAGTTAGTCACTTAATGACTCGAGTTTTGCACTGTTCACAAAACATGTCCAAATGACAAATCGTGATATTCTCCTCTGTAATGAGAAAACTCGAGTTAAGATTTTAAAACTCGAGTTTAGGTCTTTTACTGAAACATGAAAACTCGAGTTTGGAAGAACTAACTCGAATTTACATCGCTGAATTCAAATTTCATTACGAATTTGCGAAATCTTTATGTTTGATCCTGATACTTTATATCATCACTCATTACTATTCCTAACTATGTTTAATCAGTTTGTTAGTAAGTTTCAGATGGTTTAGACATGATTAAATGGAGAATTAGTATAAAGTATAAAGTAAAAGTCAGAACATTAAATGCAAAGTGCAGAAAACTTGCATGCTTCTGGACAATCATTCTCCACACATTTTGAAGGAATTAATGTTTCCTTTCCTTATCCAACATCTTCTCTTCCAACGGATTAAAAGTCAGGAAGTCAACCCTTAACCTCTGCAAGCTGGATTAACCAAAGAGTAAAGAGAGAAGAAGACCAAAACCTTCACTAATCATCCTCCAATGTTGGCAACGGTCACATTAGGATTTATAACGGTCATTTAATGATCTCTAGCTATAAATAGAGATGCATTCAATTTCTCTCAACAACCAATCGTGAGAAAACGAAAATCATTAAAGTTTCAACTACTCTTTGAGTTTTCTTGTGTAAAGTATTTATTGATACATTCATACTTTAGTGTTTATCTTATCTACTCTTAGAGAGAGTTTTCTTGATTGTAAATCATTTATTGTAAAGTATCTCAAGTCAAGGGGACTTGGAGATTGGGTTATTGATTACAACTTGTAAGGGGGAGTAAGTTCTAGTGAGAGAATTACTCTTGAGTTGCAGAGTGTGTAATCAATTGTTATAATGAGAAATCCCAGAGTCCTGGGACTGGACGTAGGTCAAGAGGTTAGACCGAACCAGTATAAATCCTTGTGTCTTGCTATTCTTCTCTTCTCTGTTTTCATCTCTGTTTTACATCCGAAAAACAGAGCAACCTAAAAAGTTTTTATAATCCCCAATTCACCCCCCTCTTGGTGATTAAGCTCCACTTTCAATATAGATGTAACATGGTGGAGGGAAGTTTTAGAGCATTTTCCGAATAAAGGATACTTGATGTAATATTTTCATGCATTGCTTTGGTTTGGTGACTCTTTTATATTGTTTTAGAGTGTTTTACATGTCTCTTGAAAGTTATAGAAGTTTGGTAATGTTGGTAATGTTCTGACTAAAATTTTGGTAATGTTGTAAATGTATGAATTCAATATGTTGAGCAATAGAAGTGAGGCAACAATTTGTTGAATTACTTGAAATGGTTTGTTGTTGAAATTTTGGGATGCCTTACTGTTGAGGGGAAATGCTGGCGAATGTTTTTTACAAGATTGAGAAAAAAAAACATGTCATTCTTGAAGTTGTTATGAACTTGATTGTTGTTGGAAATGTGTTAGGTGATAATAAAATGGGTCATAGTTGGATGAATGCTTTGAGAACTAGTGAAGAATATGAGAATGGGGTGGAAGAGTTTATTGAATTTGCTAGAAGGAATGTGGTTACAAAAAATGGGATATATTATTTTCCATGTGTTAATTGTTTAATTGGGATTTGAAGGGATATTCCTGATATAAGGGATCAACTAATTTGTGATGGAATAAACCTTCGACACAACGTGGATATGGCATGGTGAGGAAGTAAGTACCAGTGCGTCCCACGAAAATGAACTAGAGGTAGATGATGATGGAATGGAGAGGAGGATTCATGATGTTGAGGTAGAATCTTTTGCACAATCGCATGAATATGATAGCGTCCGGAGTGATGCAAAGACCCCTTTGCTCCCTGGGTGTACTAAGTATACACAGTTGACTGGGACCTTACATTTGGTCAACTTAAAGGCAACTTGTGGGTGGACCGATAGCAGTTTCACGTCGTTGCTTGAAAGATGAAGTGCAAACCACTATAACAAGATTGAGTAATTTCTTTAATGCTATCTGTAACAAAGTCATTGATATTGAAAAGCTGGATGAATTGGAAAATGAGAGTTCTATTATTTTGTCCTAACTAGAGATGCATTTTCCTGCTGCATTTTTTGATATAATGGTGCATCTGATAGTGCACTTGGTAAGTGAGGTAAGGCTCTGTGGTCCAATTTACCTAAGGTGGATGTACCCTTCCGAGCGATACATGAAGATCTTAAAAGGGTATTCTAAAAATCCTTATCGACCAGAAGCCTCAATAGTTGAGAGATATGTAGTTGAAGAGGCTATGGACTTCTGCAAGGATTATCTATCAGGGGTGACGATACAATCTCAGTATGACGAGGGGATAAGCGAGGGAACTCGAGGAATCAGACTGAAGAATATACCTCGTGAAGAATATGGAAGTAGTTCAACCATACATTGATGAACATAGAAAGAGTTTGAAGAATATGAATCCTAGGAAGAACGACATGCATATTGCTAATGAGCAAAAGAAGACATTCATAAAGTGGTTCCAAAGAAGGTATTACACGAGACCGGTGTGTCGGATACAATTGAGTGGTTAGCCCTGGGGCCTTCTTTTCAGGTCATCACATGGAGCGGTTATGATATAAACAGATATTCTTTCTACACAAAAGACCAAGATGACAGAAGTTCTGTGCAAAATAGTGGGGTGATGGTTGAAGCTGAATCCATGCACTTTTCGAGTTCGAAAGGCAAAAACCCGGTGTTAGCATCAATGACTTATTATGGAGTTATTGAAGAAATATGGGAGATGATGAGCTACAACAAGTTCAAAGTTTTTTTATTGAAATGTAAGTGGGTTAGCAATGATGATGTTGTCGTAGATCCTAAATTTGGTTTTGTCTCAGTTGACCTTCAACGACTTGGTCATAGAGATGAGCCATTCATTCTAGCAAGCCAGGCGAAGCAAGTGTTTTATGTTACAGACTCTGCTGATAAAAAAATGTCTATTGTACTTCAAAATAAAAAACAGAAGTATGGTGAAGAATCCCTGAACCTTGACGATACACTCCCTTTCTCAACAAATCCACCTATAACACGTGAAGTAGAATTGGTAGATGATGAAGAATATGCTGCAAGAAAGGATCATTGTGAAGGAATATGGGAAACCATATAAAGATTGCACACTTATGTACGTGATCGCTCCATGATTCTCAAATTATGTACGTGAAGAATATGTACGTGATTGCTCCATGATTATCAAATTATGATATTTTTGTAGATTGCACACTTGAGTTTTTAATTATTTCATTCACTTCATTGGTTTATCTTATGGCTTGTTTTCCAATTTACAGTTTTTTGATAGTGTTGCTCCGTTCTCGGATGAAGAAGTTGATACGGTTTGAGACGTTTTGGCTAGACATCATCTGCAATACCTATAGGTTTTTATGTGAATTTGACATTGTTGTTGGTCGGTAGTGCACTAGTTCAAATGTATAGTACGAATTTGACATTGTGTTCATCCTCATGTATTTCATTTTGACATTATATTATATTGTTGTTGATGCTCATAATGTATTTCATGTATTTCAAATGTATAGTAGTGCACTAGTTTATATATGTATCACTGTTTAATCAGCCTGATATGTTAATGAAGGAATGTTGTTTTTAAACTGTGGCTAGTGGATTGTAAATATTGTATTCCTGTTTTGCAGACAATTTGGGAATTATATAAATATGTAGTAGCCATTTAAAAAAAAAAACTAAAATAAGGCGTCCTGAAATTAAATTCAGGAAGCCAAAAAATAATTTTAGAACTCCTTAAATAAACTGAGGACGCCTCATGATAGTTTAAAAAATAAAATAAAAAAGGCGTCCCGAAATAAAATTAAGGACGCCAAAAAATTCAATAAGGAGTCCTTAAATAAGTTAAGGACGCCTCATATGACGATCCATCATTTCAGGACTGCTCATATGAGGCGTCCTTAATATAATTCAGGACGCCTCATATGAGGCGTCCTGAATTATATTAAGGACGCCTCATATGAGTAGGATTATATTAAGGACGCCTCATATGAGGCGTTCCGAAATTAATTCAGGACGTCAAAAGTTAAAAAAGACAACTACCCTGCCTGAGACGTCCATCTGAAAAATGACGTTAATTGGGTCTTATTTAGATCATTTTTTCATTTTTTTTTGTAATAGTGTGATTTGCAAAGTCTAAAAGATAATGGGTTGGAGAAATGAGTAAGATTGATAATGGGTTGGTTGGGTTTTGTTGTAGTTTTTTTTGCTCAGAAGGTTTTGTTGTAGTTGGGCCCAAGTGTGTTGGAGAATGAAGAATAGAGTTTGGTCTTGTGATAAATAGATAGATGGCTGATATATTTGCTATTATTTTATTTAAAATTTACTCTCTTTTTTCCAGCATGTTTTGGACGTTTGCTAGCTGTGATGAGGGAATTTTTTTATTTGATAAGAGAGATGAGGGAATTAAATGAATGAACCATATGAATATATGAGGTAATGGATTGGGCTTATATTTGTATAATGAAGAATGGCTGTTTTGTCAACGTATGGGCCAAAATGACTAACGAATTAAAGTGTTGTCCCATATATTTTGTACATGCTATAAATAAATCCTTAATTATATCTAAAGATTTTTTTTTTTCTCAATTAAATTTCTTTTGGCCGAAAAACATTATCTCGAAAATATTTATGCTAAAAGAATTATTCCTTAATTATTTGTCCTTAATTTATGAAAAAAATGTATGCATGCCTAAAATTCCAATAATTGTTTTAGGCCATAAATCATCCCTTCCATATATTTTCCTTGAATTTATTCTTTTCCAGGAAGTTTCAAGAAAAGAAAGAAGATATGTCTTTATTAAAAATAATTATTCTGATAATTATTTTAAAACCAAAATTTCATATTTAATTTATATAAAATATTCCAATTTCAAATCTCAAACTTTGGGATGTTACATCTTGTACTAAGGACAAAATAAGGAATAAATAATTAATTCAGCAGATCTTGGAGGTTCCTCAAGTGGCGTTCCGGTGAGTAGTATCCAGATGATGTTCTGTGGCATCGATCAACAGGATTATCCAATGGACATCGGTCTCAATTCATTCATCTGACAACTAAATTTGCGCTTCTCATGGTCTCAATTAATGCTAAAATATTAGTTCGCCGCAGCAGCCTTTTTTGACAAATCCAATACTAACTAACATGCCTAAGTTTGCTGCTTATAAATGCATGGTTAAGAATTCTTCAAATTATATTATACCCACGTGCTCCTATAAATTACATCCGGCATGTTTCAATTCATTCATATGGCAAAAAAACATCCTAAATTTGCGCTGCTCATGGTCTCAATTAATGCTGAAATCTTCGTTGGCCGCAAATAGATTCTTTTAATAGCCAAGTAAGACCTAGATTCTTTTCTATTCAACTTGACCATTCACATTCATACTTTCATAATATTATAGCTACTTAACCAAATGTAATAAACTCCTCGTCAGAACATATAACTTGAAAATAAGTTTTTAGCCAAATAATTTATTACTTTGGCTAAAATTGTTTAAATAATTTAAGATTGTTTTCATTTTCTTATTTTTTTTTTTTTTTACTTTTCAAATAGTTATCTGTTAATTTTTTCATATTGAGATAAAGACTTAATTAATTTAATTAATGCAGATATAGAAAACTTAATTAAAATATGATTAATTCTTTTAATAGATGCATACTTAAGTAAAAATGTGTTTGTGAATGTTGGTGCAAATATGTGTTCAATCATTGTATCATGGCAAGAAAGAAAGAAATAAACATATTTTTAGGCATTTAAAAGAATACTAAATAAATAAGTTTAAATAAATATGATAAAAAAATATAATTTAAAAATTTATCATATAACAAAAACTAATAAATTTTATAATATATTGGAAATTGTGACCATATATGTTATTTTTTGTTTGCATATAAAATTATTTTTAGACATAATGTTACATGTTAGTGTAGTTGTTATTAAATGATCATGTACCGGCTTGATCAATGCTGTAAAATTTGAAATACCTGTTGTACATATACTGTTCATAAGCATGAGGTTAACCGTTACCTGAGATCCAATGTGGTGAATTGGATCTTAGCTATAGCTTCAGGGTCCGAAGGACCGAGGGCCGAGGAGAGAAGCAAGCAGGCCACGTAGATCGAGGACAAAGGTAGGGAGCTAGCATGAAGACCAGATGGAGACGCTTTAGCTTTGTTGTACTTACGTTAGATGTAAACACTCGGAGGAATGTACGGCCTTTTGAACAGTCAGATACACTGTTATCAATGATATCCAGTTACTCCTTATTATGAAAAAAAAAATTCGCTCAAAACTCTGATCAAAACGCTGTGAAAACAGTTGTGAAAACCGGGGTGTTACAGTGTCTGTGAACACACATATATGGGCGTGTACACACACATATGTGTGTGTTGTATATGTGTGTTCACACACATATCTGTGTGTACACACTCGTATAACACACATATGTGTGTGTATGTACACATATCTCACATATCTGTGTGTACACACGTCTCTTAAATATATGTGTGTGTGTATAAACACGCACAACGATAAGATCAGAGATTTTAAAGCATATTGATACTTATAAATAAACAATGTATGTAATCGATCTCCCAAACATCCTCCCCGCTTGTGTGAAAATCGAACTTCTCTTATTAGGAAACTTTATTAACTAAACGTCTTTTCTTTTTCCTCTCTCTCTCTCTGTTTTTTTTTTTCCTGGTAAGACCAATTGTGCATGTCATTTACTTTAGGGGCGATAAAGTATATATATATATATATATATATATATATATATATATATATATTGTTGTTAAACTCGCAAGTTAATTCTTTGAGCTTCCAGTTCTTATATTTCTACCTTATAAAGTTGTATGTGTCACTCTTAAACTCAATAATTGTAAACTTGTCAAGCGTGTGAGTCTACACACCAAGTTTATCGATTTTACATTTTTAACTTACAAAATCGTGTTAACTTGATCCTAAGCTCGTGCTAATTTTTTTTAGATTTGATCATGTTTACTGGCTTTATATATGAATTTTATAAAAAAGTTATTTCTTGAGTACGATAAATTATGAATAAAGATGGATTTAATTTCAATTATTAGGATTTAAAATATATTTAAATCAAATGTTTATTATTTTTTTATTTTTTAATTATATACTATTAATATCTATTTATTTCGTAAAAGTTTACAATTCGAATCGACGATATGATTTTATGTTACTATAACAAATTTAAATAAATTCGTAAGTTTGACAACATTTTGTATGTACGTGTAGCCTTAGAGTAACAAAAAACAATCAACATGTCTGTCAACTTTTAAACTACTCCTACCTATCCTATATCAAAGTATTTAATGATAGTACTTTTGAGAGATAGAAATGAAAAGTAATTTAATAGTTTTAAGACAGTTTTATTGATTCAATCAATTTACCTCGGTTTCAATTAATTAAAAAAAGGCTTATACTATATTCAATCGAAGGGAGCATTGCCCTAAGCATATGTTTGGAAGGAGCGAAAACGGTGAAAAAAATAGGGGGAGGGGGAGAAGAATATTATGAATGAAAAATTCAAAAAATAGTAAAAAAAAAAAAATCTTATTTTTAGGAGTTTTCCTTCTTAATATTCTTTTGCCTTTCATTTTCTTTAAGACCTGGTTGAGATGTTTGTTTTACTTCAACACGTAAACCCAATTCTGTTTTCCTTCAATATTTATTTATTTATTTATTTTTAAATTCCTTATTCATTGCACATTTAAAATGAGTTTCTCTATCATCAGAGTAGCTTCCAATTAAATTATTAAAAGAAGTACTTCAGAAAAACAACATGCATCTTTTACAAATAACAAACTCAAAGCAATTTTCTTAATTTCAATAAATTAGTCATCTAGTACGTACATTTAAGACCGGAGAGAGTATTCTTTTAAACGACAATATATGTTGGTCCAGTTAATAAGGAGTTGTCTTATATATCTACAAGGTCATGAGTTCAAAATTCACTGCCAATATAAGGATCTTGTTGGAAGGTAATTTGTAAGTATATCTATTATTCTAATCTTCCTTGTAGAGGTTAGGAAGGAGGGCCATTGACAGATATGGAGGAGGCAAAATAAGAGATCAACACATTTAATGATTGTCTTTTGATTGAATGATTATAAAGTTTATATCAAAAGTACTATCGGAAAAACAAAGTTTGTGGTCTTACCTAGTATATTAGCTTAATTTCTTAAGTGATTGTGGTCTTACCTAGTACATATTTACACACACATATGTGTGTATATATATATATTAGAGTAAATACCCTTTTTGGTCCCTGAAATAACACGCGCTACCCATTTTGGTCCCTGAGTAAAAAAAATGTCATTTTTAGTCCTTAAACAGTAAAAAAAAAGGTCCCTTTTAGTCCTTTTAGTCATTTTTTGTGGGCATTTTAATCCCTCACAAATTCCCAAAAAATCATTTTTAGTCCCTAAAAAGGACCGAAAATGACATTTTTTTTACTCAGAGACCAAAATGGGTAGAGCGTGTTTTTCCAGGGACCCAAAAGGGTATTTACTCTATATATTAATAAGATAAGATCAGAGATTTTAAAACTTATTGATGCTTATAAATAAACAATATATGTAATTATCCGAAACATCCTCAAGCTTGTGTGAAAATCGAACTTCTCTTATTAGGAAACTTTATTAACTAAATGTATTTTCTTTTTCCTTTTCGTTTTTTAAACTAGTAAGACCAATTGTGTATGTAATTTAATTTAGGGGCGATACAACATATATGTATTGTTGTCAAACTCGTGGTAGTTGTAAACTCATCAAACGCGTGAGTCCACACATTGAGTTTACTGTTTTTTCATTTCTAGCTTATAAAATCATGATAGCTTGATCTTAAACTCGTGCTAATTTTTCAGATTTGATCATGTTTAGTGCTCTAAATATGAATTTTATAAAAAAGTTCTGTAATACCCCGAAATTTGAATTAGGGAATTTAAGGGCCAAAGTGCCAAAATGACCAAAATACCCCTGGGAGGAGTAAATAACTTAGGAAAATGGTGAAAAATCCTAAAGGGCAATGAAATAATTATTTAAATTGGGAGAGCGTATATCTCTAATTTTGGTAATTTAATAAATTACAAACTTGGAGAAATTGAAGAAGAATGCTCAAAAAAAAAATGGTAATGACCATAATGCCCTCACAAATTCTAGTATAATGAAAGAGACATGGAAACACAAATGTCAATGCAAGTGTTATGAGGTAATAAGATATTCTAATTAAGAAAATTATCAACAAGTGATAATTAAGTAATTAGGTAATTACTGGCTAATTACTTAAGCTTAAGCAAAGGAAATTCAGAGATAATTAGGTGAAGCTCCAAAATTTGTGGAAAATGGTTGAAAATTAGTAAAAATATATTTACTAATTAATTGGAGAATATTGTGAAAAATAGTTGAGTTTAGGTATTTTTAAGCCTAAATGCAAGAATGGACCAATAGGAGAATTTTGTAAAAAATTATGTAAAAATAATTATTTAATTAATTAAATAATTAATTAAATAATTACTTGAAAAAAAAAACGAAATAAAAAAAAAATGGGCAGAAAAAAAAAGAGAAAAAAATGAAAAAGAAATGGAAAATAACATATGCAAGTTGCAATTATTTTATTATTATAATTAATTAAAGCAAAAAATGTGAATAGTAACTTAGAAATTAGGAAACGGATCCTATCTAGAGATCTAGGAATGAGATTTCCAAAGTCAGGGAAAAATAATGATCAGTGGAATTTTGTCTTCCGTTAGACTCTTACTAAGTAAATTCGAAGTCGTTTGTGCATTTCCTAATAAAACAAAATAGGGAAAAATGCATATAGGCATATTTTTGGATATAGAGAAAATAAATTCTAACTCAACATCTAGGCATGAGTTTGAATTTATTTTAACATATTTGGAATCAGTGAATTTTTCTGAAGAAGTTGGTGATTTCAGAAATGCGTTATGAAACCGGACGCGTTCGGTCACGTTTTTCGAGAAAACTTCAACTGGACTGTTGGAGCCCTTTATGGAACCAAAATTTAGGTTAACTTGGACATTTCTACTGAGTGAGGAAATGGTTTCAAAGTTGTGAATCCAGAATTTTGAGATTTCTTCGAAATTACGCGAATCGGGTACCGATCGGAGTTTTATCGGTATAACACCTTCTTGGACAAGATTACATCATCATTAATGATGCAATTTGGAGCCACCTAAGGGCTGTATGTCGACCAACAGCTCCAAGGGGTGGGATTTTTCCATTTAATACAAGTAAAATCCAATGGTTGAGATCAAAGTGAAAAATGACCATTTTGTCCTTCCTTTCTTCTATAAATAGGTAGCTCCCCTTCATAAATTTTCACACCATTCCTCCTTCCTTTTTGCTGATTTAGAGAGAGAAAGAAGAGAGAGGAGCTCTGGGAAATTCTGCAGCGAAGCTCTGGGTAAGTTTTTCGGTACCGAGCTTTTAGTCTTCGTAGTTCTTTCAATAGTTAGAGTAGTAATGCTAGAGTATCCTTTATTTTTCAAAGTATGATTAGATATCATATGATAGGGCTATTTTAGTCTAGAATTTCTAAAATCATAATTGCGTCGAAGTTCTGGCGAAATTTCGGGAAGAAAATTTGTAAGAGTAACGAAGTGCTGGCCAAATTCCGCCAATTAGGGGTATAGGGGCAAAATGGTAATTTTTACCCAAAATGCCAGATATAGTACCAAATCACTAATAAAAGTGATATTACTCTTATAGGACGTCGAAACTCGATTTCTTTGTCGTTACTGTTGTCCCGACAGACGTTTATTGTTTTCTGTCAAAACGACCGTTTTCGTAAACGTGCCGTAATACGATCAACGAAGGTACGTTCGCATCTTTGTAACACTAACTCTGATGGATATAGTATGCTGTATATGGTATGTATGTGATGTGTGTATGGTGTGTAAATGTGGGGTCTTTGTTGGGATGCATATTATGTTAAAAGATAACTGTATGCATGCTGGGAGCGATATATCTGTAAGGCTGGGAGCAATACATTTATAATGCTGGGAGCGATACATCTGTAATGCTGGGAGCGATATATCTGTATGCTGGGAGCGACACATGTGCATTGGTTGGGTGTGGGTTATTTGTTGTTGTTTGGTTACCCATATGTGTGTATGTATACATGAAGTTAACCGTTACCTGAGATCCGGTGCGGATCTCAGCCCTCAATATAGCGTCAGGTTCGGGAGGACCAAGGACCGAGGATGGAGGCAAGCAGCCTGCGTAGAAGACCTGACTGAAGACTTCATTTCGTTGTTCCGGTAGGAGTCTTCCTTTTGATGTTGTCTTTTACTTCTGAAAACTCTCGGTTATTGAACCGCCTTTGTAATCAGCCAGATACACTACTGTTGGCTTTTTGAATCTATATATCAGTTACTCTTCCGCTCAAATGCTCTACTTTGATGATTTTGAAATGATGTTTGACAAAAAAAAAAAAATTTTATACTGCTTGTGAAAAGTCGGGATGTTACAAGTTCTCTGTTGAATATGATAAAATTATGTAAAGATGGACTTAATTTCAATTATTTGGATTTAAAATATATTTAAATCAAAATGTTTAATTGTTTATATTTTAATTATTTAATTATACACTATTAATATCTATTTATTTATAAAAGTAAACTCATAAGAGTTTACGATTCAAGTCAATGATATGATTATATGTCACTATTATAGGTATACTTAAACTCGTGAGTTTGTTAACAACTTCATAAATATATATATATATTATTATTATTATTTTTTTTTGCCTTAGGAGAGTAAGGAAAAACAATCAACATGTCTTTCAACTTTTCAACTACTCCTACCTGTCCGATATCAAAGTATTTAACGATTGTACTTTTGAGAGATGAAAATGAAAAGTAATTTAATAGTTTTAAGACAATTTTATTGCTTCAATCAATTTACCTTGGTTTCAATTAATTAAAAAAAGGCTTATACCATATTCGATCAAAGGGAGCATTGCCCGCATATGTTTGGATGGAGGGAAAATGGGGAAAAACAAAATAGGGGGAGAGAAGAATATTATGAATGAAAAATTCAAAAAATACACACACACATATATATATATATATTATTTTTGGAAGTTTTTCTTCTTAATATTCTTTTACTTTTAATTTTCTTTCCATCCAAACTAAGAGCTGGTTGAGATGTTTACTTTACTTCAACATGTAAACCCAATTCAGTTTGCCTGAAAATATTTAATTTTTTTGAAAAACTTTCCCAATTCATTGCACATAGAAAAGGAGTTTCTATCATCAAAGTAGTTTGCAATGCAAATTATTAAAAGAAGTACTCTAGAAAAACAACACAGGATCTTTTATAAATAACAAACTTAAAAGCAATTTTCTTAATTTCTATAAATTAGTCATCTAGTTTGTACATTTAAGACCAGAGAGAGTATTCTTTTAGACAACAATAAAGGTTGGTCCAGCTGATAAAGAGTTGGCTTATATCACAAAGTCATGAGTTCAAATTTCGTTGACGATGTAAGGACCTTGTTGTAAAGAAATTTATAACTACCTCTATAATTCTCATCTTCCTTGTAGAGGTTAGGAAGGAGGGTTATTGACAGATATGGAGGAGGCAAAAGAAGAGATCAACACATTTAATGATTGTCTTTTGATTGAATGATTATAAAGTTTACATCAAAAGTACTATATATCGGAAAAACAAAGTTTTGTGGTCTTACTAGAATATTGGCTTAATTTCTTAAGTGATTGAAGTGTTTCCCCATCACGGAATAACCAAATTATTCAATCCTCTGCAAACAAAAAATTAAAGGCTGTAGAAACTGGTTTCCACATAATGATGATGACAAATCACCAGCATTAAAGTTCATAATAACTACGTCACTACTACAAAAAGATTTACAACGTTCATTTTTTTTTTCCCTATTTTACGTCCCTTTAAATAGGGATGTTTAACTGAGCAACGTAGATTTAAAGATTTAAGATGTCCCAAAATTATTTGGGAAGCATAATTTTTTTATGGCGTCCCAAAACACAATTTGGGACGTGTAAAGTTTTATTTTTTTAAAAAAATTCTTCACACGCCTATCAGACCAAGAAAACAGAGCTCCGACGAAATCACTCCAACAAAATCACAGTAAAACAAAATCCAAAATCCAAATCGCAAGAATCAGACTAACAAATCTAGAAATCTAGATCTAACAATCAAAAGAAGGAAAGACGAAATCCAAATCATAGTAAATCAAAATCCAAAATCCAAATCCAGATCTAATAATCGAAATCCTTCTCATCTTCGAAAACCCATCGTCCGACACCATCCCGACCGTCGCTAAGCCAGCATCGTTGCCGTGATCCCCTTCACCATTTTGTAGCAAAATTTTCAAGGAGATCTGAGCACCTAGAGGCGCAGATCTAAGGAACTAAAGGTAAACCGAGAGTAGAGAGAGGAGATCAACTAACCTAGTGAGAAATGAGGCAAACTCGAATTGAAGGCGAAGGTACCGTGACTATGAGAAAGGAGGCAATGGTCGAGTTCGCCTCTGTCTCGCCTCTCACTCTTGCAGCCTCAAACTCCTCCAGCCGGAGGTAATGATGGAAGATGAAGGCCAGGTTCTCTTCTCCGGTCAAGCTCCTCCATGTCGCCAATACTCTCAACGTGTCTATGTGTGATAGAGAGAGAGAAGAAAAGAGATGGCAGTGCTCTTAAGTCTCAACACTTTTGTGTGCGTATGTGTGTGTCAGATTCAACGAGCGTTTGTGTGTGTGAAAGAGAAGAGATGAGATGTGTGTGTGTCAGATTTGTTGGGAGTGCTAAGAATTAAGGCGTCCTATTATTTATTAGGACGCCTAAAGAAGATTTGGGACGCCAAAAATCTCTGATTTTGGTGGTTTTTAGCATCCTTTTTTTTAAAGTGGGATGCCATAAGTATACTTTAGGCATCCAAACTTAAATTTGGGACGCCAAAAGTATATTTTAGGCATCCCATTTTAAAATTGGGACGCCAACAATATATTTTAGACGTCCTAACTTTAAATTGGGACGCATAAAGTCTTTCAATAATTACAAAAATGCCACCGCCTCTTTTTTTTTTACTTCTTTTTTAAAAAATAAATATGTTTTTTAAGGAAGTAAAATATATATTTTGTAGTAGTGGGTGGACTTTTGATAATTGGCTTTGCAATACTATTCAACTAAACGGAAAATAGAGGATATGGACGAGTTACATGAACAATAGTTAATAATATTAACGTTTCTCACATCCCCAGAATAATTAATAATATCATCACATGAATTGTCATTCTGACATGTTAGGGGTATGTTGTCGATATATAATGAATTTATTCTAATATAATTTACTCATGTCTATCAATTATTGATCCCCTGCTTCGTTTAATTTTTTCAAACTTTCTTTAGATCCACACACCAACATTATTAATTAGGAGGATGATGGGAAATCCAACCAAAAGCTAGTGATTAGGTGGGAGATCCCACCGACTTTAATATCTTATTGAGTCATCACACTCTGGGCAACGTGGGACTAGTTCCTATATACTATTATTCTCTCTCATTCTTATTATTCTTATTATTAGACACAACCTAATAATTCTCACAAACTAATAAAAAAAGTCAAAGTCATTAAATTTATCCTAATATTTAAGTAATTTTCAATATTACTCATACTAACTACACTAAACACTAATATCATACTCCTCTAATCCTAAATATATGACAAAGTTTGTAGTGCAAATTGCACTATAAACTTTATCCTATATTTAGAACCGGAGATAGTATTAACTATTATCTCACCTACTATTTAATGTACTTTGTTTCTTCATATACTAGTTATTTTTAATGTATTTTGTTTCTTCATATACTAGTTATTTTTAATGTATTTTGTTTCTTCATATACTAGTTATTTTTAATGTATTTTGTTTCTTCATATACTAGTTATTTCTTCATTTCTACATAAATTCAAGAATGTGTTTCTTCCTTCCTCCACATTTTCAACATTCTTTCCATAGACAAATATATCTCTTCATCTTTCCTTCATTTTCAAGTTCAATTTCATAAAGTGAAGAACTTAAATCATTAACCTCTACATTATATTTCTCAATCATAAACATAATGTTCATATTTATCCACTAGTGCAAAAAAGGGATTTAAGACCACCTCATTTAGAGCGGATCATCGACTCCCCGGTCTTAAAGGTGTGACCGGTGGCAGTTTTGTAAATAAAAAGAACTTCTTATACATTGAAGGGCTATAAGACCGCCTCATTTAGAGCGGATGATCGAAGCATCGGTCTTAATGGTGTGACCGGTGGCAGTTTTGTAAATAAAAAGAACTTCTACACAATGAAGGACGCCTCATTAAGACCGGACTAAGTATCGGTAGGTCTAAAAGTGTGACCGGTGGCAAATTTGTAAATATAAAGAACTTCTTATTCTGATCAATTTTTCATAGATCTTATCCAGACCTGTTAAAATAACAACCGGTCTTAAAAATTTTAATAAAAAAATTGAAATATCAATTACTTTTATGGAGAAATCTCATCAAGGCAGACTTATATTTTCTACACTCCAAAATATTACGGAAAAATATAAATATAAAGGTATTAAAGTTTTAAGACTGAACAAAAAAATTTGGCCGGTACTAAAGTTTGAATAAAAAATTAATTAATTTTAAGACCGGACATATAGAAAGACCGGTCTTAAAGGTTATCTTTTAAGACCGTATATAGGTATATGTCCGGTCTTAAAAATGAAGCGCCAAATAAACGTTACTTCGCGCGGAAGCTTTTGTCACTCTCACTGAAGAACCCCTGTTCACGTTGCGAAACCCTTCCTGTTGCATTACCTCTCTTCCTCGCCCCGTGTACCGTTAGCCTCTGTTACTCCCTCATTTTCTCAGGCATTCCTCTCTTACTGTCTTGAAAATGAGCGGTGAAAACGATTCCACTCGTGTTCCTGAAACTACGAGATACTAGTTTGGTGGTGAGGGTCGGACGAACGAACCCTCTTCATCTCACATTGAGCCTCTCGCCGCGCCGTGCACGCCGTGGTAGAAGCGGCACACGAATGATGGAAGTATCCCTTAGTCGGAATTACGGGACGAAGCTCGAGATTCTTTTTGATGAAAATTTGCAACTTTGTCGGTCCTAATAAAAGCACATATACTAGTTTTGTCGGCGCTCTAGTACGCACGCAAGGTTAGCATTTTGACAGATGAGTGGAAAAATGTGGACCAAAAAATAATAAAGGATCCTATGTGGGACACTATCCGGCTTACATTCACCGTCCCTGATTCTGAGAAGTTGAAAGACTCAACATTGTCTTATTGTCTTTGAGTGGTTCGGAAGTTTACGACCTTTCGGCTAACACTTATATTTTGCCGAGAGAAGCCGACCATCAACCACGAGACAAGTACAAATTTCTTGATGAACAAACTTGGCAACAATTTGTTCGAAGCGGACCACTCTGAAGCTACGGTGAGTTTATATTTAGTTTTGTTTGCACTTTTGTTTGCTTATTAACTTTGTGCGAATATGTGAATGTTATTGTGTACATCTAATCCTGTTAGTTATATGGTTTGGTTTGTGAATAGAAGTATACATTTGCTGCCTTTGTCCTGCATGAGAGGAGCATGTCCTAGTTCCATGCAAGTCGATATGTAAAGCGTGTAATGGCAATGGTTAGGCGTTGTTGCTAGTTAGTAAGTATGTTAAGCGTGTAATGGTTTCGATGCAAGTAGTTAGTTAGTTATTCTAATATGTGTAGGAACCATTTACGATGAATGAATGAATTGATTGAGTTGGCGGCATTTCGCAACTCCCTTTCCTTTGGTTTTCCCAATTTCTTCTACAATGCTACATCTTCCTTAAGTAAAATGTTGAAACTTGATGAAGTGAATTTGACTAATGTTTGACGTTCATATCAAGCGAAGTTCTCGATTTACGTTAGTGACATGGTGGAATTCATAATTGATATATAAAGGGGGATTGGAGGACAGGTAGGCCTAAAGCAATACTTTGGTAAATCCAAACGCCACAGACAAAGTATGGTTACTCGGGAGGAGATGGATCAGACGCTTGCCAAATTAAGTGAGGAATCGGCGCGAAAGATCTTGCATTGAGGATGTTTCAATCGAGATGAGCAAGATGAAGGAGGAGATGGAGAAAATGAAGTTCCTCCCGAGCTCTCGGCCGAGAGACCAGTGTGGATCCCTTGACACCTTCACTGCACCTATGCAGCGGCGAGAGCACTAGAGGGAGCTGCATTGTTGGACAGTCAGAGCAACCTTGTCATCTGTATGTGGAGGATCGTGATGGTCATAGACAATTGGTTGCTAAAGGGACTATCAACAACTTGGGATCAAGCGTACACCACGAACAAATGGCGATGATGAAGTCGAGTGTCAGTTGAAGAGGTGATCTTTGATGCACCTGTCCCTCTCCCAACTGATGAGCTGAAGCTTGTGAGTGAAGTCAAGGGAACCTTCATCTCTTGGCCAGTGAAGCTTGTAGATGTCTCTACTCCTCCTCAAGCTCCACCCCCACATCAAGCTTCACCCCCTCCTCAATCTCCATCCCCTCCTCAAGCTCCACCCTCCTCAAGTTCCATCCCTACCGCTAACTTGACGGCCAAGGAAAAAATAAAAGATTTGGTAGCCAAAAAATGGTTTAAAGATAAATCGTGGCCTGTCGATGAAGTAGTAGGCATCCCAAATCCTGAACCGGTTTACTTTGATAATGAAGATGTAGAGTCCATCTTTGCTTCCTGGAAAGCAAGTTACTAGTCCATGTGTTCAAATATTTATGAAGTAAGTATCTTCTTCCTTGATTACATAATTTAAATGCACCGTTTAGACACCATACATATATACTAATTCCCTGATCGATGTCATTCTTGTAGGTGCATGCACGAGAAACTGGTTCAACAGGGCAGAATTTCGGATTTTGGGTTCTTGTGCCCAGTGTATGCAAGTACAACACTACCTCTGGAAATGAGACAGGAGTACATATCAAAGAGGTTTTGTCAAGTGCCAAGAAAGGTGTACTTGTTTCCATATTGGCTTGGGTACATATATATCACAATTCTTGTTTGCAATTCACTTAATTATATTATGCTACATATATATATATATATCACTGAGTACTTTACTGCTGTGAATTTTCAGCAACCACTGGCAGTTGGTCGTCATGAACATGGAGTCGCATTATGTTATCTTCTTATGCTCCCTTCACCTGGATCCATCGCTTGTGTTGAAGCAGATCATCAACGAGTAAGAATGTCATTTTGATTGTCTTGTCTGAAATCTTTGTTGTGAATTTTCAGTGAACATTAATGATAAATTTGTGATTTTGATGATAGTGGCATGAAGACCTTCCAAGTTGATGTAAAAAAAAAAGAGTGGGGTTCAGCTCACAGATCCTAAATGGCACAAAATTAAGGTTAGTACATATTTGGACATGGCATAATTGCCTTCTGAAGTTGGTCAGTAAGCTATATATGCTCTTATATATATTTATTGTTATTTTTAGACCCGTCGGCAACCGCAAGAATCGAACTTATGTGGCTCGTACGTCATGAAACACATATATGATATTGTGACGGAGGGAAAGACTAAATTCACTTTAAGGGTAAAATGTTATGGTTGAATTCAGTCACTGATGGTTTAATGTTACATATGAAATATGCACGTAATAATATGATATTTCTGTTTCTGTCTTTGATGTTACAGAGGTTTTCCGTCCAAAGCCATTTTCGATGATGAAGTGGAGCACATACGCTATGTGTTTTGTGAATATCTCGTATAAACCGGTCTTAGAAAAGCTAAGTCAGGACAATGATTAATGTCCTAAATTAATTCCTTTGTAAATAATATATGCTAGCTGTAGCAACAATAGCCTTCTGTACATACATTATTTGTTTATTTTTTCGACTAGCTAATTCATTCATTTGTAAATATAACACAATGTAATTCAATAATAAATTTGTTTATTATTTCGAACAATTTGTGTGTGTCCATTTTGGGTTTCTGAATGAATGGGATGGTGGATAAAGCTATTTAGTGCTTGAAATTTGAGGTACAGGCGGATGTTGAAAATGAGCCGAAGAGGCTCAAAAGTATTCGCGACTTTTAGGACCGGATATTTGTTAAAAGTACGGTCCTAAAGGTCTTCGTCCATTTTAAGACCGTATATTTAACAAATATCCGGTCCTAAAAGTCTTTGTCTAATTCTAAAAAATAATGGTAGAGACATTTAGGACCGTATATATGTCAAATATCCGATCCTAAAAGTCTAGAAAATATACGGCTAAAATATTAGGACCGTATATTTGTTAGTTGTCAGGTCTTAAAAGTCTTCGTTTATTTAATAGTTTGTCGAAACCTTTAGGACCGTATATTTGTTAGATGTCCGCTCCTAACTTTAAATTTTAAAATAAGGCTTAATTTTTAGGACCGGGGATTTATTATACGAATGGTCCTAATATTCAAGACTTCGTTTTTTATAATAGTTTGCCGAAACCTTTAGGACCGTATAGTTGTTAGTTGTCCGCTCCTAACATTAAATTTTAAAATAAATTTTAGGACCGAGGTTTTATTATAGGTCCGGTCCTAATATTCTTCATTTAAATAGAGTTGGTGATTCGGTTTTCAAACACATCGTTAGGGTTCAAGGCAACCATGTTTCTGGCGATCTTCTCAAGTTTTGTGCTTCGTTGTCCTCGTTTCTACTTTTCTGGTTGTGAAGATCATCATCGGTGTCCCTTTTCTTTTGTCGGAAAAAGAAAGAAGATAACGAAAAGGACACTGAAAATGTTCACAACAAGACAAGTAAAGAGGACGACAACGATGGTCCAAACTTGAGAAGAGTCGTCACTCTGTTTGTTTTTATTCGAAAAAGGTAAATAATTTTTTTGTTTTTTTTTGTATGGTCGCAATTGTTAACTTTATTCTGCAAATTTTTAAGATTGATCACCACGAAGAGGACAATGTTTTGTTTGTTCTTGTTGTCGGAGAAAAAAGAACATAAAGTTAAAGGCAAACAAGGAAGGCGATTGGGAAATAAAAATTTTATTTAATAATATTTTTTTTCCTGCTGCCTTGTGAGGCAGCAGTACAAAAACAAAATAAAAAAAATAAAAACTTAAAATTTCTAATCCTCCCCATCGTTGTCGGAGGGGAGGGAAGGGTCGGAGACGTCGTCATCAGAGGTATGGTACTTAACGTCATTGGCGTCGAGTACCGCGTTCAGCTTGTTGTTGACGGCGTGATAGACCTGAAACAGCTTGGCCCAAGCTTCGGTCTATATGATCGACACGAGCTATCAGTGCTCCAAAGATTGCCGCGAGGTTCGGGTTCGGAGGCAACGGAGGAGGATATGGAGGTGCCTCAGGATTTCGCCCAAAAGGAGGACCTCGTCGTGGTGGAGAAGCCATTACGGTGGAGGTTCTAGGAGGAGATGGAGATGAATGTGAAGAAAGTAACAACGGGTTTAAATAGAGAACCCATCCTGAAGAATGTGAAACGCTAGGAAACATTAACGAGGAGACGCATATTTGCTCAGAATACGAGGAGACGCCTAGTTGGGAAGTTTATGTGGAAGCCGAAGAGACTCTGAATCATTCATTTCAACATGGGGAAGGGACTCTTTGAAAAGAATGAACTTTTAATACCGGATACTGTGTAAGATCCGTTCTTAAAAGTAATTTTTTTAACCAAAAATTCTTACTTGAAAAAAATAAATTGAAATATAATAATTAATGAGTTTTAGGACCGGATACAAAGTAAAATATCGGTCTTAAAAAATGATTTTTAGGACCGAATATATGATAAAAGGACGGTCTTAAAAGTAATTGAATTAAAAATTAGTTTTAGGACCGGATACAAGATAAAAGTTCGGTCTTAAAAGTTTGTTAAAAGTAAATGACTATTAGGACCGGATATTTTGAACAAATATGCTCTTAAAGTAGAAACATTAAATTCATTATATACCAATTGACGAATTCATCATCGATGTTTATCTCTCCCGCTATTTGTCCTTATATACTCCACACACTACCTCTTTGTCCTTGTTAACTCCTCACTTCCTATCTCTGCCCCAACTTCTCAAATCCTCAAACCATGGTTAGATACAAGCAAACTGCTCGTAGGGGTGCATACACGCCTCAAGCTCGTGCCATGGTTAGATCATTATATGGTGCGCCTCCTCCAGCGACAGTGCGTCGTATTGTTTCCGAAGACTCTCGGGTCGTTGGACCCATTGTTATTTCTTCGGATGATGAAGAGATTGCTCATGCCGCACCCCCTCGATCCTTCTGCCGATCCTGTCCTTGCTGAGTTCATCCGTCATCTTGAAGCTGGCCATGCAGATGTTCATAATCCCCATCTCCAACTTGTTGGCCCCAGCACGCCTACCTCTGATCCATTCATATTGCGGGTGGAGAGAATAAGACAACAACTTGCTGATCTCCGGCGGGAAATTAATGCTCTTCACGCCGAAATCGCTGAGGTTGTTCAGTCAAATTCTTGTGGATGATAATATTCAGCTTGTTTTTCTTTTGTTTTTTTGTTGTTGTGTATATATTCTGAAGTAATGTAAGAAACATTAAGAACACTGTATGAATTTTTTGGCTGTTCTCCAGTAATCCATTAAAGAAACTTATTCTCCAATTTTCCTTTATTTTTTGTCCAAAAAAATATCCTTTATTTTATTGATTTAATATTGCAATCACCAAGGCCATTAAGACCGGACATTTTATAAGTAACGGATCTAAAGAGTATTTGAATTTTAGGACCGGATATTTTATAAACCTCCGGTCTTAAAACTTAAAAGACTAATAAAAATTTAGGACCGGATAATTTTAAAACTCCGGTCTTAAAATGTTAGTTGTATCTTTAGGACCGAACATTTAATTAATAACCGGTATTAATAAAATCCAAAAAGCTAAATAAGGTATCTTTGTCGCGCGGAAAAATTAAATTTCCCTCTCTGATATCTTGTCTTGCCGAAAGTGAATACTCAGGTTCCGACTCGAAATTTCCCTCTCAGCTTCGTCGTTTGCTTGCGTACCTCTCGACAATCACTCTGGTTCCTTAGCTAAACGTCTATAGACGAAGCTGTAAGAGATGTTTCGGTTAAAACTTTATTATTTTCTAGCTTATCGTTCTTGGTTTTTCATGGGTTTAACGAAATCGGTGTAATGTTGTTATGGGTATTCTCTGTTGTTAATGAATATTATTTTTTGAAGATTATATTTGCACTTTAGACCTACCCAACTAACCAACAAGTGTTTTTAGGTTACTCTTGCTGTCTTGTCTGCAACATCAACGTTCGTGAGCGGAGAAGTAAGACGACTCAGCAAACGCATTTGAATTTATATGCTACAGGTTAGTCCACAAGACCTTCATCCCTGCATTTAATTTCCTCGTCTTGCATTTATTTTGGTTCTTGGATTCACTGTGATGCATTTATGACCAAAAGTGATTCTTAATTTGTTATGCATTTAATGGGCAAGTTCCTCCGTAAAAGTGATTCTTTGAGACAATATTTGCATTTGGAGTTGGCTTATTTTATATGCAAGTTTCAATTTTCGGATTATGTATGATCAAAGATTTTCGTCTATAATATATAGGAATTCTACTATGGATCACAGTTGGATAGATGCTTTACGAACGAGTGTTGAATATCAGAATGGGGTTAGGGAATTTATAGAATTTGCTAAACAAAATGCCCATGATGATGGGGGCAAGTATTATTGCCCTTGTGTAAAATGTTTGAATGAGTGTCGACTATGTCCTGAAGTTATACGCACACATTTAATTTGTCACGGATTTTGTAAGACTTATACAGTATGGGTATGGCATGGTGAACAAGTGCCATCAAGTGGGAAAAAACATGGGGAAGTGGCCTTTGATGATAATGACACGGATATGGATGATCGCATAGAGGACATTATCCGTGATGTAGGAGAAGAGGCTTTGAGTGATCACATGCATATGGTAATATGTGCAGTGATGCAGAGACACCGCTATACCGTGGGTGTAAAAAATACCAATTGTTGAACGCTGTATTGAAATTGGTAAGCTTGAAGGCACGTCATGGATGGAGCGACGAGAGTATTTCAGAATTGCTTGAGGCTTTGAAGGACATGCTTCCGATTGATAACGTGTTACCGCATCGCTACTATGATGCTAAGAAGATACTTTGTCCACTGGGGATGGAGTACAAAAAGATCCATGCATGCCCGAATGATATTGTATTGTATAGAAAAGAGTTTGAAGAGAAGCAGAGTTGTCCGATATGTGAAACCCCACGGTACAAGTCAGATAAGGGGCTTGCAAAAGTGTTGTGGTATCCTCCAATCATACCAAGGTTCAAGCGGTTGTTTGCGAATGAAAATGATGCAAAAATCTGAGGTGGCATGCAGATGAGAGGATTTCGGATGGACAGGCTTCGACATCCTGCCGATTCTTCTCAATGGAAGAAGATTGATCAATTATTTCCGAACTTCGACGAAGAACCTAGGAACCTCAGGCTTGCCCTTAGCACGGATGGCATGAATCCCTATGGAAGCCTTAGCGACATACATAGCTCATGGCTCGTACTCCGATTGTTTACAACTTATCTCCTATGTTATACATGAAACGAAAGTACATCATCTTTGTCTATGTTGATTTCGGGACCAAAACAACCCGAAATGACATAGATGTTTACCTGGAGCCCTTGATCGAAGACTTGAAGGAGTTGTGGGAAGAAGGTGTCGATGTTTTTGACTCTTTCAAGAAGGAGGTCTTTAAAATGAGAGCCATGATATTTTGTACTATAAACGACTTCCCAACATATGGGAACTTGTCAGGGTATAGTGTAAAAGGCCATAAAGCATGTCCGGTTTGTGAAGAAGGCACATGCTATCATCAACTTCAACATGGAAGAAAGACGGTGTATCTTGGACATAGGAGATTTCTTAGACGGGGCCACCCATATCGTCGATTAAAGAAGGCCTTTTTTGGTGGCCAAGAGTATGAAGAAGCTCTGGTGGCATTGACCGGGGAGCAAGTGTATGAAAAGGTTAAAAATATCAGTGTCATCTTCGGTAAGCTTTGGAAAGAGTAGAAAAGAAACAAATATATGGAAGAAGAGATCTGTATTCTTTGATCTTCCCTATTGGCGCAATCTTGATGTGAGACAACTGTATTGATGTCATGCATGTGGAGAAGAACGTATGTGATAGTATTGTGGGCACGCTTCTCAACATACAAGGTAGTTCGAAGGATGGTGTGAAGGCAAGATTGGATTTGCAAGCAATGGGAATACGCGAAGACTTGCATCCAAGGCCATATGGGAAGAGAACTTATTGTCCCCGGCTTCTCATACTTTGTCTAAGGATGAGAAACAAAGCTTTGTGAGTGTTTACATGGCACAAAAGTTCCCTCGAGTATTCTTCAAATTTTAAGAGGCTTGTCTCGATGAAGGACTTGAAATTAGTAGGCCAAAAGTCTCATGACTGTCATGTCTTGATGCAACAGACTACTCCAGTAACTATTCGAGGGATCGCCGAATATGATCTTCGGGTCGTTTTGACTAGACTTTGTTTCTTCTTCAATGCGGTTTGTAGTAAAGTGTTCAAGATTGAAAAGATGGATGAATTGGAGAATGAAGGATATCTTATCTCTTGCCACCTTGAAAAGCTTTTTGTTCCTTCATTTTTTGACATCATGGTTCATCTCATTGTTCATCTAGTGAGGGAGATAAAGTTGTGCGGCCCTATCCATTTACGGTGGATGTACCCTATTGAAAGATCTATGAAATTCCTAAAAGGGTATGTGAAGAACGCGTACCGGCCAGAAGCATCAATTGTTCAGAAATATGTTTCTGAAGAGGCCATGGAATTTTGTCAAAATTATTTGGCCAAGGTAAGACATTTAATTATTTGTATTCTTTTTCCCAATTCAATTTATTCATGTTCATAGCTTGTAGCTTAAATTAAGTATATCGACTTTTATGTGCTGTTTTGGATGGTGGATTTTTGTGTAAAAAAAATTCGGGAAAATTTAGAGCGCAAATAAATAAGACGGTCTTAAATGTTCAATTGTTAAGACCGGATGCATATCTATGACCGCTCTTAAAGGTATTAAGCCGGTCTTAAAAGTTGGTCTTTTAAGACCGGTCCATTTATAAGTGCGGTCTAAAAGTTCAATTTTTAAGACCGGATGTATATAACATCCGGTCTTGAAAGTCAGACTTTTAAGACCGGGATCTGGTCTAGGATATTACTATTTTTAGGACCGGGTTTATTTTTGTCCGGTCTTAATATTCAGATCTTTTAAGAGCGGTCTAGTTTTTGTCCGGTCTTAAAGTTTAAGTTTTAGGATCGAACAAAAAATATTTCAGATCTATTTAGTACGAATTTTAAGACCGAAGGTTTAAAATGTCCGATCTTAAAGAAACTCTTTAAGACCGGTTCTTTGTCCGGTCTTAATAGGGAGACCTTTAATACCGCCAGGAACAAGACCTGTCGTTGGTCCGCTCCTAATATACCTGTTTCGTCCGGTCTTAAAATCCTTTTTTCCACTAGTGATCTAACTTAGTTAGATAATTATCATCAAATAATAATTATTATATTTTTAAATGTTATTTGTTATACAACCTTTTAAAATATTAATGAAGAAATTTATTGCAAAAATTATTCACATAACTTTTTAAATATTTGTACAACATTTAGTAGTGGTCACTAAAATTGCTACAAACAATTAAAATTTAAATTTAAATTACTTGCACAATAATTTCAAGCGTTAATATCACGTTTGATCCTTAAAGTTTCACCCAATTTTAGTTTTGGTTCCTCAAGTTTAAAATCGGTGGTTTTGGTCCTTCAAGTTTACTCCATTTATAACCGTTAGTCCCTAAAGTTTAAAAAGAACTTGGTGTTGGTCTTTGGTGGTGTTAATTCATCCCATGTAGCACTAGCTAACACCATTAAACCAACTTCTATGGCATGCTTATTAAGAAAGATAACATGGAAAATGATATTATTTTGATTAATTATGAGCTGGACATTTAATTTATAAAGAAAATAAATAGATCCAGAATAAAAGAAATGCATGAAGTCTGGAGATTTAGGGATTGCAATTTGTCTGAGCAAAGTGATCCTGACACTTTAGGTGGTGATATGTTAATTACGAGATAGCCCAAGCCACCATGGCCTAAACCTTCATGTCATAATTAACCAAATAATTTCATTTACCAAATGTCATCTTTCCTAATAAGCATGCCACACAAACTGATTTAACGGTGTTAGTGCAATATTGGATGAATTAACATCGTCAAAGGTCACACCAGCCAAGTCCTTTTCAAACTTCAAGGACCAATTGTTATAAACGGAGTAAAATAGAGGGGCCAAAACTACTGGTTTCAAACTTGAGGGACCAAAACTAAAATTGGGTGAAACTTCAAGGACCAAAATTGGTATTAACCCTAATTTCAAATTTCATTTAACATTAGTAGCGGTTTAGAACCGCTACAAAATATTAATGCAATATTTTAAATATCATCTACACATTAGTAGCGGTTGCTAAACTGCTACAAATTTTGGCACTAAATGTAACATCCTCTTTTTTTTATATTAGGATTTAATTACAAATAAGAAAAATTAATTAATCATGATACATGAATTTTTGATGATCATCAAAATAAAGGTTTGTAGATAAAGTATCATTTATGATAGTAAAAGAAATTAGTAAAATAAGGATGTGGAAATAATAAATAGTTGTTGTAAAAAAGAAAGAAAGAACGGCAAAAACGTGCAGAAGAAGAAAGGAAAATGATAATGACAATGATAATAATGAATAAATTAATAATAAATTAATATTTATTTATTTTTAAAAAAAAAAACTATAAAACGGTGGCAGCATTTGCTACCACCGAATACATACTTAGGGAGCAAGTATTTCCCTAAATCGCCTCTCCCTGATCCCTGATAAATACCAATCACCCTCCATTATAAATATCAATGTGGTGTTATGTGTGTGTGACTTGTGAGCGTGAGAGTGGACTGGACGAGTTGAGCGAGAGTGTCAGGGAATGAGGAAAGAAAGGGAGGAGAAGAAAAGAAGAGTTTGAGAGATATTCACTACTACAAAAAATAGATATTACTTCCTAAAAGGATGTCCTATTTTAAAAAGGGAAGTAAAATGTGAACGCAGTGGCAAATTTATAATTATGCCATAACTGGACTTTTGAGCATCTAATAATTTTATTAGACGTTATGAGTTGGCTTTTTGGCGTCTAATAAACTTCTTAGACGCAAAATGTTTCTATTTCATCGGGATTTTCCAGGGCTAGTGAGGGCCAAGTGTATTAGTGAGCAGGGAGCAGAGTATATCGTGTTGCATCGTCTTTCCCTCTAAGTCGCGTGCCCTTCTTCTTTCACCTCTAGCCGCCTCTCCGTCGGACCTTCGGCCGTCGGTGTGCTCTCACTACAGTCTCTCTAGCATCTTCTGCGCTCCACAGTCAAGTAGGCAAAAGGTACTCTCTTCTCTTCCAGATCTCCTAATCTAGGGTTCCTTCATTATCGATGTCGTTTTTTGTATCTGATTGAGGAAAGCAAGCGCACCTGCCAAGCGCAACTGCAGAAGGTTCTTCCTTTTTGTTTTGGGCACGTACAATCTGCAGCGACGGAGGCAGATTTTGTCTCTTCAAAATGGGTTGAGTTTGAAGCCGTGTCAATCCTTGCCTGCTTTGTTCGCTGATCCCTCGTTTTTTGGGAGTCGGGTATCTGATTTTGTTCAATGTTGAGTTTTAATTTTGAATATGGCTTTGGATGGGTGACTCATTGTCGATTTGTTCGGATTTTAGCTAATGTTATCGCTATTGAGTACGCTTTTCTATGTGATTGTTTATATCTTTTTGTTAGTTCTCTATGTGTTTTGATGATTAATAACAATTGTAAACAAGTATGAATGTTTTAATAAGACAAAAGAGTCAAAAAAATTCTGTCATCGCAAAACTCGAGCCTAACTAGGCAAGCTCGAGTTTGCTGCAAACAGAGCACATCAAGGCTATTTCAGCATGACAAACTCGAGTCTGAATAAATAAACTCGAGCCTAAACTCCCATGGTATAGTAATAAAAAGTTTACAAATAAGTAAACTCGAGCCTCGTATAGACAAGCTCGAGTTTGCCTCTGTGAACATTTTCCAATTGAAAACCATCTCTTTAAACTTCAGAGTTATATTTTTGTGTAGAATTTGGTTATTCCTATGGCTGTAAATTGATGAACACTCGAGCCCAAATATATGGACTCGAGCCTAATACTTTTGTAGAGTTTACTCTATGGTTTGACAAACGAAGAAGAGTTTACAAACAGTAAACTCGAGCCTCGTTATTACAAGCTCGAGTTTTCCCCGGCAGAAGAGTTCCCAAGGTTTCCTTCATTCACAAACTCCAGAGTTTAAGTTCAAACCTCCAGTTCACTCCGATAAGCCCTGAAATAAATAAAGTCGAACTCGAGCCTGAAATTATGAACTCGAGCCCTTCATTGAAAGAGAGTAAAGTAAATACACAAACTCCAGAGTTCCTATTTGAACTCCAGCCCACTCTTTCGAATGACCAAATCTCTTAGGCATGAATAGTGTTAAACTCGAGCCTAAACACTAATGGACTCGAGCCTGGCTGGTTTGTGAAATATTATCTCAGGTGCTCGCACGATAAAAAGCTCAGTGATGATTCGAACTCGAGCCTACCTTTGTGAACTCGAGTTTACAAGTTGAGACAACTTACAAACTCCAGAGTTTACATCAAAACTCCAAAGTTTGCTCCTCACAGAAGATAAACCAGACACTCAAAGTTCCTTACAAACTCGAGCCTGACTTGGCGAACTCGAGTTTAAAGCGACAGCAAATATGATCGTTACTGGTTTCATCCTGATTAGTTTGAACTACAAACTTACCAATTTTATGCGAGTTAATTACATTCATTTAGAGAATTTATATGTATATTTAACCACTCTAAATTCAGAATGTTTCAGGTATTAATTGGATCAAACAAGGCATTGAATACACGCAACGAATCGAAAAGATTTCACGCGTCTGAATTCAATCACCGAAATTCAGAACCCAACGGCTATAATCATCATCAAGCTGAATTTCAAATGAAGAACATACCGAATTGAGAAGTAACGGTCACATAGCAATTCACCACTATATAAGGAGCAGATTACAAACTTCGGAAGACAACAACAAATTAAGCAGAAACGAAAAGCAAGCTCAAGAGTTACATATACATTCAGTTTTCTTTCTGTATTGTATTTGATATACAAAGAGCCTCGGTGTTTATCAATATCTTCTCTGTGAGAGAGCTGTTATACAAATTATTCATCCATTGTAATAATCTCAAGTCAAGGGACTTGGAGATTGGGATTTGATTACAACTTGTAAGGGGAGTGTATCCTAGAGAGAGGATAATCCTTGAGTACGAGTGTGTATCGATTTGAGTGATAGTAGAAAACCCGGAGAATCTGGGACTGGACGTAGGTCAAGAGTTTGGACCGAACCAGGATAAACTTTCTGTGTCAAGCTATTCTTCCCAATCTTTTTACGTTCAGCTTCAGCTTAGGTGCAAAGTTATTTTAAAAGGTTTTAAAATCCCCAATTCACCCCCCTCTTGGTGATTTCCTTCTGTTTTCACTTTTAAATATAGTGGGAAAAAGAACGTTGGGGTACCTCCAAGAGTACTGGCCCTTGCACTGTGCAGCCCAAGGAATTTTGCTAATCTACCTTATAAAGAACTAATATATACTCATTCAACTAAATAAGTTATTCTTATAATTGATCATAGATGAATAGTATAGCTTAGATAAATATAATATTGGGCTGCAATTCTAAAGAGTGTTATGATTTGTGAAGATGTAGATAGGGTTAACTGTTGTTGTCAGCAAGTCCTCGGAATCCCTGAAGTCTTGTTTATATAAAGTAAACTTTTCTAGCAATATACATATAATAATCTTCACATAAGATAGAATTTTCCTAATATATATGATCCTGCATATTCATTAATTGGTTTTAGTCTTAGCATATGGAAGCAGGGGCAATATCGAATAGCTTAAATTGATCTTGAATATCTTATTGATATGGATTGGCTAGCCTAATAGGAATTATTGAGTTGAAATCCATAGCCATCTATACCTATGATTAATGTGAATCACATATGATTTATATAAATTATCAAAGATGGAGCAGGCTAATAAACTCTGTAATTTTGCTGGTCACAAAGTCAATCACACATTAAAGTATAACTAATTAGTCAAAATAATGGAACTACCATGATAAAGTATTACCTAAACTCCAACGCCAATTGATCCTTTTAATAATTATTGATGAAGTGATCGATACTATATCCATACATTATCCAAGCCCTTTTTCCTTGGGATTTCTGAATGGTCGTGAACTAATGTGTATTTTGAATTTACTTCTTTTTGAAAAGCACAAAAGGCCTTCTCATGTATGAACTAGAAGGCTAAATAGGTTTTGCTTAATGTTGGGCTTCAATTTTTCTCTAGGAGATCAATGTTTAATTTAGAACTATATTTGCAGTAATATGCTTGGCTTTGATGCCATGAAACTTGATGTTGAATTTGAAATTTTTATATTACTAAAAAGTTCTTTGCGTGTTATCACCAAGAAAATTTCAGTCAAGAAATGCATAATTTGAGTTTTATTTTAAGAGCGCATCTGTTAGAAATATGCATTCAGATACTGCGCTAGTAGTTTTAATGCTTAAATAGTTCCCTGTAAGCCTAAAATTGGAAAATTTCATGATTTATCCATGAAATGAATTTCAGTTTGAGTTAATAGTTGCTGAAATTGCTTGTCATTAGAGGCTCCATGCTGTCAAAATAATTACTGTTACTTGCTGTCATAAATCGTTCTAGCTGTCTTGTTTTGCGTTTAGGTATTTAGCATTTGTTTTGCATCTGGACATGTTTCTATGAGCTTGTTTTGCATCTGATTGGCCCTTGTGTTTAGCATGGTCAACTGTTAAAGGCACATTTAGAAGCAAATGGAGAATGTCTCTACGTGTTATGCTTTAATAATTTTCAAGCCAGAGGATAAGTGAGGATTTAAATGATCTGGTCAAATTTTTCATACGCGAACGAAAGGTTCAAATTTTTCTTACTAATATACTAGTTTTGTTTTTTGTGTGTATCTGATCACGGTAACTGGTTATTATGTTTGATGATATTTGATCTTGCTACTTGCGCTCGTGATATGTCTGCTCTGTTTGTGCATTACGTGGAATTTACTAATGATCTTGAAGTTTTACTTGAATCGAAATTTTTATTGTACATCCATTCATTGAATCACTGTTACTCATGCTTGGATTTGATGATATGTGATCTTGCTGCCACGCTCGTGATAATTCTTCCTCGTTAATTTTCATTTCCTTTTATTGCACCTTTCATGAGCGGTGTGGTAGTTTCCTTGCAATAAAACAAAGGGAAGGCATATTTCTCCATTTCTAGTGTTACCTGGCTCTGTTGTTTGTGATAACTTGAATAATGTGTTTTCTTATTCTAGGACGTAATTAATCAGTCTCATTCATCTAGTGTTACTTACATGTCAATTATTGCAGGTTGGGGAACAAATGAAGATTTCATAATATCGATTCTGGCTCAGAAATGTATCTCAGCATAAGTTGATTTCTGAAACATATGCAGCTACTTATGGAGAAGATCTTCTTGCATCCTTAGACAAGGAAATTTCTAGTGACTTCGAGGTTAGTTTGAAACTTTATATGTATTCTATATTTTTTTCTCAATTTGATGGCTACTTTAATTTATTTGTCAGGAATTTCAATGTTACAATTAGTGCTTAAATTTAGTGTGCAGTTTCAGGCTAATGTTTGATGTCATGAAGAGGACATTGCCTATCATGCATCTGGGGACTTCCGCAAGGTAGAAACTTGTGACTTTTGAAATGCAGTTTTCTTGCTTTGAAAATGTTCTCATTCATGTTGTAATTTTAAAGGGGTTGTTCCTTTGATTGATGTGATTTATTCATGTTGTAAATTTGATTGCTTTGGTTTGCAGCCAATTTGTTTGGAAAGCCAAAGACAATCACAGACTTCTTGCCATACAATGGTGATGGATTTAAACTGAATATTCCTTCCAAATGGAACCCAAGCAAAGAGGTTGAGTTCAGAGTCTCAACTTGGTCCATGTACGCTTCTTTTACCCTCCTTTCCCTCGCCTTTAGTTAGTTTGTTTTGAATCTTGTTACTTTATTTTTGCTTCTTGATTTAAGGGTTTTTGCACATGACAAATAGGGTTTTTGTGTGTTTGTTGGGTTTGTTGAGAAAGATAATCTTTCAGTTTTGGCTTTAGCCAATTCAGGCGTGGCCTTCATATTGCTGGCCTTTGGTTTAATTCATGCATTCACTTGATTGATTTATCTTATACCTTGTTTTCCATTTTACAGATTTTTGGTATTGAGGATGCCTACTCGGAGGAAGATATCGATTTGATTCGAAACCTGTTGATTGGACATCTTCTTCAACACATAGATGAATGAAGTTAGTCTTTATATTGCTTAATTATTAGGAGGTAGCTAGACAACTTTTTGAAACTTTGTGGTGATTGTTGTACATAGAAGTTGTAGTAGTTACCACTTGAATTAGTTAGAGCAAATTGGTTAAGATGATTTGAAGTTTGCCACTTACACTTTGTTGTTACTACTTTGCTATCTCTTGTTATGTATACATGCATGTGGTACTTTAGTTATGTCCAACTCTGTTTCTGTCTCAGACTTTGTTGTTACACTTTCAAGCCAAAAATATAAGGTTAGCTGAGCTAACCTTTTAGCACATAGGTGTTGTTTATTTTATCACATTGTGGTGATTGTTGCTTGCTGATATGTAAGAAATGATTGTTGTTTCTTTGATATGTAAGAAGGCTTTTGTAAAGGATTGTGGGTAGTGAATATATGAAGCAACTTCTATGGCGTCCTAAAATTAGGACGCCATAAGCTCAACTTCTGGCGTCTTAAAATTAATTTTAGGACGCCATAAGTACTACTTATGGTGTCCTAAACATAGTTTTAGGATGCCGTAAGTCGACCTTACGGCGTTGCCTTGCGTGTTTTTTTTTTTTTTTAAAATGCTGCTTCATATTTTTGACTGCCCATAATTATTCTCACAAACACCATCGAACATATCATCAGGCCACAATCAACACAAAATAAACAACAACAATGTTCTAAAAAGGTTAGCTATAGCTAACCTTTTGGTTTTTTTCTTACTCGAAAGTGTAACTGGCTAATTTCAGATCATCTTAACCAACATGCTCTAGCTAATTCAAGTAGTAACTACTACTACTACTACTACTACTACTATGTACAACAATCACCATAAAGTGTCAAAAAGTTGTCTACACAGCTACTAAGTAATATGAAAGTAAACTTTATTCATCTATGTGTTGAAGAAGATGTCTAGTCAAAAGGTTTAGAATCTAATTGATGTCTTCCTCCAAGTAGGCTTCCTCATTACCAAAAATCTGTAAATTAGAAAACAAGGTATAAGATAAATCAATCAAGTGAATGGATTAATTAACAACTCAAGTACAACATCAAAAATATTATCAATTAAAAATCAAGGAGCGATTACCTCTTCAATATTTGTAGTAAGTCCGCTCTGACTGGCGTAATACATATAAAGCATAACATACTATCCGCACTCAGTGTTCCCTGGTTGTCAAGGGTACTATTAATCAAAAGCAAATGGTTAAAATGAATACGGGCATATCGAAAGCCGCTATCTATGAAATAACTTGAATTGAAACTACTTACTATCATATAAACCTACTTCGGTTCTCTAATTGGACCCTCTCTAGACCCACCAAGCATTCTATATGTCTTGAGTTCACTATCATTAAAATGAAAATGAATAGACATTATTAAAACAATTCATTGAATTCAAGAATTAATGATTTAGAAAAAAGTTAACTTACATGCTGAAGATGTATTTTATTTCTTTGTTTGGCCTTTTACCCAAGGGATCAAACCAATAGAGGGTGTTCATGATGTGGCAAACAACACACAGAGTCCAATGATAACTACAACAATAATATATGCATATTAAGATTAATTTAAGATAAGAAGGCAATTTCTTCTTAAACATCTTAAACAGATAAAACTAAAATGCATACCTTTCAAGAATTGGTGCTAGATAACAAGGCAATTTCCTCTATCCCATTGTATATCCCACATATATTGTCCTTAGTTCCAACTTATTTATGTTCATTGTTGTGTTCGATGGACATAAAAATCCAAATGTTTCATTTCTTCCAGTTTGGACGGACATGTTGTGGAAGAAACTATGATAGAATTAAAATGATAAATGAATTGTTAAATATACAAAACAAAAAAAGAAAACATCACATCATTAATTGAAGGGCCAAAAAACAAAAACTTAAATGATTGCAAGTTTAACCCATCCTATATCCAATGCCTTCAAATGTATAAACTGTGACAGATCTATCCTATCAATTGTAAAAGGATTCGACAGTCTTGCGCCGACAATTCCCTCAAGTGTAATACCCCTAAAATCTGAATTATGATAAATAGGTGAATATGTGGTGTCAAAGCCTTATAGAATATTTATTCTAATTTCTAAGGAAAATTCTAATGAAATTAGAAGAAATAAAGGCCAAAAATGCAATTATGGGCCTTAAAATGTCCTGAAAATATTATGATAAATCCGAAATGGTAATAAATATTTGTTAAAAATTAGAGAGTATGTTGTCTCTAATTTAGGGAAATTTTGGGATTATTTTCCCTGGAAAATAATGAGGCAAAAATCAAAAAGTATTTGGAGGACCAAAAGGACCCCATGATTTTTAATATTTTACATGAGACATAAAATATCAATGTCAGTAAAATAGTTGTGAGATAATGGTTAATCCTAAATAAGAAAATTATCAACAATTAGTGAGGGATTAGTTAAATAATTTCTGGCTAATTGATTAAGCACGATTGAGAGAAAAATCCAAGGGTAAATATGTAAAACCCTTTAAGTAAATGTTAATGGCTAAAATTAGCATAAAATATATTTTCTAATTAATTGGAAAATATTAAGAAAAATATATAAGATTAAGTGATTTTAAGCCTAAATCCATCTACGGACCAATAGGAAAATTTTGTGGATTATATAATATAATTAAAATATATATAATATTAATTAATTAAAAAATAAATAAATAACAGAAAAAAATAAAAGGGGCAGCCGAAATATTAGGTGTGAAAGGGGTTGGAGATTTTTCAAAATAATATCTTGATATTTTGTATTATTATAATAATATAAATTGTGATATTTTTGTGAAAAAGCAAATAGGATAAATGACCACTAATAGAGATTAAATCCTATCTAGAAAACCATGAATTAGGTTTCTAAGGTCAAAGCATATTATGGACAAGTGTATTTTTATCTCGGAGTAGACTGTCTCCGAAGTCATTTCCGTAACCGGCGGAATGAATAGGGAATAAGACGAAAAAGGAGAAGGAGCAGTTGAGGAAATGAGAACCAATGGAAAATAAATCCTAACTCAAAATCCTTGGACTTGTTGCCTAACATCTGGACATATTATGAATCAGTGAATTTTTGTGCCAAAGTTGACATTTCCCGAAGCGATTTCCGTAACCGAAAGCGTTTATCCGAAAATGTTCGGCAGGCAACGGAATGACCTGAATAGGATCAAAAATTTAGTTAATCTAGATATTTCTAAAGTGGATGAATAGACCTTTGAGGCTATGTTCTTGGATCTCTGAGATTCTCCAAGATTACGCGATTAGAACACCAAACAAAGATTTTATCGGTAGGACAAATTCTAGAGCAAGGGAGTGACATCACCTTGATGATGTCACTTGGTTGAAAGATGATGTAAGGAGGTGGATTGTGTGGCCAATAATGAAGCTTCTAGAAACCCTAAATTCCATGGCTTAGAATTGAAGTAGAAAGTTGGAAGTTTACCATTTTGCCCTCACAAATTCTTCTATAAATAGCCACCAATCCCTTTGAGAATTCTTCACACCAAATGCTCTTGCATATTTCGAAATTCTAGAGGGAAGTTAGAGAGAAGCTCTGGGGAAGTTGTAGTGAAGTTTTTCAATGGGTAAGTTCTTCGGTTCTAGTCTTTAGTTCGGTAGTTCTTGAAGTTCTAGGGTAGATGTTGTTTTGATCTTTAATCTTCCAAGTATGATTAGATATCATGTTTTAGGGGTAATTAAGGTATTAATTTCGAAAATAATGTTGGAGGAAGAGTTATGGCAAAATTATGGAAGATTAGAGTCAAAGTAACGAAGTCTTTGGCGAAATTCCGCCGATTAGGGGTCGGGGTAAAATGGTCATTTATGACTAAAATGTCCGTCGTAATGACTGATTTCTAATAGATACGATATTATCCTTATAGGATATCCCCGATTATGTTCGATCAAGCTGCCGTATTGTATTAGACGAAGTACCAGTTCTATCAGTCAACGAAGGTACGTTCGCGTACTGTAACACTAATTCTGATGGTTATATTATGCGTGTATGTGATGTGTGTATGGTATGTTTATATGTGGTGTGTTGTTGGAATGCATATTGATGTTAGAAGATAACTGTATGCATGCTGGGAGCGATATATCTGTAATCTTTGGGAGCGATATGTCTGTAATGCTGGTAGCGATATATCTGTAATGCTGGGAGCGATACGTTTGCATGCTGGGGGCAATACATTTGCATTGGTTGGGTGTGATTCATATGTTGTGATAATGTTGTTCTGTAACCCATATGCTGTATATGTAAACATGAGATTAACCGTTACCTGAGATCCGGTGCGGATCTCAGCTCTTAACATAGCGTCAGGGTCAGGAGGACCGAGGACCGAGGAGAGAGGGAAGCAGCAAGCTTAGAGACTGGCTGAAGACTTTCTGTTGTTGTTCTTACTTTTGAAAACTCTCGGTTACTGTACCGCTTCTTTAATTAGCCAGTGGACATTTTGAATATATATATCAATTACACTCTTGCTCCGATGCTCTACTCTGAAGAAAAAATTTTATACTGCTCTACTTGAAAAACGGGATGTTTTATCAAGCATCTGTATGGTGATATTGTCAATGTCCTTGTAGAGCTGTTGCAGTCATGCCAAGAAGGGAAATTCTGTCGCATGTTGTTCGTCCTATTAAAACATAAAATACCAGTATGAGGGGTGGAAGCACACAATAAATGAAGAAGATAGTACAAGTGGAGAGATCAAATTCTGCATAAGATAGTATCTAACTAGTGCTTGAAGCATTGCATACCCAAAGAGAGCAGGAATCAAACAAACTGCAAATTTCCCTGCTTCATTTGCAATTAAAGGGTCTTGACCTAGCGAAACCAGAATCTTCCCCAACTTAAGCCACAACACACAGAGAGGAAGACAACATAAAATAAGACAGAAAACGCCAGTTTGAATTTGAACCCCAAACTTTCTATATTGCTTAGCTCCGTAGGCTTGCCCAATAGTGTTTCAAGGCAGAAGCCAATCCAAACTGTTACACAAGTTCAAAATACAAAATCCGAAATGACATTATTAGTTATCAAGCAAAAGTATAAAACCCCACAATACAAGATGATGTTTTCACGGGTGTGGGGTCTCAAATGTCCCTCACTCTAATGCCCCACCCTCCCAAAAATGATATTTTCTTTTTCATGTGATTGTTAGATTTGACATAAAATGAGTAATATTTTGATATATTACGGGCAAAATGTTAAAGTTTTGGATTTTTTAAAGAAAAAATACACTAAATTTATGCATTATTTATTTTTTGAAATTCATAAATAATTCTAAACATTTTAAATCCTTAAGATGCCAAAATGTCACTAAATTGATATAGAATCTAATGATCATAAGAAACAAGAAGAAAACTTGAAAAATTTTAAGTCACATTAGCGAGCACATTAGACGCCTCTACCACTTATTTTACTCCTAAGTTAGAGTTTTATAAGTGACTTACAATGACGCTAAAGCCGGTGACGGCACAAAGAGAGATGGAAACACCAGTGCTAGATTGAGCAAGTTTACCCAAGTGACCCACCATCATGAGAGTGATTGTTTGGAGAAAGAAAGTTGAAGCATTCACAATCACCATAGGAACTGCTACACTACAAACTGATTTCACTTCTTGAGCAAACACTCGCCATGTTATTGGTAGATGATCTTCGTTCACCAAATCTGCGTTTCAATCCTCTAAGAGACTCCTTTGATCCATTATTCTCCTTCCGCTCTATCTCCCTCAAAGGCAACTACTACTCTTTTCCGTGTACCTGAAACTGCAAGAAGAAAATTATTCAAAACCATCATAACTGAGTTATTAGAGTGAGATGGGATAAAAAGAAGAAAAAAAGTGAAATATAATCATTTTTAAATGTCATAAATAAATAAATATATATATATATATAGCACTTTATTTTCTGGAATGTGACGGATCTGAGAAAAACCTGGGGGTAGGAATTATTTTTTGAGGAGATTTCGTGAGTGTGTGCAGCACATGTATGTGCGCATGCATATATGGCTGACTTGATTACTTCAGAATCTCGTACATATATCGTGGAATCAAAGACATAATTTAATGTGACTTTCCCACACTGTACATTGTACTGAACCCAAACTAATGTCAACTTGGATCTTGTTTTTTAACCTAAAAGCTAATTTGTATTTTAACATAGTCTGACACTTGGCCAATCATTGAAATGGATGGGTCCCCCTTATCAATGGGAGAATTAATAATGAGGCTTAATCCAATTTTTTTACCCCAACTTTAATTTTTGGCCTTCATTCGGCTACCGCTGGTGTATTCTACTATATGGGAAAAAGACGAAAACAATAGTACGTATCACGTGAAAACTAGGAAGAAAAGTTAGAAGAAAAAATAGTAGAGAATGGGATATGAATGATGCGATATGTGATTTGATGAGAGGATCAGATATGAATATCAAATGAAGAAACGCATAAAAGCATTATATTATTCTGAGTTTTCAATAAACAGTTCTTCAACTTCATTATACTTAATGGGTCATTATAGATTACTCCTTCGCATATTTTTCTAATTTGATTATCTTAAAGAAGATATTTGAATTAGTTAATATGACGTATATTTTTTGAAATACCTAGCCATTTTCTTTAATTCCACCATTCCTTCTCCTTAATTATTGTTGAGGAAAACATCAATAGGGGTAAATCAGGAAAAAAATTATAAATATAAAAACTATATCTTATATTTAGTACTAAGATCAACTCTTCAAATATTTCTTATATTAAGGACCAAATGGTGTATTTATTTATTTATTTTTTCCTACCTTTGACTCATTTTTGGATAAGCAAAGTATCATCTTATCAGAGGCCATCATGAGTATTATATTTGAACTTATCCCCAAGCGGCAATTTGAACCTTAGTTCGCAATCTTGAGGAACTAACTCTTTCCGCTAGACCCAACCTTGTTGGTTGTGGCTTTGACTCATTGGTTGATAACAAGCCGCATTCATGATCTGCTTCACATTTAAAGCCACACTATATTTTCATATTATGCCAATGTGTGTGTGTAGATTGCAGTGTACAGGGTTATACAGAGAAAGATGCATATTGAATCGCTGTAGTGTTCACGTTCAAAGTTGATAGTACTAATGATAGTACTGTAAGATGGAGACGGAGAAGAGAATCACAATAGTTTCTAAATCTTAATTAAGGAATACGACTTATTGTAACATCCCAAATTTTATGATTTGAAATGTTGAATTGAAATTAACTTGTGAAATTTGGCCTGAATAATTATAGTATTAATGATTGGAAATATAAAGCCTATTTTTTCTAGAAATTTACAGGAAAAGAATAAATTAAGGATTTATTTCAGGAATTTATTTGAAAATCAAGTGTTAATTAAGAATGGGTAAAATGGTAATTTTACTACTCCAAGCCTGCAAATGAATTTGGGTAAAGTTAAAGCCCAATTTCATGAGTCAAGGATAAGGATATGCTTTGTGATGGTTGTAACACCCTATTTTTCAAAGCGGAATAATATATTTTTATCAGAGTAGAGCATTGAAGCAGATAAGAGTATGAGCAACTGATAAGTATGTGACCAAATACTATCTGTGGTGTATCCGGTTGTTCATAATAGCGGTACATTATATTTTATCCGAGTATCCAAAATTCTAACTACATAGAAATGTAAATACATTCCCAAAATAAATCTTCAGTCGAGTCCTTACGCGTGCTGCTTACCCTTGTCACCGTCTCCGATCCTCCGGATCCTGAAGCTATGGTAAGTGCTGAGGTCCAATACCCATCGGAACTCAGATAACAGTTAACCTCATGCTCAAGTAAAACAATATATGACAGATAGATATTCATAACATTACAGCATACCATACATAGCACACAGCAGAGGTAAGGCTATAACAACACAACAGTACATAGCACACATCAGCACATGTAAAGTTATCCACGTTTGCACTAACCAGTGCCACGACAGCTGCTCATGTCCTCAGCGCTAGGAAAACAACCATGCAGTATTATCAAGACTATAACCCGCGTAAAGCTGAATGTATAAACAGTGACCTAAGACCGAGTCCTAGCCATGGTGCATGTCCCAAGACAAAATCTTGTCCATGACTCTATGAAATAATCTACTACATATAAGCATACAAGAAGCATCAGAGTTAGAGTTACAGTATGTGTCCGTACCTTAGTCCCTAGAGCTTAGCGGTATGTTTGTCCATTCGATATAATTCCTGCTTTTCCCGGATATCCTATATTAGTATCACCGCATTATTCCCTTGAAAATAATATCTTAAGAGATATTTTAGCCACTTTTGACCTTTTTACCCCTGGTGAATTTGATATTCCAATTATACCCTTACATTTCCTTAAAAACGTCTTTTTCAGCATTTCTGGGCAGATTTTTTTGATAACTTTGAAAAATCATTATTAATTCCAAAAAAATCGAAATGAGGTGCTTCCAAAGCCAAAACGACCCTTGATAAGTCTAGTATCTAGAAAAAATAATGGATTTAACTCTAAATCCCTGCGTAAATACCAGGTTTAATTTTTTCCAGCCACTGTCCAGATTTTGCCCAGAAATTGTGACCCAACTTCAAGAATTTTTATCTCCTTGTAAAGAAATAATTTTCCTACATAGTTTATATATTTAGAAATCCCTGGATGTATAATTTGTTCATGAAAACTTTCATTATTTTAGTACTTTATTTAACACATAAAATAATAGCCTTAATAACGCTGCCTCCAGAAAACTTCCAGCCGTAAAATTTTCCAGAATTTCGCTACTTTGTTCCTCAACTTTCAAGAAATTTGCTCTACCATATTTTCCATAAAATTTTCGAAATAAACCCATTTTTAACCATAAAAACATGAAAACAAAACTACTCTTGAAAATTCAAGATCAAAGCATAATATATCTATGAATTTAAAGACTAGAACTTCAAGAACTTACTTCAATCTTGCTCTTACTTCTTGCAACTTCTTCACACTCACTCTTACTTCACTATATGCAGATGTTGTAGCTCAATTTGGTGTGAAGAATGAAGAGGGCAAGCTCTCCTATTTATAGGAAAATGTCAAGGCCTTTGCTTCTCCGAAAAAGCTTCATTTTCTTCACTCTTCACTCACAAAACCGTCCCCCCTCTCCTTCTCTCTCCTTATCCTCTTCCACTCATTAATTCCTTATCCTATCCTCTTCCAAACTGTCCCCTCCTAATTATCCCATGTGTTTGCTTTAATTAGAGTACCTTGTCTAAAACACAAAAATCTTCCCCCTTCTCCAAAGAGCTAGCCGTCCCCCCTCTCCCTTCTTGGCTCATGAATTGAGCTTCCTTTGTCTCTAATAAATGACAACCAAAGCTTCCTATTGGTTCTCTTATTATCACATGGACTAAAATTAATTGTGTGATTTAATAAGACCATTAGATTTAGCTTTATTAGATTTAATCTTGGCCTTCCATTCATGTAGAAAAATCCTACTTACTATTGAAGATTTTTACCTCAAAGCACATGTGCTTCTATTAGGATTATTAAACAATTTTTCCCTCTCTTCGCATGTGCATTCATCCCACACTCTTGATTTTGGGGGATGGATATTTAATCCTAATTAGCATCCCAAATGTGGTGGTTTTTATGATATTAGGTATAATTGTCATTATGTGATTGGTTCTTTAATTGATTATGATCATTAGTGTTTTATTCAAAGATAATCTTGTCTTTTAATTAGTCCTTGATTTTTAAATTAAGATATTCCCTAATTTTTGCCTCTTAGTTTTCCCCTTGATTAATTATAAAGATTGACACAAATTATTTAATTAGTAAAAGATTAATTGCCCACTAATTGTTGTTAATTTCCTTTAATTTGTTTAAGTATTTTCATAATATTTTCTTGCTCCTTACCATGATTTAATGTGATAATTATATCATATTTTATAATCCTTAAATGTGGTCTTAAATTTATCCTTTCGTTTATTTAATTCCAAGGAAAACTTGCCTAAAATTATAATTAACAAATTACACAAATTTGAGACACATACTTACCTTTATTTTATAGGTATTATTTATCAAAATATAGTATTTATGATAAATATGAATTTTTGGGTATTACAATGGTTAAGAGTTGAGAAGGATATAATTTAATACTTTGAGCACAACACGTCATATCTTCGGCTCAAGACACTTTATCATATGCATTACCAGGTTATTCCTCTTATGAAGTCACGTGCTATGTTTTTTTTTTTTTCGTTTTTGATAAAATAAAAAATTAGGAGAGGGGTTGGGTTCACCCACAGTCTAAGGGAATGGTGCTATAACTTTGCTCCCCAAGGCATACAGGACTAAGAGTACATATGCCTCCACCTCAGCTTACGTTTTCACAAGTTCATATCACCTAAGATGCCTCCTCCAGCGCCTTGACCAACTTCAGGATCGAATACAAGGACGAGAGGTACGTGCTATGTTCTCATGCAATACCAACTGATTTTTTTTTTTTAATAAATAAAAAAAACCATACTCTCTGTACTCATGCTTAAACCCACATCTCATGATTCAAACAGCCCACCAATGCAGACTCACATATTGCTTCATAAACCCATTATCTTCATTTATTCATTTTCTCAACACCTACAACCCAACACGTGACTGATAAGAGAGTAGCAATAGATACATATACATACTTCTCCAATACCTATGCAGCTGAAACACGAAAGTGACAGAGGAAGTTTTGTCAGCAAGATAATCAACCCATGCTCTCCCTCGTCAGCGTATCTCACTTTCGGCCCTCAACTGTACATGCAAACTACACACAACATGCTTCTCGAGACCCAACAAAAGCTCACGTTGCATACTCTTTTTCAGTCCTTGCTCCTCGGTCTGTTTATGCTTCTCGGACCGAACCCATAAGTCCTTAAATATCCATACTTCCTGACTCTCATTCATTCCCATTGGTTTTAACTGAAAACAGAACCAATTCCGAAACGAGAAAGAGAGAAAGCCAAGGAAGGAGAGAGTGAGTTCAACCTTTTAGATTGCTCTGTTTTAGATTCAGAAAAACAGAGGTGAGAGTGTCGGTGAGAGGCATAGAGTTCAAATGCGCAAGATAGAATCCAACCGAAGGTAAGTCATCAAGCTTCTCTTCCTTATGGTTTCCAAGAATTATGAACGCAGTATTAAGCTGTGGGAAACCTTGCTGTTAAGTTTTATATATATATATATATATTTCAAATACGTTATTAAAGAATGCATGGTAAAGAAAATGATGAATAAGAAGACAAGTAAGGGATGGTATAATATAATAGATGAGGGGAGGCCCAACTTATTAGCTCATGTTGAAGACCAAGTAATGTGGTTTACAGGGAAAGGTTATATATAAGGAAAACCAAAACTAGATACTTACACACACACATATAACAGTGAAACATATGTACGTGGTGGGTGTAAGTAAAACTCAAAAGCTGCTGTTCTTAAAACAAAAACCAAAATTTGCTGATATAAGTTGTTGTCATTTATAAGTGTGTGTGTATTGCTGTCATATATAATTGTGTGTTTAAAAATGTGTAGACAACATAAAAATGAAGTAAAACTTTTTTGTGCTAGGTGCTCCTAAAGTAAAACTTTTTTATGTTGAGCGCTTCTGAAGTAAGAGTTTTTTGGTATTTTTGGTCCACTTAAAAGTTATTTGTACTGGGAAACTTTTTTATGTTGAGCGCTTCTGAAGTAAGAGTTTTTTGGTATTTTTGGTCCACTTAAAAGTTATTTGTATTGGGCTCTCCTAAGGTAAAATTTTGTTGGTCAAAGTATTCCTTAACCCCGTGTATACAGTGGCGGAGCTACAGTGTAGCCCATGAACGCAGTTGCAGACAGAAAATTTCAGGATTTTTTTTAAAAAAAAATAAATGAAAAAAACAAAAGAAATCGTGTGTCATTCCCAATCCCAAATCTCCGCCATTCTCTCCGCCGGGCAACATTAGAATAAAAAAATTAAAAACAAATACAAAAAAGGCTGTAAATATTGCGAAAGGCAGAAGAGAATAGCTATTGAGAATGAACCTTTGCCCTAAGCCCTTCGCCACCGTTCTCTCTTCTGAAACTGATCTAAGCCCCTCGCCACCGTTCTCTCGTCTGAACTTGATCTTCGCCCTTCTCCGGTCCAGTTCGGCAGTTCCCTTCGCCGCCAAGTCCAGATCTGAAACTGAGCTTTTGGCTTCATTTGCCTTGGAATGGATAGACGATACTTTTCTTGCTCAAAAGATAGACAATACCCACGAACGATAGGTGCGATTCGAATTGCTTCACGTTCCTTTGTTTTTTTTTTTATCTATTTATGCGTGTGATAACTGATATGGAGAGTGTCGATGCTTTGCCTGTTTTTTTTTTTGGGGTCAAAATCAGTGCATTGCCCATTGAACCATGTAGTGCTGTTTTCTTTAATCTATTTATGCGTGTGAAACTGTGAGTATGTCAGATGCAGGTTCCTTTTTTTTTTTATCTATTTATACAATTATTCAATTCGAAATTTATGCTTGTTAGTTCAATCTATCAATCATTCATTTCCTGTACTATTTTTTTTTTTTTTTTGCATTTTTCCCCCATTGAATCCAAACAAATTCTCAATGTCTCGTATTTTATCGAGATGGAGAAAGCTGAAGGAAATAGTGATGCCTCCTGGTTAAACTTTTTTAGTTGATATTATTTTAGTCCTAATATGTGAGTGGGTCTTTTTGTTGCCTTTTTTATTGTTTTGTTTTCAGAAAATGTCAAAGATACAATCTTATTTCAAATGTCTGAAACCCACAAATACAGAACCTGAATCACAAAGTGAGCAAATTTCAAATAGTATTTCAGTTCCAACTGTCCAAGAATCCTATCAACCGCCACAAGCATCTCAATTTCAAAGTTTTCAATCACCACTTCAAGCAAGAGTTAATATAGAAAATCTTGAAGCGCATCTGGGAAAAGACCTTCAATTTATTCAATGACATCAAATCCTACAGAAAGAGAGGATATTCGAAGAGCTTATTTGCTCAAGGGGCCAACTCAACCAATTCTTAAATCATTCCCTCAAACGGAAATGTATGGAAAAATGCGTAGATTCAATCCTAAGTGGTATGAAGAATTTGGTTCTTGGTTGGAGTACAGTGTATCAAAAGATGCATGTTTTTGCTTGTATTGCTATCTACTTGATATGGAGGTTGGAGGTAGTGGTTCGACTTAGGAAGCATTTGTCGGTGTGGGGTTCAAAAATTGGCAAAAGAAGGATAGAATCAAAGTTCATGTTGGAGATCATAAGAGTGTTCACAATAGATGCTATCGAGCTGGTCAAGATTTGATGAAGCAAAAGCAACATATTGATACTGCCTTTTCAAATATTTCCGAACAACAAATAATTGATTATCGTATTTGGCTGAAAACTTCTTTAGATTGTGCTAGATACCTACTACGAAATGGTCAGCCTTTTCAGGGACATGATGAATCTAAGAGTTCAAATCAACAAGGTTTGTTTCTTGAAACTCTGAAGTTTTATTCTAAGCCAAATAAAGAGATAAGTCATGTGGTCTTGCAAAATGCCCCCGATAATCACAAATTGACTTCACCAATGATTCAGAAAGATCTTTCTCAAGCTTGTGCTGATTTGACTGTTAAAGCAATAATTAGTGATCTTGGCGATGATTACTTTTCCTTGCTAGTTGATGAAGCTCGTGATGTTGCAATTAAATAACAAATGGCAGTTGTACTTCGGTATGTAAACAAAAAAGGGTCCATTGTTGAATGTTTTATTGGCATAATTCATGTTTGGATACTCTTTGCACAATCACTAAAAGCAGTGATTGATGGGCTATTTTCTAAACTTGGTTTAAGTTTGTCTAAATGTTACGGTCAAGGCTATGATGGTGCTAGTAATATGCGGGGTGAATTCAAAGGGCTTAAGAGTTTGATTTTGGCAGATAACACATCTACATTCTACATTCATTGTTTTGCTCATCAATTACAATTGGCACTTGTGAAGGTTGCAAAACATCACAAAAATATTCAAGAATTTTTTGACATGCTTCAAAAGATGGCTACTGTTGTTGGGGGGTTCATGCAAGCGGAAGGAAATTATTCAAATGAATCAATATGAACAAATAGTTGAAAGAATTGCTCGCGGTGAAATACCAACTGGAAAAGGTTTAAATCAAGAGACAACCTTAAAGCGACCTAGAGACACTCGTTAGGGTTCCCATTTTGGTAGGGTTACAAGTGTTATCTCATTATTTTCTCCAATAATTTCCTTGATGAAAATTATTGAAGACGAGCCGAAAAATGATGCTACAAGAACTGATGCAGGTTGCATTTCCATGCCTCTTACATTATTCTATAATTTGTAAGGGTATTTTGGTCTTTTATTACTTTTGGCACATTCTTGTACAATTTTCCCAAGTTCATAATTTATTAAATTACCATAATTAGGGATAATATACTCTCCTAATTCACTTGGTCATTTCTTGCCTTTTGGTATTTTTCCATAATTTCCTAAGCTAATTACCCTTTTGCAGGGGCGTTTTGGTCATTTTGGCACTTTGGCCCTTAAACTCCCTAATTTCACGCAGAAATTCTACTTAGAAAATAGACTATAATCATACAAGACCGGAGATTGAAATTTCACTTATCAGAAATATCCAACTTTTATTTATAATATTCCAGATAAATATCCGGGTATTACAACATCTCTGCTTTTGAATCCCATTTACGATTCACCTAGAATTTCAAACGTAGTTATTCACCCATTGGCCATGTCAAGCTTTTTTTCCTTTCTACCATTTAATGATCGTATGTTTCCAACCCTGTTAGTGTATTCCCCATGCAACACCACCTAACCGTCATCAATATTTATCACCCAGTCTTCAAACATTGGTTGAACTAATCGGTCACCTTAATGACTCGTCGTTAATGGGTTTTCATCATTTCTAAACGTTGCACTTTTGTGGTTTGCCTATTTAACCCGGAGTTGTTTACTTCTTGAGGCTCAGTTGAAAATCTCAGATCGTATAATCCTTTCAAACATATTTTCCATTTCGGTGGTGTCACCTTCCTTGTCTCTGACCTCTCCACTAATGGTTCTGTAGCTCCGTAAGTCGTTGCCTCTTCTCTATCCCTCTCTCGCTTTTTGCTTGCGTTCTCTTTTCTCGCATCTCTGATTTTTTGTTTCTTGCGCTGATCTGCTCTGAGATCTTCTCTACTTTGTAGATGCTAAAAGCATGTTGAGTAGTTTTGCTTTTGTAGAATATGCTAAAATAGCATTGTATGCACGCCATGGGATGTTTCCTCTTTTACTCAAGTTGATGATAGCCACAACTTATGGGTCATCTATGCAAAAATTATTACAGTGTTATGGGAGATTCCTTATTCTCTGAGCCACCATAGTAATTCATATAATGCTATTTTCGCATATGCTAAGGTAATTAGTCATTAACAATTTATTATTATTATATTAAGTCAACCTCAGGTTTAAATATGATTCATTTTGTTTTATCTAACTTCATGTTTCTTATGATGGTTCAGGGATATGTGGTATTAGTTGTTGTGCGTCATAGAGATTGGTATAATATTTGAACAAAGCACCATGCCAGCACATGAATAACAGCCAAACATCATGAATAAGATCTACATATCTAACAGATGAATAGATAACAGCCAACCTATTGGTAAATTTTTAACATCTTGATACCATTCTTCATTTGTATATTTCGTCTTCCCAATTACTACTTTCCTTCAACTTTTGAAATGTTCTATTGAACAGATGCCTGTCAGCCTGTGGAATCCTTCACAAGTACTGCTTTTCTTCTTTGTCGAAGTGGAATGGTTCTTATTAAAAAACACTCACTTTTCTTGCAGGGTCGTTGGCATAATATTTGTCCATAATCAACTTATTCTTTTTTACCAGAAAATATAATGGTTTAAAAGTCAAACTAATGCATGTATCAAAAAAAGTCTAACTAAAGCGTTAATTTGTTCTGTTAATACTATGTAGCAAGAAGTTTGAGGTCCTGTGTGTGTTTCATTGTGAGGCACTTGAGCGTACTTTACCCCAACTAGAGTACTTGCGAGGAGATATGGTGTATTTGTTGTTGTCCAGTATGCATTGATTAATGGAGTTACTGCCAGAGGTGAGGTTATACACTTTACAATCGTTTATTCTGCAAGTTTATAAATGTTACTTTTAAACTGGCATATTTCTTATGCGGGAGCGGAGCTACCTAGCCACCTGGATGCAACTCGAATGTTTATTGATACACATGATGAAGAGGTCACTAAGGCTAAGAGAGTACATTATATTGATTTAACTTTTATGTCATATATTCATTTTTAGGTTGCCCATCCAGGTATCTAGGCGTAGCCTTGACTAATCCGGATCCGGCCGAGGTCACGCACTGGCTATGGTGGATGAGTCTCCCGGGGAGGCTTTTTGCATTCGAGAAGACTCGAACTCATGTCATATGTTCATTTATTAGCTTGCGTTTTGTAATTGAATGTTAGACCTTATGGACAACTTTTTGTGCACCTCATCTGACAATAAACATTATGAAAAGGTGTCCACTTATATGAATACTTTTAAGAAGAGTGTGTGTGTGTATTTGTACTCTTAATCTAATTAGATTTAATTTTGGTACCGATGTATAACGATTATCATTATTATAAGTAAAATTTCAATTGATCAACCTATTTGGTGTCAAACCATTTTCATTATCATTATATAGTGCCATCGTGTTTAATCACTCTCTTGTTGAGTATATATATTTATTCTTTTAACGATTAATTTAAAGTATAATTGGAACGAACTTATATAGAATAACACACTTTGGATCATTTCAATTTTATGCAATTTTCTAAACAAGTAATGGCCGAGTTAAAATGGTGAAGTAAATCTGCTCTCATATATGATTTAAGCTACTTTTGTGAAATCATCAGAAGAATTAATGTTGTCGATCGGTTTTTTTCTTCTTTCCCTAGAGTTAATATGTGGTTGAATGCATGTCCAGTTTGCGCGATTCATTTGCTTTGGAAACTTGAGGTTCATACTTGAGTTTATAAAATTATGCCATTCGTTAAAAAGGGATAACAGTCATAAAGTCATTCATTGGAGTGTTACATATGCTATTCGAAAACCCTAGCCCCACAAATTGATATGAGTATGAATGTCATCTGCCACAAAAAAAAAAGGAATTAATATAATATGACCAATTGGTCATTTGCAACGGTGGACCGCGTGTTTAAATGAAGAATGGTTAGATATGTAAACAAAACCACAATAAGAAAACTAAACCTTTAATTAGGTTTTCCTTGGAATCTGTTGACAACGACAATATTCTCAGTAACCTTGAAGAGTGTTGATACACCTGATTTGTCAACATAAACACGTATGCAAGTCCATTAAATGATTGCCAGTTACCAAGGCGTGGATGGACCAAGAAGATGAATTCACAAAGCAAACATGTTGCACTTTAGATACACATACTTTCTCCAGTTCAAAATATAAGAGCCAAATATAAGAACATTAAGAAAGAGAAGTGATGACCTTACATTTTAATTTCAAGATTGCTGCGTTTTTATGTTTTCATTTCATCAATGGTCTTTCTTTCTGTTCATCACGAGTGAGCTTCTGCTCCAGTCATACCTAGCTGTTATCTTTAAGGTTTGTCTTTTTCAATGTTGTTTTCATCTGAGCATCTAGTAATCTTATCGTCAGTTTATCGAACATCTATATCATTATATCATTTTGGTATTTTAAGACCAATTTTTGTTGCATTTGAAGTTCAATCTCTTAGTCTTTGATTTACTATTTTGTTACCATTCTTTGACAAGTGTAGACAAGTATTTTCATCAGTGTGGACAGATGAATTAATAGTCAATGAAAATTTTCATAATGTATATTTTTATGTTTACATTAATGACATCCGTTTAATCCAGATATATTTGCATGCCCAATCTCAAATCGTTGTGAAAGAAAGGGTAGACTTTTTTAAATTAAAAGTGAATGCATCGTAGGAAGTAATATTTAGGAAAAAATAGTTTTAATAGGAGGGGATGTAAAATTTTATCCCTATTTTAAAGGGCATGCTTAACCAAATATTTTTAAGTGGTTAAGAAAAGTTTAATAATCAATTACAAAAAAAGTATATTTTTAATGGAGGTTTTTTCTTTTCAATCGATGGATGAAAAAATTTGAATGGTGATAGTAATTACGGAAATTAGGCTTTGCGTTTTTTTAGGGGTTGATATTATCATAAAGTTTTGATATTACCATAGCGTTACAATATTGAGATAATAAAATTTAACTTGAACTATTTCTTTTCCATATTGTTAGTTTGTATCCTATATATTTATGTGATCCTTAGGATACTGGTAGGACTACAAGATTGGAAGGATTTTAAATAATGATCAAAATATAAAATATGGAAAGTTAGACTAATATGAAATATGGAAAGGCATGGGAAGTGAGAAATTGTTAGGAAACAAAATTTCATTAAGGTATATATTGGAAGTTGTGATATGATCTGAAAAAAATTGAATGAAATAATTAATAAATTAAAAATACCTTTCAATTCAACATATTTGCTTGTAATCAACTTTTTATTTGAAAAATTGAAATAAATCACCAATCAAATAAAATGAGAGAGAGAGAGAGAGAGTGATTGAGTTATAATTTATAAATATCCATCTAGAATGTATATTTAAATTGAAATTAAAATTTTAAGAAAACATCATGAGTGATTCTAAAGATACTCTATTTAAAATTTGAAAAAGAAATATGGAGAATCAATAAAAAATAGAAACAAAGAATACCTTGTAAAGAGAAGACTTATTAATGTTGTTGTCTGCACCTCTCAATTTAATAGGGTATTAACACATGGAAAACTACACACAAAGGAAAGCCAATTTAAGACGTGCACATTTAGCAAAGGGAAAAGAAAATTTCAAATTGTTGATTGGTCATGGGAGAAGTAAAATAGCATCACTAGTGCAAAAAAGGGCTTTAAGACTGCCTCATTTGGAGCGGATAATCGACGCACCGGTCTTAAAGGTGTGACCGGTGGCAGTTTTGTAAATAAAAAGAACTTCTTAAACAATGAAGGGCTATAAAGCGCCTCATTTAGAGCGGATAAACGAAGCAGGTCTTAATGGTGTGGCCAGGTGTGAGGTTTGTAAATAAAAAGAACTTCTTACACAATGAAGGACGCCTCATTAAGATAGGACTAATTATCGATAGGTCCTAAATATGTGGCCGGTGGCATATTTGTAAATATAAAGAACTTCTTATTGATCAATTTTTCATAGATCTTATCCGAGACCTGTTAAAATAACAACCGGCCTTAAAAATGTTAATAAAAAAATTGAAATATCAAATACTTTTATGTAGAAATCTCATCAAGGCGAGACTTATATTTTCTACACTCCAAAATAATACGGAAAAATATAAATATAAAGGTATTAAAGTTTTAAGACCGAACTTATATAAAAGCCGGTCTTAAAACTTTGATTTTTAAGACCGAACTTAAAATTTGTCCGGTACTAAAGTTTAAATAAAAAAGTAATAAATGTTAAGACCATAGTTCTGAGAATGGCCAGGTCTTAAAAGTTAGACTTTAAGAACGGACCAAAAATTTGGCCGGTACTAAAGTTTGAATAAAAAATTAATTAATTTTAAGACTAGGACATATATAGAGATCGGTCTTAAAGGTTATCTTTTAAGACCGTATATGTGTAATTGTCCGGTCTTAAAAATGAAGCGCCAAACGTTAACTTCACGCGGAAGCTTTTGTCACTCTCACATTGTCACTCTCATACTCTCGTGAAGAACCCCTGTTCACGTTGCGAAACCCTTCTGTTCCATTACCTCTCTTCCTCGCCCGCGTCACAGTTAGCCTCTGTTACTCCCTCATTTTCTCGGGCATTCCTCTCTTCTTGTCTTGAAAATGAACGGTGAAAACGATTCCACTCGTGTTCTTGAAACTCCGAATCTTGGTTTGGTTGGGAGGGTCGGACAAGCGAACCCTCTTCATCTCACATTGAGCCTCCTCGGCGCCGTGCACGCCGTGGTAGAAGCGGCACACGAATGATGGAAGTATCCCTTAGTCGAATCTTGGGACGAAGATCGAGATTCATTTTGATGAAAATTTGCAACCTTTCGGTCCTAATAAAAGCACATATACTAGTTTTGTCGGCGTTCTAGTACGCAGCAAGGTTAGTATTTTGGTGATGAGTGGAAAAATGTGGACCAAAAAACAATAAAGGATCCTATGTGGGACACTATCCGGCTTACATTCACCGTCCACAGTGCCGAGAAGTTCAAAGACTCAACATTGTCTTATTGTCTTTGGCGGTTCGGGAAGTTTAAGACCTTTACGGCTAACACTTATATTTTTGCCGAGGAGAAGCGACCATCAACCACAGGACAAGTACAAATTTATTGATGAACAAACTTGGCAACAATTTGTTCGAAGCGGACCACTCTGAAGCTCGGTGAGTTATATTTAGTTTTGTTTGCACTTTTGTTTGCTTATTAACCTGTGAGGATATGTGAATGTTATTGTGTACATCTAATCCTGTTAGTTAAATGGTTTGGTGTGTGAATAGAAGTATACATTTGCTGCCTTTGTCTGCATGAGAGGAGCATGTCCTAGTTCCATGCAAGTCTGATATGTAAAGCGTGTAATGGCCATGGTTAGACGTTCTTTGTTAGTTAGTTAGTTATTCTAATATGTGTAGGAACCATTTATGATGAATGAATGAATTGGTTGAGTTGGCGGCATTTACGCAACTCCCTTTCCTTTGGTTTTCCCAATTTCTTCTACAATGCTACATCTTCCTTAAGTAAAATGTTGAAACTTGATGAAGTGAATTTGACTAATGTTTGACGTTCATATCAAGCGAAGTTCTCTAATTTCTGTTAGTGACATGGTGGAATTCATAATTGATATATAGTTGTTTTCAATCTGATTCACGAGAAAATAAGGGAAAAATATCGAGATTGGGAGAAAGAATGATTGCCCACACGGGGCTTCTCGGCGGATATGAAAAGGCCGAAAAAGATTTGATGGCGGCCAAGCGGAAGAGATTGGAAGATGAAGTTGAATCCAATCCTTCTACGGTAGTTGACCACCCGCCATCTCCAATACGTCGTGAGGAGCTACGGTTGTATATTCGGCAAAAGCCAAGCGGCACCTACAGTGTGAAAAACTCGTGTAGTTGCTTTGAACGAATTGTAAGTATTGATATTGTTATTTTTACTTACTAAACATGTTTCATCACTAAGCTTCTCGTTATACGTATCTTACGGGAAGATCTTAAAAAGAAGGAGGCGAGAGGGATCTTTGCGTCGGACGGGAGGAATGATGTTCGACCGCTGCGGCCAGGAAAACCGAGATCACGCGGGCGTGTAAGGGGATTGGAGGACGGGTAGGCCTAAAGCAATACTTTGGTAAATCCAAACGCCACGAGACAAAGTATGGTTACCCAGGGAGGAGATGGATCGAGGCAATGGCCAAATTAAGTGAGGAATCAGCGGCGAAAGATGCTACATTGAGGATGTTTCAATCGAGATGAGCAAGATGAAGGAGGAGATGGAGAAAATGAAGTTCCTCCCGAGCTCTCGGCCGAGACCAGTGTGGATCCCTTGACACCTTCAAATTGAACCTATGCAGCAGACGAGCACTAGAGGAGCTGCATTGTTGGACGATCGAGTCAAAGCAACCTTGTCATCGTATGTGGAGGATCGTGATGGTCATAGACAATTGGTTGCTAAAGGGACTATCCACAATTTGGGATCAACTGTACACCACGAACAAATGGGCGATGATGAAGTCGAGTGTCGATTGAAGAGGTGATCTTTGATGCACTGTCCCTCTCCCAACTGATCAGCTGAAGGTTGTGAGTGATGTCAAGGGAACCTTCATCTCTTGGCCAGTGAAGCTTGTAGATGTCTCTACTCCTCCTCAAGCTCCACCCCCTCCTCAAGCTCCACCCCCTCCTCAAGCTCCACCCCTACTCAAGTTCCATCCCTACTTGCTAACTTGACGGCCAAGGAAAAAAATAAAAGATTTGGTAGCCAAAAATTGGTTTAAAGATAAATCGTGGCTTTGTCAATGAAGTAGTAGGCCTCCCTCATCCTCAACCGCTTTTAGTTGATAATGAAGATGTAGAGTCCATCTTTGCTCCTGGAGCTGAGGTTACTAGTGCATGTGTTCAACTATTTATGAAGTAAGTATCTTCTTCCTTGATTACATAATTGAAATGCACCGTTTAGACACACATATATACATATATACTAATTCCCTCATCGATGTCATTCTTGTAGGTGCATGCACGGAAGCGGTTCAAGAGGCGAATTTCGGATTTTGGATTCTTGTGCCCAGTGTATGCAAGCACAACACTACCTCTGGAATTGAGACAGGAGTACATATCAAATAGGTTGTGTAAAGTGCAAAGAAAGGTGTACTTGTTTCCATGTTGGCTCGGGTATACATATATACTTGTGCGCAATTCACTTAATATAATTATGCTACATATATATATATCACTTGAGTACTTTGCTGCTTTGTGAATTTTCAGCAACCATTGGCGGTTGGTCATCATGAACATGGAGTTGCATTATGTTATCTTCTTATGCTCCACTCACAGCGATCCATCGACTACGTTGCGGTGATGATCAACAAGTAAGAATGTCATTTTGATCGTCTTGTCGAAATCTCTGTTGTGAATTTTCGGTGAACATTGCGATAAATTTCGATTTTGATGATAGTGCCATGAAGACCTTCCGTGTTGATGTAAAAAAAAGCGTGGTGCTCGGCTCACGGATCCTAAATGGCACAAAATTAAGGTTAGTACATAATTGGACATGACATAATTGCCTTACGAAGTTGGTCGATAAGCTATATATGCTCTTATATATATTTATTGTTATTTTTAGACCGTCGGCAACCGAACGATCGAACTTATGTGGCCGTACGTCATGAAACACTTATATGATATTGTGACGAAGGGAAACACTAAAGTCACTTTAAGGGTAAGATGTTATGGCTGAATTCGATCACTGATGGCTTAATGTTACATATGAAATATGCACATAATATGTTAATTCATTTTTGTCTTTGATGTTACGAGGTTTGCTGTGAAGAGCCATTTGATGATGATGAAATCGAGCACATACGCGAGGTTTTTGTGAATATCTGTATAAACTAGTCTTAGAAAATCCAAGTCAAGACAATAATTAATGTCCTAAATTAATTCATTTGTAAATAATATATGATGTCTGTAGCAAGCAATAGCCTTCGTACATATGTTTATTTTTCGACTAGCTAATTCATTCATTTGTAAATATAGCAATGTAATTCAATAATAAATTTGTTTATTTTTTCGAACAATTTTTGTGTGTCCATTTTGGGTTTCTGAATGAATGGGATGGTGGATAAAGCTATTTAGTGCTTGAAATTTGAGGTACGGGCGGATGTTGAAAATGAGCCGGATGAGGCTCGAAAAGTATTCGCGACTTTTAGGGCCGTATATTTTTAAAAGTGCGGTCCTAAAGGTCTTCGTCCATTTAAGACCGTATATTTAACAAATATCCGGTCCTAAAAGTCTTCGTCTAATTCTAAAAAATTTGGGTAGAGACTTTTAGGACCGTATATTTGTTAAAAGTACGGTCCTAAAGGTCTTCGTCCATTTTAAGACCGTATATTTAACAAATATCCGGTCCTAAAAGTCTTCGTCTAATTCTAAAAAATTTGGGTAGAGACTTTTAGGAGCTTATATTTGTTAAAAGTACGGTCCTAAAAGTATAGAAAATATACGGCTAAATTATTAGGACCGTTTATTTGTTAGTAGTCAGGTCTTAAAAGTCTTCATTTTATTTAAAAGATTGCCGAAACCTTTAGGACCGTATATTTGTTAGTTGTCCGCTCCTAACTTTAAATTTTAAAATAAGGCTTAATTTTTAGGACCAGAGGATTTATTAAACATCCGGTCCTAATATTCTTCATTTTAATAGAGTTGGTGACTCGATTTTTAGACATATCGTTAGGGTTCAAGGCAACCATGTTTACGGCGTTCTTCTCAAGTTTTGTGCTTCGTTGTTCTCGTTTCAACTTTTACGGATGTGAAGAACGTCATCGGTGTCCCTTTTCTTTTAGTTGGAAAAAGAAAGAAGATAACGAAAACGACACTGAAAATTTTCATCACATCTGGAAAAGTAGAGGGGAAGACAACGATGGTCCAAACTTGAGAATAGTCGTCACTCTGTTTGTTTTTATTCGAAAAAAGGTAAATAATGTTTTTTGTTTTGTTTTGTATGGTCGTTCTGGCGCGCCTCATAAGGCGACGTACAAAAAAACTTAAAAATTCTAATCCTCCCCATCGTTGTCGGAGGAGGGAATGGTCGGAGACGTCGTCATCGAGTATGGTACTCAACGTCATTGGCGTCGAGTACCGCTTTCGGCTTGTTGTTGACGGCGTGATAGACTGAAACAGTTTGCCCAAGCTTCGGTCTATATGATCGACGCGGGCTATCAGTGCTCCGGCATGCGCGAAGTTCGGTTTCGGAGGCAACGGAGGAGGATATGGAGGTGCCTCGGGATTTCGCCCGAAGGAGGACCTCGTCGTGGTGGAGAAGCCATTACGGTGGAGGTTCTAGGAGGAGATGGAGATGAATGTTAAGAAAGTAACAACGGGTTTAAATAGAGAACCCATCTGAAGAATGTGAAAGCAGGAAACATTAACGAGGAGACGCATATTTGCTCAGAATACGAGGAGACGCCTAGTTGGGAAGTTTATGTGGAAACCGAAGAGACTCGGATTCATTTCAACAATGGGGAAGGGACTCTTGAAAAGAATGAACTTTCATTTCAACAATGAGTTTTAGAACCGGATATTTGATAAAAGGACGGTCTTAAAAGTAATTGAATTAAAAATTAGTTTTAGGACCGGATACCAAGTAATATATCGGTCTTAAATGAGTTTTAGGACCGGATATTTGATAAAAGGACGGTCTTAAAAGTAATTGAATTAAAATTAGGACCGGATATAAGATAAAAGTCCGGTCTTAAAAGTTTGTATAAAAGTAATTTGACGAATTCATCATCGACGTTTATCTCTCCTGCCATCTGTCTTTATATACTCCACACTACCTCCTCTTTGTCCTTGTTAACTCCTCACTTCCTAGCTCTACCCCAACTTCTCAAAATCCTCAAACCATGGTTAGATACAAGCAAGCTGCTCGTAGGGGTGCATACACGCCTCGCTCTCGTGCCATGGCTAGATCATTATATGGTGCGCCTCCAGCGGCGGTGCGTCGTATTGTTTCGAAGACTCTCGGGTCGTTGGACACATTGTTATTTCTTCGGATGATGAAGAGATTGCTCATGCCGCACCCCCTCGATCCTTCTGCCGATCCTTTTCTTGCTGAGTTCAACCGTCATCTTGAAGCTGGCCATGCAGATGTTCGTAATCCCCCTCTCCAACCTGTTGGCCCAGTAGCGCCTACCTCGACCCCTCTCCGCTCTCTGTAATGATCCATTCATATTGCGGGTGGAGAGAATAAGACAACAACTTGCTGATCTCCGGCGGGAAATTAATGCTCTTCACGCCGAAATCGCCGAGGTTGTTCAGTCAGATTCTTGTGGATGATAATATTCAGCTTGTTTTTCATTTGTGTTTTTGTTGTTGTGTATATATTCTGAAGTAATGTAAGAAACATTAAGAACAATGTATGAATTTTTGGCTCTTCTCCAGTAATTCATTAAAGAAACTTATTCTCCAATTTTGTCCAAAAAATATCATTTATTTTATTGATTTAATATACCAATCACGAAGGCCATTAAGACCGGACATTTTATTTTATAAGTAACGGATCTAAAGATAATTTGAATTTTAGGACCGGATGTTTTATAAACCTCCGGTCTTAAAAATTAAAAATCTAATAAAATTTTAGGACCGGATAATTTTAATACTCCGGTCTTAAAATGTTAGTTGTATCTTTAGGACCGGACATTTAATTAATAACCGGTATTAATAAAATCCAAAAAGCTAAATAAGGTATCTTTGTCGCGCGGAAAATTAAATTTCACTCTCGAACTCTTGTCGCGCCGAAAGTGAATACTCGGGTTCCGACTCGAAATTTCCTCTCGCTTCGTCGCTTGCTTCGCGTACCTTTCTCGACAATCACTCTCTGGTTCCTTAGCTAAACGTCTATAGACGAAGTTTGTAAGAGATGTTTCGGTTAAAACTTTATTACTTTCCGACTTATCGTTATTGGTTTTCATGGGTTTAACGAAATCGGTGTAATGTTGTTATGGGTATTCTCTGTTGTTAACGAATATTGTTTTTGAAGATTATATTTGCACTTTAGACCTACCCAACCGACCAACAAGTGTTTTTAGGTTACTCTTCTTTGTCTTGTCCGCAACATCAACGTTCGTGAGCGGAGAAGTAAGACGACTCAAAGCAAACGCATATGCTACGGGTTAGTCCACAAGACCTTCATCCCTGCATTTAATTTCCTCGTCTTGCATTTATTTTGGTTCTTCGATTCACTGTGATGCATTTATGACCAAATGTAATTCTTAATTCGTCTAAATAATATATAGGAATTCTACTATGGATCACGAGTTGGATAGATGCTTTACGAACGAGTATTGAATATCAGAATGGGGTTAGGGAATTTATAGAATTTGCTAAAAAAATGCCCATGATGATGGGGGGAAGTATTATTGCCCTTGTGTAAAATGTTTGAATGAGTGTCGACTATGTCCTGAAGTTATACGCACACATTTAATTTGTCACGGATTTTGTAAGACTTATACCGTATGGGTATGGCATGGTGAACAAGTGCCATCAAGTGGGAAACAACATGGGGAAGTGGCCTTTGATGATAATGACACGGATATGGATGATCGCATAGAGGACATTATCCGTGATGTAGGAGAAGAGGCTTTTGAGCGATCACATGCATATGGTAATATGTGCAGTGATGCAGACACCGCTATACCGTGGGTGTAAAAATACCAATTGTTGAACGCCGTATTGAAATTGGTAAGCTTGAAGGCACGTCATGGATGGAGCGACAAGAGTTTTTCAGAATTGCTTGAGGCTTTGAAGGACATGCTTCCGGATGATAACGTGTTGCCGCATCGCTACTATGATGCTAAGAAGATACTTTGTCCACTGGGGATGGAGTACAAAAAGATCCATGCATGCCCGAATGATTGTGTATTATATAGAAAAGAGTTTGAAGAGAAGCAGAGTTGTCCGATGTGTGAAACCCCACGGTACAAGTCAGATAAGGGGCCTGCAAAAGTGTTGTGGTATCTTCCAATCATACCAAGGTTCAAGCGGTTGTTTGCGAATGAAAATGATGCAAAAATCTGAGGTGGCATGCAGATGAGAGGATTTCGGATTGACAGCTTCGACATCCGGCCGATTCTTCTCAATGGAAGAAGATCGATCAATTATTTCCGAACTTCGGCGAAGAACCTAGGAACCTCAGGCTTGCCCTTAGCACGGATGGAATGAATCCCTATGGAAGCCTTAGCAGCATACATAGCTCATGGCCCGTAGTCACGATTGTTTACAACTTATCTCCTATGTTATGCATGAAACGAAAGTACATCATCTTTGTCTATGTTGATTTCGGACCAAAACAACCCGGAAATGACATAGATGTTTACCTAGAGCCCTTGATCGAAGACTTGAAGGAGTTGTGGGAAGAAGGTGTCGATGTTTTTGACTCTTTCAAGAAGGAGGTCTTTAGAATGAGAGCCATGATATTTTGTACTATAAACGACTTCCCGACATATGGGAACTTGTCGAGTATAGTGTAAAGGCCATAAAGCATGTCCGGTTTGTGAAGAAGGCACATGCTACCATCAACTTCAACATGGAAGAAAGACGGTGTATCTTGGACATAGGAGATTTCTTAGACGGGGCCACCCATATCGTCGATTAAAGAAGGCCTTTTTGGTGGCCAAGAGTATGAAGAAGCTCGGTGGCATTGACTGGGAGCAAGTGTATGAAAAGGTTAAAAATATCGAGTGTCATCTTCGGTAAGCATGGAAAGAGTAGAAAAGAAACAAATATATGGAAGAAGAGATCTGTATTCTTTGATCTTCCCTATTGGCGCAATCTTGATGTGAGACACATTGTATTGATGTCATGCATGTGGAGAAGAACGTATGTGATAGTATTGTGGGCACGCTTCTCAACATACAAGGTAGTTCGAAGGATGGTGTGAAGGCAAGATTGGATTTGCAAGCAATGGGAATACGCGAAGACTTGCATCCAAGGCCATATGGGAAGAGAACTTATTGTCCCCGGCTTCTCATACTTTGTCTAAGGATGAGAAACGAAGCTTTGTGAGTGTTTACATGGCACAAAAGTTCCCTCGGGGTATTCTTCAAATTTTAAGAGGCTTGTCTCGATGAAGGACTTGAAATTAGTAGGCCAAAAGTCTCATGACTGTCATGTCTTGATGCAACTACTCCCAGTAGCTATTCGAGGATCGCCGAATATGATCTTCGGTCGTTTGACTAGACTTTGTTTCTTCTTCAATGCGGTTTGTAGTAAAGTTTTCAAGATTGAAAAGTTGGATGAATTGGAGAATGAAGGATATCTTATCTTGTGCCACCTTGAAAAGCTTTTTGTTCCTTCATTTTTTGACATCATGGTTCATCTCATTGTTCATCTAGTGAGGAAGATAAAGTTGTGCGGCCCTATCCATTTACGGTGGATGTACCCTATTGAAAGATCTATGAAATTCCTAAAAGGGTATGTGAAGAACGCGTACGGCTGAAGCATCAATTGTTCGAAATATGTTTCGAAGAGGCCATGGAATTTTGTCAAAATTATTTGTCCAAAGTAAGACATATTGGGCTTCCAAAACGTCGGCATCTTTGAAGGGGGTAGACGTGGGGCTTGGTAAGAGTGAAAATGGTTCAAACAAAAGGTCGAGGGATCTGAATGTGTTTCTGAGACAATGAAATGGTTAGCACGTGGTCCTGAGTTTGATGTCATAAGTTGGAATTCGTATGTGATCAATGGTTATACATTTTACACGAAGTCCCTAGATGATAGGAGCACAGTCCAGAACAGTGGTGTTATGTTAGAGGTGGAATCTATGCACTTCTCCAGTTCAAAAGATAAGAGGCCTAAATTGGCAGTCATGCCATATTATGGGGTTATTGAAGAGATTTGGGAGGTGGACTATGTCAAAGTTAGATTTCCCATCTTCAAATGCAAGTGGGTTAATGTCAATAATGGTGTTCAGATCGATCGACTAGGATTCACTTTAGTCGATGTCAATAGTAGAAGTTTTGGAGATGAACCTTTTATTATGGCAGATCATGCAAAACAAGTGTTCTATATCACCGATCAAGAAAATAAAATGTGGTCCGTAGCTCTCCAAGGAAAGAGGGTCATTGATATTGATGAGGAAAGTCATTCAAATTATGGTGATCTTCCTGAGAGTACTCCTTTACAAGGGTCTAGGACATGAACGAAGAAGATGAAGCGGATAATGAACCCGGCATAAGAAATGATCATCAAGAAGGGATATGGGAGGATATCACTTTATAAAAGTGTCAATTCATAAGGTAATTAATATTCATATGCAGTATTCTTAGAAAACTTTAAGGTTTTAACAATTATTATATCTTGTCTATGTTCTTAATTAAACAATGTCATCATTGAATATGAATTTGTTCTTGTTTTGTTTGTGGCAGGATCCGTTTCAAAGGGGCATGTTATAAAAGAGGATGCATGTTACGTTGTTGGGTGGGAATCAAATGAAGGCATGGTGAATAATATATTGGACTACATTTGTATGTTGAATTACGTCTTTGCATGTATTGTAACTCATTGCCTTTGTAATTAGTTATATGTTAGCTTATTTTATAAATTACTTTAGTTGTTTTAGACTTAATTAAGAGGCCATATAACTCATGGTGGATAATATTTGTATTCTTTTTCCCAATTCAATTTATTCATGTTCATAGCTTGTAGCTTAAAGTATATCGACTTTTATGTCTTTGTTTTGTATGGTGGATTTGTGTATATATATTGATCGGGAAGAACAAAACAGGGAAAAATACGGGAAAATTTAGATTGCAAATAAAAATACGGTCTTAAATGTTCAAATATTAAGACCGGATGTATATATAACACCGCTCTTAAAGGTGTTAAGCCGGTCTTAAAAGTTGGTCTTTTAAGACCGGTCCATTGAAACAATCCGGTCTTGAAAGTCAGTCTTTTAAGACCGGGTAATTATTCCTCCGGTCTTAGAGTCCGCTATCTTTAGGACCGGATTGATATTTGTCCGGTCTTAATATTTGGATCTTTTAAGAGCGGTCGACTTTTGTCCGGTCTTAAAGTTTGAGTTTTAGGACCGAACCAAAAATATTTCAGATTTATTTAGTACGACTTTTAAGACCGAAGGTTTAAAATGTCCGGTCTTAAAGAAAATCTTTAAGACCGTGTAAAAGTCCGGTCTTAAAGGTCGACTTTTAATACCGCCTGGAACAAGACTGCTCGCGGGTCCGGTCCTAATGTACCTTTTTTGTCCGGTCTTAAAAGCCTTTTTTCCACTAGTGAATTCTGATAACTCTGATCATTCTGATAACTCTTATAATTCTGATCATTCTGATAACTCTAATCATTCTGATAACTCTGATAATTCTGATAACTCTGATCATTCTGATAACTCTGATCATTTTGATAACTCTGATAATTCTGATAATTCTGATAACCCTGATAATTCACATCATTCATCGGTAGGCGACAACTTCGACTACTCAGAGATCGGAGGTCTTGACAACAACTCTGACGCAGACTCTGATCATCTTCAGTTTGTCCTAGACAAATAACACCATCCTAACTCGGTATACCACCTCGAATCAATGGCTAGAATGCCTTCTAAGCTGGAGGAACCTATAGGATCAGACCATTCATCCGATGATGACAACCGTGAGTTGTTAGACCCCAAGTGTTTTGATGATAACAAAGAATTAAGAAATTTAAAGAACTTAAAAATGGAAAGAATAATTAAACCAAATCAGAAACAATCGATCTTGTGACTCTCGAGAATGACCTGAGGGTTCCCGAGAATAGCCTTGTGATTATTGAAATATGCAAGATCAAATAACTCGATTAATCTAGATTCTCGAGAATAAGGTTGAATTCTCGAGAATTGACATAATGCTCGGGCACTCAGAAATGCTTCTCGAGAATGAACTTTGTGATTCAAATATCATATGATAGTATTCTCGAGAATATGTAATTGATTCTCGAGAATAGGTGCAATGCCCGGGCACAGATAAGTAGTTCTCGAGAATGTCTAAGAAAATATATAAGATAAAACTTGCCTTATATGATTCCCGAGAATAGGAAGACAATTCTCGAGAATAAGAGTAATTCTCGAGAATGGATCATAGATTCCGAGAATATCGGATGAAATCTCAATTATCTTTCTGAACTAAGTCTCTCGAGAATACTAGCTAATAGAATTCTCGAGAATGATAGTAATTCTTGAGAATAAGAATGTGATTCTCAAGAATTCCAAGTGAAGAAGATTAATTGATCAATCGATTTTATGGTTCATGGTTCTCGAGTAAGACCAAATGCTTCTTGAGAATAAAGGAAATTCTCGAGAATAAAGTACCAATTCTCGAGAACTTCGTGCTTCTACGGAAAATAATTAATGCTTGATTCTCGAGTATAATGAAATGATTCTCGAGAATATTCTCAGATGTTCTTCACGATATAAACTTCTGTGTGTATAGTTCTCGAGAGTAATAAACATTCTCGAGAACCTCTTCATGTTTGTTTTTTCTAATTCTCAATTCGAATCTTAATTCTCGAGAACACCTAAGCAATTCTCGAGAATATCATTTCTGGAAATTTTACGAAGAACTCAGGAAACTTGAATCGTTTCTGTAAGTTTGTGGGTTATGCTCCATTGTTTATTAATCACATCTAAACTCATTTATATTATGTCTAATCACGTTTTGGTTGAGTTTTAAAGTGATTAACTAGGTGAAATTTAAACTCACGCGAAAAGCAAGTCCAACGTGGCAAAGCATTAAATGGAGGTCAGAGAAACAGAGCTACATTCAGAATAAGCAATTACAGCAGACGAAAAACATTCTCCGAGGATAACTTGTTTCAGCTTGCCTCTGATTATCTCTCTGCACAAGGTGACCACCGCCAAAGAGCATTTATGAAGCAACGTTCAAAAATATACCTCGTCACTCTGCTTCAAAGTCTAACGGAAGAAACAGAGGTCACAACGGAACTTTGCTCAGTCTCTCAACGGCACAAAAGAAATTTATTATAAAAGAGGACTACATTCAATTTCGCCAACTACCGAAACTACTTGAGCATTCAATTCGAATTTAGTGTATTACTGTTTCATTAATATCCTTAGACATTTCTAGCACTTCAGTGATTATCAAAAATCTACTCAGTGAGGAGTCTTCTGTTTTAACCATTTATTACTTTTCTGATTGTGTAACTTAAGGTTGTGGAACCTTAAGAGTGGGTGTACGTTTACAACCAGTAAGGGGGAGTGAGTCCAAGAGTGAAAGGATCATCCTTGAGTTGTAATCGTGTTGTAATCGTGTTTGATAAGATTAGTGGAAATCCCAAGGTGTTCTTGGGGACTGGATGTAGACCAGAGTTTGAGGTTAAACCAGTATAAATTCCCTAGTGTGCATTTACTGATTCTGCAATAGTTCTCATTTTGTCTCCGTAAGTATCTTCCGAAAAAGAATTTCGAGATCACCTATTCACCCCCCTCTAGGTGATATTCCCCTTCATGAGTATTTTCAGCTGCTAAGCTATCGAGACGACTCCGAGAGTGATTCTTTTTTACGAACCAAACCTCCTACGACATGTCCTAAATATAAACAAAAGGCTGATAGGCGTCCTACGAACAGAGTACTTGATGGCAGATCAACACAGTGAGACTAGCAAAGGGACGTACTTCTGATATCTGGAACAGAGTTAAAACGATCTATTCACGAGAGGAATGGGTTTCCCTACCGGCTAGACGATTGGGTGATGTCGACCCTATATCTCTTTCCCCGAGACCGCTTCTGGATTGAACAGACGAATAAACTCTTAGATGAAAAATGTACAACCAATTTCTACTCCTTTCTAAATCATCTTCAAAGGCTAGTTTTAGACAGTATGTAAGTAAGTATTTGTTAATAAAATAATAACAGGGGATATAAGGTATAATTACTGGTGTTAAAACCAACTAAATGATATGACATATTGTGCCATGAACATTATATATGCTTGTTTAAAAGGTTAAAATTATCCTTAAAAAATTGTCATTCTTAATAGAAGGATAGGATGGAAGATTTGCAAGGAATCAGAGTCCTTAGAGGCCGAGGCTGAGGTCGAAGAGGAAATAGAGGTAGACAACCACGAGTGATACCAGTCCAAGTTCAACATCTTGAACACCAAAGTGAGTTGCAAGAGATGAGGGGAATGCTGACAGAGCAGAAGACTCTTATTGATACCCTCCTGGCAGAAAGACAACAAAGACAAATTGAGAGACAATTGGAATCCTGCCGTTGGAAAGAGATTTGCCGTGTCTCCCAAAATAACCAGATTCAGTAAAAGATTTGCAGTAATAGGGAACCTGGATCGTTTCCCCAACGAACTTGCAGCGGGTTTGATAAGAATAACAGCGAAACAGAAACAGTCAAAATGCGGGTTTTTGATTCAAACAGATTTAAAAACGATCAACCCAACATTTAGATTCCAAAAACTTCTGTCATTGAACGAAATATAACTAACTCACGTTTGGTTCTGGATGAACCGAAATCTCTGCATTCATCCAGAGATTCCCTCGACTAGACGATCGCCTAGCATATGTCCGAACAGTAACACAATTATTCTTTATGTATGGAGACTTTTTTTTAATATATATCTCCTTTCTTTCTTTCTATGCATTTTTTTTTTTGCTTTTCTTTCTTTCTATGTGTTTTCTTTTCTTTCTTCTTTTTTTTTTTTTTTATAATCACAATGACAAAATCAAATATCTCCCCCCCACACTTAAACTGTTGCACTCCTGAGCAACCCCCACACTTAAACACAAAACCAAGGTGAAACCAATGCTCAATAAATTTCCAAGGTGCGGAATAAAATGGTTTTACGTTTAGTCTTGTAATGTGGTTGAGAAAAGAATGAGTCAAATAGGCACAAAGGGGCTAACAAAGGAAACATAATGCAAGGGAAAGCTATTTGGCCAAAGTGGAGAAATTAAAAGAAAGAAAACAAGCTTCCATCATATTCATGCACGTAAGTGAAAATGTAGTTTCAAAAAGAAAAGGAGCAAGTTCTAGAGAACACGAATCATGAGCAGATGCACACATGAAAGAAAGAATGGTAAAAGATGAATTCCATTCATCCAGGCCCAAAACCTCACAAGGTCAATACCAACTTAAGCAATCAACATCACCAAATCAACCGCCAAGACATGTAATCGAAGAGTCAAGAATTGTAGACCCAACAGAATGATCCATTAAAACCAAAATGTCCAAGTTCATAATATGTAGCAATCATAGAAAGAGAGACTGTATTTATTTTTGAAAATCAAAGTGCAAAAATAAAAACAAATAAAAGAGAAAGAGGGGGAAGAAAGAAGAATACTCCCCAAGGGTTTATTGAGGGTAAATGGCATCAATGAGGAGAATCTCTGCTTCCTCACGCCCCAAGGGTTTATTGAGGGTAAGTGGCATCAATGAGGAGAATCTCTGCTTCCTCAGGCTGCTACTGGGATCCCTCATGAAATTGCTTGAGGCGATGCCCATTTACCTTAAAAGTTCGTCCTGTGGGTGGATCACATAGCTCAACAGCACCAAAGGGAAATATGTTAGTGATCACAAAAGGGCCATCCCATCTAGATCTAAGCTTACCAGGCATAAATTTCAGACGGGAGTTAAACAAAAGAACTTTCTGGCCCATAGAAAATTCTTTCCTCAGAATATGCTTATCGTGGAATGTCTTAGTCTTTTCCTTGTATAACCGTGAACTCTCATAGGCATCCAATCTAAGCTCATCTAACTCTTGTAACTGCAGCTTCCGTTCCATCCCAGACTTAGCCAAATCCATGTTACACTGCTTAATGGCCCAATAGGCTTGATGCTCCAACTCAACCGGAAGATGACATGCCTTACCAAAGACAATCTAATAGGGAGACATCCCAATTGGAGTCTTGTAGGCGGTGCGATATGCCTACAAAGCATCATCTAGTCACTTACTCCAATCTTTCAGGGTAGAGTCGACAATCTTCTGAAGGATTTGCTTAATCTCTCTATTTGAGACTTCAGCCTGACCGTTGGTCTGGGGATGGTATGCTGTGGAAACCTTGTGAAGCACTCCATACTTGCGTAACAAGGCACCCATGCTTCGATTGCAAAAATGGGAACCCTGGTCACTGATAATAGCTCTAGGAATGCCAAACCTGTAGAAAATGTTAGACCTAACAAAGTCCACCACCACAGAAGAATCATTAGTCCGGGTGGCTTTCGCCTCAACCCATTTCGAGACATAATCAACAGCCAGCAGTATGTAAGTATAACCATATGAAGCAGAAATGGACCCATAAAATCAATACCCCAAACATCAAAGATCTCACAAAACAATATAGGGTTTTGGGGCATCTCATGCCTACGGAAATACTCCACGCCCTCTGACAGTTATCACATGACTTGCAAAACAAATGGGCATCATGAAACAGGGAAGGCCAAAATAAACCACTTTCTAGCACTTTCCTAGCAGTTCTTTGGGGTCCAAAGTGACCACCACAGGCAGAAGCATGAGCAAAATGCAATATAGAGTGAAACTCATGATCAGGCACACATCTCCTAACTACTTGGTCACCACAAAACTTCCACAAATAAGGGTCATCCCAAACATACTATTTAGACTCACTTTTCAATTTCAAGGTTTGGGCCCTAGTGGAGTCTATAGGAAAAACAACAGCTACCAAGTAGTTAACCAGATTAGCATACCATGGGAGCTAACTTTGCAGCTGTAGAAGCAGCTCATCAGGGAAATCATCCCGAATAGAAGAGGGTGAGAGGGAGAATGGGTGATGCGACTCAAGTGGTCGGCTACCCGGTTTTGCGCTCCACTGTCTCGAATCTCAACATCAAACTGTTGGAGCAATAACATCCACCGAATGAGTCGTGGCTTAGCTTCTGCCTTTTTCAACAAGAACTTTAAAGCAGCATGGTCAGAGAAAACAATTACTCTACTAGCTAGCAGATATGACCTAAACTTATCAAAATCAAATACAATAGCCAACAACTTCTTCTCAGTAGTGGTGTAATTAGACTGAGCAGGATCCAAAGTCTTGGAAGCATATGCAATGACATGGGAGGCTCTATCAACCCGCTGTGCCAAGATAGCCCCAACTGCATAGTTGGAAGCATCGCACATCAACTCAAAAGGGAGGTACCAATCAGGGGGCTGTATCACTGGGGCTGTGGTAAGGCAACGCTTCAAGTGATCGAAGGCCGCCTTGCACGCATCATCAAAGACAAAGTCAGTGTCCTTATGCAGAAGGTTGGACAAGGGTCGAGCAGTCTTGCTGAAATCTCGAATGAAACGTCGATAGAAACCTGCATGACCAAGGAAAGAGCGAACTTCCCGCACAGAAGCGGGGTAAGGCAAAGCAGTAATTACATCTTGACTCAACCATAAAATGACACTTTTCATAATTCAGCACAATATTAGATTCAATGCACCTATGCAAGACTTTAGACAAATTAGCTAAGCATGCATCAAAATCAGACCCATATATAGTGAAATCATCCATAAAAACCTCCATGCAGTCCTCTAGGAACTCAGAGAAAATACTCACCATACAACGTTGAATGGTGACAGGTGCATTGCAGAGGCCAAAAGGCATCCTTCGGTAAGCATAGGTCTCAAAGGGGCATGTGAAGGTCGTCTTCTTCTGATCCTAAGGAGCAATATGGATCTGGAAGTATCCAGAGTAGCCATCCAGGAAGCAGTAATGAGACTTACCATCCAATCGCTCTAACATCTGATCAATGAAAGGTAGAGGGTAATGATCCTTGCGAGTGGCTTGGTTGAGTCTCCTATAGTCAATGCAAACTCTCCAACTATTCCGGGCTAACCCACTGGCTATCAAAAATAGGATAGATGATACCAGCTTGTAGAAGCTTAGTGACCTCCTTCTTTACCACATCAAGCATAAGAGGATTAAGGCATCTCTGGGGTTGCCTCACTGGCTTAGAGTCCTCTTCCAACAGAATTCGATGCATACACATGGAAGGGCTGATGCCAACTATGTCAGCTAATGTCCACCCAATGGCTTTCTTGTTCACCCTCAATACGCTTAGCAGCTTCTCTTCTTGATCAGGCATAAGATTATTTGCCACAATGACTGGCAACTGCTCATTCACCTCCAGAAATGCATACTTCAGATGGTCTGGAAGGGATTTCAACTCTAGTTTGGGTGGTTTCTCAGTGGAGGGAAGAAGCTTGGGTGGTTGTTGCAACAACTCTAATGTCATCACACTGGAAATACCTGAAACCACATTCAAAGAAGCAGAAGAAGAACTGTGGCTATACAGCTCATTGTTAACATCAGAATTCAGCTTATCAAAAGTAGAAGCAAGCTCATCAAAATCAGAAGCAAGCTCATCAAAATCAGAATAAGGATGCACATCAGGATTAAGATATAGATGAAACTCAAATTCAAAATCAACATCAGAATCCACAAGTAATGCAGAATCACTAAACAAGTCAGAATCACCAAATAATGCAGCCTTAACCAAGTTAGTGCAAACAGAGCACCATTCATTATCAGCACATGCACAAATGGGAGAATCACTCACAGATGTAAAATCAGGATAATCAGCACACCAATCAGTAAGAACATCATCCACAGCGTTATCAATCACATCAATACAGAAAATAGAATGCTCTTCCCTAGGATGTTTCATGGCGTAAAAAATATTGAAATTCACAGATATATCACCAAACTCCATGGAAAGAGTACCATAATGCAAATCTATCTTAGTCCTAGCTGTTTTCATGAAAGGCCTCCCTAGAATGATTGGTGATCTTCTAGTAGAAGACTCAGCCTCCATATCTAAGACATAGAAATCAGCAGGGAATATCAATTCATTAACTTTGACCAATACGTCTTCAACCAAGCCAGAAGGATGAGCATTACTCCTATTAGCTAACTGGACAACAACACCTGTAGGACGCAAGGGACCAAGACCAATAGATTTATAAACAGATGCAAGCATGACATTAATAGAAGCACCTAAATCTAGCATGCAATCATCAAATCTATAATTACCAATAAGGCAAGGGATAGAAAATGTCCCTAGATCCTTGCATTTACGAGGCATGGTAAATTTGGATGAGTGCCGATACATTCGGTTCAAACTCACTCATTCATTCCCCTTCGATCGCCTCTTGTTGGTGCACAACTCCTTCGAAACTTGGCATATTTAGGAATTTGTTTGACTGCATCTAAGAGAGGAATGTTGATCTCTACTCTTCTGAATGTCTCAAGTATATCCTTCTCTTGTGCTTTTTCTGCCAACCTCTTGGATTGAATTGCTTTCTGAGGGAAATGAAGAGGAATGGGAATGTCTTCCTCTTCACCTTGCGGCTGCATTGCCTTTTTATTTTTAGAGTCAATCTTCACAGTTTTTGACTCTCTTTCTGATGTGGAAGTCACATTTGCAGCTGGTTTATGTTTCTCCAATTGTTTGCCAGATCGAAGGGAGATAGCACTCACATTCCCCTTAGGATTAGGAATTATTTGTGAAGGAAGAGTGTTATTCCCCTGAGGTTGAAGCTGGTTCAATGATGTTGCCAGTTGCCCAATCTGTGTTTGCAAACTCTGAATGGAAGTGTCAGTTTGCTGTTGGAACTGCATATTGGCTGTGACAAATTGCTTCATCATATCTTCAAGTGAGGAACCACCACCACCACCACCACTACTACTAGTCTACTGTTGTGCCGCCTGTGGAGGTGGACATATGGCTGGTCGAGGAGGTGGTGCTGGCAAAGGCAAAGGGGGTGCAGACTGCTGCTGGAAATTTTGTGGTCTCTGGTCTTGGTAAGTAGGATCATGCAAGGTAGGGCAAGAGTCAGTAGAATGGTAAGGGTCAGAATAAAACCCACAGGAGTACCCACTCTGAGGAGGGGAAGACTGTACTGTCTGTGTCACTGCCAACTGCCTCACAAGGGAAGTGAGATCATCAAGTCTAGTCTCTAATCTCTGAGAATCATACTGGACTGGAGGTGCTTGAATATGGTAAACAGGAGTACTATTGGCTCTGGTGCCAAACTGCTGAGAGTTATCTGCCATAATGGATATCAAGTCTCGAGCTTCTTCAGGTGTCTTGTTACTCATAGCCCCACCGCTAGAAGCATCGACCAACCCTTTATCCACCGGCATTAGACCATCATAGAAACAGTTAATCAAGTCTTTTTCAGATATCTGATGGTGTGGACAGCTTGCACATAACCTTTTGAACCTCTCCCAATACTCATGCATAGTCTCCCGGTGACTTGTTTAATGTTGCCAATTTCCTTCTTGATCGCAGGTTGCTCTTGAAGAAGGGAAATATTTCTCTAGAAATAACCTCTGAATATCAGTCCAGCTCCCAATAGATGAGGGCTGAAGGTACAACAACCAATCCTTGGCTCCACCGTCCAATGAGAAAGGAAAAGCTCTCAGCTTGATATGATCTTCATCAATGACATGTGGTTTCATTGTCTTTGCACACTACATGGAATTCCTTCAAATGCTTAATGGGGCACTCACCGCAAGACCATGAAACTTAGGCAACAAGTGTATTAGACCAGATTTAAGCTCAAAGTTAGCAGCAAGGTTAGGATATTGGATTCACAAAGGTTGATAATTAACATCAGGTGCAGCCAATTCCTTTAAAGTATGACGATCTACCTGTTCTTCTGCCATAATGTCTGAGTTAGCAAAATTGCTACTAGAATCGGTGAAAACAACAAGACTATCAGAAATACTATCAGAAGCACAATCAGAATGGTCAGGATCAGACTCCAATTGAGTGTCCAGTTCAGTATTAATCTTATGAATTAGCCTAACAACTCTTCTAGCAGTAAGAATTGTTTTTTCTATTTCAGGATCAAATGACAACAAATCTTCTGGATTAGTAGTATTCCTGGTACTCATGCAGCATACACACAGAATTATGAAACTGCCACCAAAAGTGGTAAAAAGCAGAATCTCAGAATTACGAAAATGCCACAAGAAGTGGTAAAAAATAGAAAAACCCTAAGAGAACACAAAAACAAAACACAAAAGCAAAAACCTATGTTAGAAATTGACCAAAACAAGTCCAGAAACGCTATCAAATGATTTTTAAAATTTTTGGGACTTGAACAAGGAAACTCCTAGACTATTGGGGGACAAATAAAAAAAATGGAAAAAAATAAAAAAATAAAAAAAATAAAAAAATAAAATAAAAATATAAAATAACAGCCCAATCGGAGTAAGTCAAACAATTGAAATACCCGATATATCCAGCCGAGACTCAAAAAAAAAAAAAAAAAAAAAAAAAAAAAACTACTTTACTGTCAGTAATCAGACCGATGCAAATTTCCCGGCAACGGCGCCAATTTTTGGAAAGAGATTTGCCGTTTCTCCCAAAATAACCAGATTCAGTAAAAGATTTTTAGTAATAGGGAACCTGGATCGTTTTCCCAACGAACTTGCAGTGGGTTTGATAGGAATAACAGCGAAACAGAAACAGTCAAAATGGTGGTTTTTGATTCAAACAGATTTAAAAAGAAAATAAACTTAAACAGAACGAAATATGCAGAAACAGATTAAAAACGATCAACCCAACGTTTAGATTCCAGAAACTTCCGTCATTGAACGAAATATAACTAACTCACGTTTGGTTCTATTAAATCTAATATTCGGACTATTTCCAGAAATCGAATCCGATAAGATGAAAACAGAATCGAGTAAAGTTACCGATTAAACAGGAGTCCTCTGGACGAATCATGGAATCCTCAACGTTAGGTTAATCACAGAAGTTTAGCCGAGCATGGTCAGGGAAAACGAAGAATAGACGAAGAACCCGAAGAACATTGCGGACAAAATAGAACTTCGTATTTAATCCTAAACCTTCAAAAACGTGAATGAATGAATGAATGTGTTTGCGGCTGCCATCTAACTTAAAGTTAACCTAAAAACGAAATGGGCTCTAATGGTTCAACCCAAAGCAGAAATAAAATAAAAGTGGGTTTTAATTACAAAATTCGAGCCCAAATAAAATCCCGAAATATACATCTGACTTCGGCTCCAAAATCGACTGCCCTCTTGTCCGAATTTTCTCTTCATGTCTTCATAAAAATTGTAGCTCTTTGAATCATCTGAAACATGAGACAAAAATGAGGCAAATCCGATGTCTGGTTCAAGAGTTATGGTAAAAATAGTGAAGCAATGTAAAACTAGAATTTTATTATTAAAAATGGCTAAAATATAATCTAAGGCCCAAAGCCCAAATAAGTATAAAAGCCATTATTTATTAACTAAAGAGTCCTAAATTATTAATCAAGAGATAAAAAGAAGTGCATGAAATATTCAATTATCAGCCGCCTGATGAAGTGTAAGTTAGAAGAGCTACGTAGATCAAGGAATATCAACTGTAACAATGCAAGCCATGATGAAATTTGCCACAAAAACCCCACACAGAAAAGGAAGTTACCTTGGGTCAACTACCAAGGAAAAGGCAAGAAGTCAGTCCAGAATGGACAGCAGAACTATCCGAGGATGCCGAGCCCCCGACCATGTTGGAAATGCGGGAACTACCATCCCAATGTTAAATGTAATAGGAGACAGATTTGCTACAAATGTTGGGAGCCGGGGCACGTTATCAAGGACTGTCCCCAGAAAACTGCGGAGATAGGGCCACAGAATGTAATACCCTAAAAATTGTATTTATGATAAATATCATAAATTAGGAAATAATACCTATTGAAAATAGGTAAATATGTGGTTTCAAAAAGAATGTTAAATTTATCTTATATTCTAAAGGAAAATTTCTTGGAAATTAGGAAAAATCAACAATGTGTTAGGTTTTGACCGAATTTATGAGTGGTTTATGGCTAAAATTAGCATAAAATATATTTGCTAATTAATTGGAAAATATGAAGAAAAATTGGTGAGAATAGGTATTTTTAAGCATAAAAACAAGTATGGACCAATAGGAAACTTTGTGGAAAAATTATGAAAAATAATTATTAAATAATTAAATAATATATATTATTAATTAAATAATTAATTAAAAACGAAAATTTAAAAAAAAAAAAAGACCAGGTTTTGACCGAATTTATGAGTATGGAAGTGGATAAGAATTTATCAATTTAATATCTAGATATTTGTTAATTTAATATTAATAAAAAGGAATATTCTATGGAATATTCTGTAAAAAGCAAATAGGATAAATGACCACGGATAGAGATTAAATCCTATCTAGAAAACCATGAATAAGGTTTCTAAGGTCAGAGTATTTTATAGACAAGTGAATTTTTATCTCGGAGTGGGCTGTCTCCGAAGTCATTTACGAAACCGACAGAACAATAAGGGAATAAGACGAAAAGGACAAGGGAGCAGTTGAGGAAATGAAAACCTATAGAAAATAAATCCTAACTCAATATCTGGGAATGAGTTGGTAAACAACTGGACATATTCGGAATCAGTGGATTTTTGTCCCGAAGTTGATGATTCTGGAAGTTATTTCTTTATCCGACGCGTTTTTCCGTAAATCTTCGGCAGGACCGGAGAAGACCTGAAAGGGATCAAAAATTTAGTTAACCCAGACATTTCTAATGAGTAGGCAAAGAACTTCAAAGTTGTGATTCCGGATTTTTGAGATTTTCCGAGATTACGCGATCAGGACACCGAACAGAGAACTTTATCGGTAGAAACTCATAAAGCACATGGGTGACATCATGAGGATGATGTCATTTTGGAGAAAGATGATGTAAGGAGGTGGATTGTGTGGCCAAGAGAAGAGCTTCCGAAGCTTTTGCTTTCGTGGTCCGTAATGAATCAGAAAATTTTTATACCTAAGTATGTCCCCGGGATTTTGCCTATAAATAGAGGCCACCTCCAAGCATAATTCTCACACCAAATTGCGTAGCCAATTTCGAAATTTGAGAGAGCTTGGAGAGGAGGAGGAGTCCGGGAAATTGGTAGCGAAGCTCTGGGTAAGTTTTTCCGGTCTTTAATCTTAAGCTTTCGTAGTTCTTTCGGTAGTTGGAGTAGAAATGCTAGTTTAGTCTTTAATCTTCCAAGTATGATTAGATATCATATGTTAGGGGTATTTTAGTCATTAATTTCAAAAATCATGATGGGGTCGGAGTTATGGCAAAATTTTGGAAGATTAGGGTCAGTAACGAAGTCTCTGGCGAAATTCCGCCAATTAGGGGTCGTGGGTAAAATAGTTATTTATGACTAAAATGTCCGTCGTAATGATAGATCCTTAAAAAATTCTTTGTTATGTTGATAGGATATCCCTGATTACGTTTTGACCTACTGTCGTACCGTATTCCGACAGAAATACCGTATATCGTCAACGAAGGTACGTTCACGTACTGTAACACTAATCTGATGGATATAGTATGCGTGTATGTGATGTGTGTGTGGTATGTATGTGTGGTATGTTGATTAGTGCATATTATGTTAGAAGATAACTGTATGCATGCTGGGAGCGATATATCTGTAAGGCTGGGAGCGATACAACTGTAATGCTGGGAGCGATACGTTTGCGTGCTGGGAGCGATACATGTGCATTGGTTGGGTGTGGTTGATACGTTGTGTTAATGTTGTTCTGTAACCCATATGTGTGTATGAATACATGAGGTTAATCGCTACTCGAGATCCGGTGCGGATCTCAACTCTTAACATAGCATCGTGTCGGAAGGACCGAGGTCCGAGGAGAGAGGAAAGCAGCAGGTTCAAGGATCCGATTGAAGACTTTCTATTGTTACTCTTTATTTTTGAAAAATCTCGGTCACTGTACCGCTTCTGTAGTTAGCCAGTGGACATTTTGACTATAAGTATCAGTTACACTCTTGCTCCGATGCTCTACTCTAATGAAAAAATGCCAACCGCCGCCGTGAACTCGATGAGGCCCCCATGGTAGACACTTACCTGGCCATTCTGTTCGGTTAACGGAGTTATGTTCTAAGCCTTTTCAAAAATTTGGAGCATATTTTGAACATGAGTACTGATATAGCCCAAGGTCAGTGTACCACCTTACTTCGGTATACCATTCTGAACCGGTATACCATTCTTAACCAGTGTACCACTTTCTGTCGGTACATCAATTCTGATAACTCTGATATCAGCCTCTGATAACCCTGATATCAGCCTCTGATAGTTCTGATAACTCTGATAATCGTCAGTTTGTACTGGACGGTAATTCTATCCTAGCACGGAGCTTATATGTGAAGCTGGGTCACGCCGGATGAAACTCTGAGACCAACAACGATAGGTACATGCGATTTGACTCATGTAGCGAAACTCCCAATACGTGTTTCTGTACCCGTTTCTGAGAAGAACGAGACATGGCGAATTTAAGAGGAGCGGGAGCTCCCAGAGTCCGAGGCAGGAGTCGAGATAAGAGGAGGCGCAGCCTCCATAACGCGTTCCACGTTTCTTAGTTATATTTGACCATGATCATGTCATATAGTGGGAGGTACCTTGTGTTACCATAGTGTGTGGGCGCCATGGGAACATTTGAAGTTGTGTTGCCATGGTATAGCTATGGAGACATTTTGGTATCTGTGGTGTTGACCGCGGTGTATGGGAGCCACGGGAAACACTATATATCAAAGTATGATATGACAAGATCGTTGTGGTCAAACCAGAGCGAATTCTCGATCACCAAGACGAGCGACTGGCAGACAAAGTAAAAATCCGACGCGTGGAGTCCAAAGTCTGAATAGGACGGAGTTTAGAGAGTACGAAGTTTAGATGGTAGAGTGCAAATTTCGAGGACAAAATTTTATTTAACGGGGGGAGAAATGTGATACCCTAAAAATCGTATTTATGATAAATATCATAAATTAGGAAATAATACCTATTGAAAATAGGTAAATATGTGGTTTCAAAAAGAATGTTAAATTTATCTTATTTTCTAAAGGAAAATTTCTTGGAAATTAGGAAAAAATCAACAATGTGTCAGAAATGACCAAAATGCCCTTGTGGAGCATAAAATGACTTAAGGAAATTATGAAAAATCCTTAGAGGCAATAAAATAATTATTAAAAATTAGAGAGTATGTTGTCTCTAACTTAGACAATTTTTGGGATTTATTTCCTTGGAAAATAGTGAGGGAAAAATTAAAAAGTTTTCCAGGATCATTATTGACCCCGTGATTACAGATATTTTATGTAAAGCATAAAATACCAATGAAAGTGCAAAAGTTGTGAGAAAATGAGTTATTCTAATTAAGAAAATTATCAACAATTTGTGGGTAATTAGTTAAATAATTACTGGGAAAATTATTTGTGCTTAAACAAAGGAAAATCCAAAGATAATTATGTAAAACCCTATAATTAGTGGTTTATGGCTAAAATTAGCATAAAATATATTTGCTAATTAATTAGAAAATATGAAGGAAAATTGGTGAGAATAGGTATTTTTAAGCCTAAAAACAAGTATGGACCAATAGGAAACTTTGTGGAAAAATTATGAAAAATAATTATTAAATAATTTAAATATATATATTATCAATTAAATAATTAATCAAAAAAAAAAAAAAAAAAAAGGACCTGGTTTTGACCGAATTTATGAGTATGGAAGTGGATAAGAATTTCTCAATTTAATATCTAGATATTTGTTAATTTAATATTAATAAAAAGGAATATTCTATGGAATATTCTAAAAAGAAAATACGATAAATGACCACCGATAGAGATTAAATCCTATCTAGAAAACCGTGAATAAGGTTTCTAATGTCAGAGTATTTTATAGACAAGTGAATTTTTATCTCGGAGTGGGCTGTCTCCGAAGTCATTTCCGAAACCGACGGAACAATAAGGGAATAAGACGAAAAGGACAAGGGAGCAGTTGAGGAAATGAAAACCTATAGAAAATAAATCCTAACTCAATATCTAGGAAGGAGTTGGTAAACAACTGGACATATTCGGAATCAGTGGATTTTTGTCCCGAAGTTGATGATTCTGGAAGTTATTTCTGTATCCGACGCGTTTTTCCGTAAATCTTCAGCAGGACCGGAGAAGACCTGAAAGGGATCAAAAATTTAGTTAACCCAGACATTTCTAATGAGTAGGCAAAGAACTTCAAAGTTGTGATTCCGGATTTTTGAGATTTTCCGAGATTACGCGATCAGACACCGAACGAGAACTTTATCAGAGAAACTCATAAAGCACATGGGTGACATCATGAGGATGATGTCATTTTGGAGAAAGATGATGTAAGGAGGTGGATTGTGTGGCCAAGAGAAGAGCTTCCGTAAGCTTTTGCTTTCGTGGTCCGTAATGAATCAGAAAAATTTGTATACCTAAGTTATGTCCCTGGGATTTTGCCTATAAATAGAGGCCACCTCCAAGCATAATTCTCACACCAAATTGCTTAGCCAATTTCGAAATTTGAGAGAGCTTGGAGAGGAGGAGGAGTCCAGAAATTGGTAGCGAAGCTCGGGTAAGTTTTTCCGGTCTTTAATCTTAAGCTTTCGTAGTTCTTTCGGTAGTTGGAGTAGAAATGCTAGTTTAGTCTTTAATCTTCCAAGTATGATTAGATATCATATGTTAGGGGTATTTTAGTCATTAATTTCGAAAATCATGATGGGGTCGGAGTTATGGCAAAATTTTGGAAGATTAGGGTCAAAGTAACGAAGTGCTGGCGAAATTCCGCCAATTAGGGGGTCAGGGGTAAAATAGTCATTTATGACTAAAATGTCCGTCGTAATTATAGATCCTTAACAAATTCTTTGTTATGTTGATAGGATATCCCTGATTACGTTTTGACCTACTGTCGTACCGTATTCCGACAGAAATACCGTATATCGTCAACGAAGGTACGTTCACGTACTGTAACACTAATCTGATGGATATAGTATGCGTGTATGTGATGTGTGTGTGGTATGTATGTGTGGTATGTTGATTAGTGCATATTATGTTAGAAGATAACTGTATGCATGCTGGGAGCGATATATCTGTAAGGCTGGGAGCGATACAACTGTAATGCTGGGAGCGATACGTTTGCGTGCTGGGAGCGATACATGTGCATTGGTTGGGTGTGGTTGATACGTTGTGTTAATGTTGTTCTGTAACCCATATGTGTGTATGAATACATGAGGTTAACTGTTACCTGAGATCCGGTGCGGATCTCAACTCTTAACATAGCATCAGGGTCGAAATGACCGAGGTCCGAGGAGAGAGGAAAGCAAAGAGTTCAAGGATCCGGTTGAAGACTTTCTATTGTTACTCTTTATTTTTGAAAAATCTCGGTCACTGTACCGCTTCTGTAGTTAGCCAGTGGACATTTTGACTATAAGTATCAGTTACACTCTTGCTCCGATGCTCTACTCTAATGAAAAAATTTTATACTGCTTTTGGAAAACGGGATGTTACATTTTTGGTATCAGAGCAGTAGTCCTGGCATGAATTTACATCAATTCTGATAACTCTGATATCAGCCTTTGATAACCCTGATAACTCTGAGAATTCTGATAACTCTGATAATCGTCAGTTTGTACTGGACGGTAATTCTATCCTAGCACGGAGCTTATATGTGAAGCTGGGTCACGCCGGATGAAACTCTGAGACCAACAATGATAGGTACATGCAGTATTTGACTCATGTAGCGAAACTCCCAATACTTGTTTCCGTACCAGTTTCTGAAAAGAACGAGACATGGCGAATTTAAGAGAAGCGAGAGCTCCTAAAGGCCGAGGCAGGAGTCGAGATAGAAGAGGAGGCAGACAGCCTCCATAACGCGTTCCACGTTTCTTAGTTATATTTGACCATGATCATGTCATATAGTGGGAGGTACCTTGTGTTACCATAGTGTGTGGGCGCCATGGGAACATTTGAAGTATCTTGTGTTTCCATGGTATATCTATGGAGACATTTTGGTATCTCGTGGTGTTGACCGCGTGTATGGGAGCCACGGAAACACTATATATCAAAGTATGATATGATAAGATCGTTGCGGTCAAACCAGAGCGAATTCTCGATCACCAAGACGAGCGACCGCGACAAAGTAAAAATCCGACGCGTGGAGTCCAAAGTCTGAATAGGACGGAGTTTAGAGAGTACGAAGTTTAGATGGTAGAGTGCAAATTTCGAGGACAAAATTTTATTTAACGGGGGGAGAAATGTGATACCCTAAAAATCGTATTTATGATAAATATCATAAATTAGGAAATAATACCTATTGAAAATAGGTAAATATGTGGTTTCAAAAAGAATGTTAAATTTATCTTATTTTCTAAAGGAAAATTTCTTGGAAATTAGGAAAAATCAACAATGTGTCAGAAATGACCAAAATGCCCTCGTGGAGCATAAAATGACTTAAGGAAATTATGAAAATCCTTAGAGGCAATAAAATAATTATTAAAAATTAGAGAGTATGTTGTCTCTAACTTAGAATATTTTTGGGATTTATTTCCTTGGAAAATAGTGAGGGAAAATTAAAAAGTTTTCCAGATCATTATTGACCCGTGATTACGTATATTTTATGTAAAGCATAAAATACCAATGAAAGTGCAAAAGTTGTGAGAAAATGAGTTATTCTAATTAAGAAAATTATTAACAATTTTTGGGTAATTAGTTAAATAATTACTCGGAAAATTATTTGAGCTTAAACAAAGGAAAATCCAAAGATAATTATGTAAAACCCTATAATTAGTGGTTTATGGCTAAAATTAGCATAAAATATATTTGCTAATTAATTGGAAAATATGAAGGAAAATTGGTGAGAATAGGTATTTTTAAGCCTAAAAACAAGTATGGACCAATAGGAAACTTTGTGGAAAAATTATGAAAAATAATTATTAAATAATTTAAATATATATATTATCAATTAAATAATTAATCAAAAACGAAAAAAAAAAAAAAAAGGACCAGGTTTTGACCGAATTTATGAGTATGGAAGTGGATAAGAATTTCTCAATTTAATATCTAGATATTTGTTAATTTAATATTAATAAAAAGGAATATTCTATGGAATATTCTGTAAAAAGAAAATAGGATAAATGACCACGGATAGAGATTAAATCCTATCTAGAAATCCATGAATAAGGTTTCTAAGGTCAGAGTATTTTATAGACAAGTGAATTTTTATCTCGGAGTAGGCTGTCTCCGAAGTCATTTCTGAAACCGACGGAACAATAAGGGAATAAGACGAAAAGGACAAGGGAGCAGTTGAGGAAATGAAAACCTATAGAAAATAAATCCTAACTCAATATCTAGGAAGGAGTTGGTAAACAACTGGACATATTCGGATCGTGGATTTTTGTCCCAAGTTGATGATTCCGGAAGTTATTTCGTATCCGACGCGTTTTTCCGTAAATCTTCGGCGGGACCTGAGAAGACCCGAAAGGGATCAAAAATTTAGTTAACCCAGACATTTCTAATGAGTAGGAAAAGAACTTCAAAGTTGTGATTCCGGATTTTGAGATTTTCCGAGATTACGCGATCGGGACACCGAACGAGAGAACTTTATCGGTAGAAACTCATAAAGCACATGGGTGACATCATGAGGATGATGTCATTTTGGAGAAAGATGATGTAAGGAGGTGGATTGTGTGGCCAAGAGAAGAGCTTCCAGAAGCTTTTGCTTTCTGTGGTCCAGAATGAATCAGGAAAAATTTGTATACCGGTTATGTCCCTGGGATTTTGCCTATAAATAGAGGCCACCTCCAAGCATAATTCTCACACCAAATTGCTTAGCCAATTTCGAAATTTGAGAGAGCTTGGAGAGGAGGAGGAGTCCAGGAAATTGGTAGCGAAGCTCTGGGTAAGTTTTTCCGGTCTTCAATCTTAAGCTTTCGTAGTTCTTTCGGTAGTTGGAGTAGAAATGCTAGTTTAGTCTTTAATCTTCCAAGTATGATTAGATATCATATGTTAGGGGTATTTTAGTCATTAATTTCAAAAATCATGATGGGGTCGGAGTTATGGCAAAATTTTGGAAGATTAGGGTCAAAGTAACGAAGTGCTGGCGAAATTCCGCCAATTACGGGGTCAGGGGTAAAATAGTCATTTATGACTAAAATGTCCGTCGTAATGATAGATCCTTAAAAAATTCTTTGTTATGTTGATAGGATATCCCTGATTACGTTTTGACCTACTGTCGTACCGTATTCCGACAGAAATACCGTATATCGTCAACGAAGGTACGTTCGCGTACTGTAACACTAATCTGATGGATATAGTATGCGTGTATGTGATGTGTGTGTGGTATGTATGTGTGGTATGTTGATTAGTGCATATTATGTTAGAAGATAACTGTATGCATGCTGGGAGCGATATATCTGTAAGGCTGGGAGCGATACAACTGTAATGCTGGGAGCGATACGTTTGCGTGCTGGGAGCGATACATGTGCATTGGTTGGGTGTGGTTGATACGTTGTGTTAATGTTGTTCTGTAACCCATATGTGTGTATGAATACATGAGGTTAACCGTTACCTGAGATCCGGTGCGGATCTCAACTCTTAACATAGCATCAGGGTCGAAATGACCGAGGTCCGAGGAGAGAGGAAAGCAGCAGGTTCAAGGATCCGGTTGAAGACTTTCTATTGTTACTCTTTATTTTTGAAAAATCTCGGTCACTGTACCGCTTCTGTAGTTAGCCAGTGGACATTTTGACTATAAGTATCAGTTACACTCTTGCTCCGATGCTCTACTCTAATGAAAAAATTTTATACTGCTTTTGGAAAACGGGATGTTACATTTTTGGTATCAGAGCAGTAGTCCTGGCATGAATTTAACGAAGTTGTTACCGACAGTTTGGTGCCGAAGGCAAGGCTAGTCTACGTGGGTGTGCCAATCAGTCGCCGTGAACTCGATGAGGCCCCCATGGTAGACACTTACCTGGCCATTCTGTTCGGTTAACGGAGTTATGTTCTAAGCCTTTTCAAAAATTTGGAGCATATTTTGAAAATGAGTACTGATATAGCCCAAGGTCAGTGTACCACCTTACTTCGGTATACCATTCTGAACCGGTATACCATTCTTAACCAAATGTACCACTTTCCGTCGGAGACATCAATTCGATAACTCGATATCGCCTTTGATAACCCCGATAACTCGAGAATTCCGATAACTCGATAATCGTCGCCTTGTACCGGACGGTAATTCTATCCTAGCACGGAGCTTATATGTGAAGCTGGGTCACGCCGGATGAAACTCTGAGACCAACAATGATAGGTACATGCAGTATTTGACTCATGTAGCGAAACTCCCAATACTTGTTTCCGTACCAGTTTCTGAAAAGAACGAGACATGGCGAATTTAAGAGAAGCGAGAGCTCCTAAAGGCCGAGGCAGGAGTCGAGATAGAAGAGGAGGCAGATGACCTCCATAACGCGTTCCACGTTTCTTAGTTATATTTGACCATGATCATGTCATATAGTGGGAGGTACCTTGTGTTACCATAGTGTGTGGGCGCCATGGGAACATTTGAAGTATCTTGTGTTTCCATGGTATATCTATGGAGACATTTTGGTATCTGTGGTGTTGACCGCGGTGTATGGGAGCCACGGGAAACACTATATATCAAAGTATGATATGATAAGATCGTTGCGGTCAAACCAGAGCGAATTCTCGATCACCAAGACGAGCGATCGCGAGACAAAGTAAAATCCGACGCGTGGAGTCCAAAGTCTGAATAGGACGGAGTTTAGAGAGTACGAAGTTTAGATGGTAGAGTGCAAATTTCGAGGACAAAATTTTATTTAACGGGGGGAGAAATGTGATACCCTAAAAATCGTATTTATGATAAATATCATAAATTAGGAAATAATACCTATTGAAAATAGGTAAATATGTGGTTTCAAAAAGAATGTTAAATTTATCTTATTTTCTAAAGGAAAATTTCTTGGAAATTAGGAAAAATCAACAATGTGTCAGAAATGACCAAAATGCCCTCGTGGAGCATAAAATGACTTAAGGAAATTATGAAAAATCCTTAGAGGCAATAAAATAATTATTAAAAATTAGAGAGTATGTTGTCTCTAACTTAGAATATTGTTGGGATTTATTTCCTTGGAAAATAGTGAGGGAAAAATTAAAAAGTTTTCCAGGATCATTATTGACCCCGTGATTACAGATATTTTATGTAAAGCATAAAATACCAATGAAAGTGCAAAAGTTGTGAGAAAATGAGTTATTCTAATTAAGAAAATTATCAACAATTTGTGGGTAATTAGTTAAATAATTACTGGAAAATTATTTGTGCTTAAACAAAGGAAAATCCAAAGATAATTATGTAAAACCCTATAATTAGTGGTTTATGGCTAAAATTAGCATAAAATATATTTGCTAATTAATTAGAAAATATGAAGGAAAATTGGTGAGAATAGGTATTTTTAAGCCTAAAAACAAGTATGGACCAATAGGAAACTTTGTGGAAAAATTATGAAAAAAAATTATTAAATAATTAAAAAATATATATTATTAATTAAATAATTAATTAAAAACAAAAATTAAAAACAAAAAGGGACCAGGTTTTGACCGAATTTATGAGTATGGAAGTGGATAAGAATTTATCAATTTAATATCTAGATATTTGCAAATTTAATATTAATAAAAAGGAATATTCTATGGAATATTCTGTAAAAAGCAAATAGGATAAATGACCACGGATAGAGATTAAATCCTATCTAGAAAACCATGAATAAGGTTTCTAAGGTCAGAGTATTTTATAGACAAGTGAATTTTTATCTCGGAGTGGGCTGTCTCCGAAGTCATTTCCGAAACCGACGGAACAATAAGGGAATAAGACGAAAAGGACAAGGGAGCAGTTGAGGAAATGAAAACCTATAGAAAATAAATCCTAACTCAATATCTGGGAATGAGTTGGTAAACAACTGGACATATTCGGAATCAGTGGATTTTTGTCCCGAAGTTGATGATTCCGGAAGTTATTTCCGTAACCGACGTGTTTTTCCGTAAATCTTCGGCGGGACCGGAGAAGACCTGAAAGGGATCAAAAATTTAGTTAACCCAGACATTTCTAATGAGTAGGAAAAGAACTTCAAAGTTGTGATTCCAGATTTTTTAGATTTTCTGAGATTACGCGATTAGGACACCGAATAGAGAACTTTATCGGTAGAAATTCATAAAGCACATGGGTGACATCATGAGGATGATGTCATTTTGGAGAAAGATGATGTAAGGAGGTGGATTGTGTGGCCAAGAGAAGAGCTTCCAGAAGCTTTTTCTTTCTGTGGTCCAGAATGAATCAGGAAAAATTGTTATACCGTTTATGTCCCTGGGATTTTGCCTATAAATAGAGGCCACCTCCAAGCATAATTCTCACACCAAATTGCTTAGCCAATTTCGAAATTTGACAGAGCTTGGAGAGGAGGAGGAGTCCGGGGAAATTGGTAGCGAAGCTCTGGGTAAGTTTTTCTGGTCTTTAGTCTTAAGCTTTCGTAGTTCTTTCGGTAGTTGGAGTAGAAATGCTAGTTTAGTCTTTAATCTTCCAAGTATGATTAGATATCATATGTTAGGGGTATTTTAGTCATTAATTTCGAAAATCATGATGGGGTCGGAGTTATGGCAAAATTTTGGAAGATTAGGGTCAAAGTAACGAAGTGCTGGCGAAATTCCGCCAATTAGGGGGTCAGGGGTAAAATAGTCATTTATGACTAAAATGTTCGTCGTAATGATAGATCCTTAACAAATGTGTTGTTATGTTGATAGGATATCTCTGATTAGGTTTTGACCTACTGTCGTACCGTATTCTGACAGAAATACCGTATATCGTCAACGAATGTACGTTCGCTGTAACATCCCAATTCCAGAGCCAATTTTTTTTTTTTAAAAAAATCAGAGTCGAGCCTTGGAGCGTAAGAGTAACTGATTCCCATTAAAACGATAACCAGAGTGTAATACCGTGTTGATACAAAGATCCTATTGTTCTCATAGGTAATTACGGAAAACGATAAAGTGACATCTCCGTCTCAGAGCTCACTCGTGCTACATGCCCTCCAACCATGAGCCTATTCGTGCAGCTTGCCTCGATCTCCGATCCCTGGTCCTCCTGACCCTGAAGCTATAGCTGAGATTCACTTCACCGCATTGAATCTCAGGTAACGGTTAACCTTATGCTCAAATAAAACAGTATAGGGAATAACAGATATTCATGACATAACAAACTATAATCAATATAATGACAGTACATAAGCGTAAAGCAGTATGTAAGCCCCATAAAGTGCCTGCACTATTCACCAGTGCCACGATGTACGGTCGTGTCCTCAGCGCTAGGAAAACTCTGACGGTATTACTACAACTATAACCCGTGTGAAACTGTATGTATAATCGGTAACCCTGAACAGAGTCTCTAACCGTGAATGTATCTCGGTGACTCCTAACAGAATCTCTATCCGTGAATGTACCTATCACATATATGTATATGAGCAGCACTAGATTAGTGTTACAGTACGCGAACGTACCTTCGTTGACGACGTTAGGTACTTCGCGTAAAACATACTTTTACGAAAACGTGGAAACGTCCAATGGTACTTCGGCGTAACGGCAACAAATCGAGTTTCGATATCCTATAAGAGTAATATCACTTTCATTAGTGATTTGGCATTATAATGGCATTTTAGGTAAAAATTACCATTTTGCCCCTATGCCCCTAATTGGCGGAATTTCGCCAGCACTTCGTTACTTAGGCTCCGATTTTTTCCTGAAATTTCGCCAGAACTTCGACGCAATTATGATTTTCAAAATTCTAGAGAGCTTCTCTCTCTTCTTTCTCCCTCTAGAATTTCGGCCAAAGGAAGGAGGAATGGTGTGAAAATTTATGAAGAGCATGCTACCTATTCATAGAATTTTGGAAGGACACAAATGGAATTTTGCAAGTTGTTTTCAACCATGGAAAATCAAACAAAAATGGTGTATAATTCTTGTCCATGGCAGCCTCTTGGTCGACATGCATGAAGGAGGTGGCAGCCCAAGTTTGATTCAATGCAATGATTAATGGTTGCTTTATGGCCCGGTCTAGTAGAATTTCCCCGATCGGTACCCGATTCGCGTAATTTCGGAGAAATCTCAAAATTCTGGATTTACAACTTTGAAGACATTTTCTCACTTATTAGAAATGTCAAAGTTAACCTAAATTTTGATTCCATATAGGGCTCCAACAGTCAGTCTGAAGTTCCTCGAAAAACGTGTCCGTACGGGTCCGGTTACGAAACTCGTTTTCGGAATCATCAATCTCTAGAGAAAAATTCACTGATTCCAAATATGTCCATATAAATTCAAGAGTAAATACCATTTTTTGTCCCTGAAAAAACACGCGCTACTCATTTTGGTCCCTGAGTAAAAAAATGTCTTTTTTGGTCCTTTTTAGGGACTAAAAAAGACTTTTTGGGAATTTGTGAGGGATTAAAATGCCCACAAAAAATGACTAAAAGGACTAAAAGGGACCCTTTTTTTACTGTTTAAGGACTAAAAATGACATTTTTATTACTCAGGGACCAAAATGGGTAGTGCGTGTTTTTTCAGGGACCAAAAAGGGTATTTACTCTAAATTCAAACTCATTTCTAGATGTTGAGTTAGAATTTATTTTCTTCATATCCAAAAATATGTCTGTCTACATTTTTCACTATTTTGTTTTATTAGGAAAATGCACAATCGACGTCGGAATTAACTTCCGGAAGAGGTCACTTGAAGGTAAAAACTCACTAATCAATATTTTACCTTGACTTTGGAATTCCTATTCCTGGTCCTCTAGATAGGGTCCGTTTCCTAATTTTTGAATCACTATTCACAAAATTTAATTATATTATATAATAATATAACTTTAATTAATTATATTATATAATAATAAAACTTACCAATTAAGTTTCTTTTTTTTTATTTTTTTTTTCTGCCCCTTTTTTTATTTCGTTATTTATTTATTTTTTTTATTTGATTAATTATTTAATTAATTAAATAATTATTTTTACATAATTTTTTACAAAATTTTCCTATTGGTCTATTCTTGCATTTAGGCTTAAAAATACCTAAACTCAACTATTTTTCTCAAAAATTTCCAATTAATTAGTAAATATACTTTTACTAATTTTCAACCATTTTCCGTTAATTTTTGAGCTTTACATAATTATCTCTGAATTTTCTTTGCTTAAGCTTAAGTAATTAGCCAATACTACTTAATTACTTTATTATTACTAGTTGACAATTTTCTTAATTATAATGCCATATTACCTCATAACTTTTTCCCTGACATTTTTGTTTTCATGTCTTCTGCATTATATTAGAATTTTCAAGGATAATTTAGTCATTTCAATACCTTTTGAGCATACTTATTCAATTTCTCCAAGTTCATAATTTATTAAATTACTATAATTAGAGATAATATACTCTCATACTTCACTTAGTCATTTACTGCCTTTTAGGATTTTTCATAATTTTCCTAAGTCATTTATGTCCCTTAGGGGTATTTCCGTCATTTTGGCACTTTGGCCCTTAAACTCTCTAATTTCCTAGAGATTTTTCCTTAGAAAATAAGTTAATTATTACTTAATATTTGATATCTCATATTCACCTATTTTTGATAGGTATAATTTTACTAAATTATAATACAGATTTTTAGGGTATTACATTCGCGTACTGTAACACTAATCTGATGGATATAGTATGCGTGTATGTGATGTGTGTGTGGTATGTATGTGTGGTATGTTGATTGGTGCATATTATGTTAGAAGATAACTGTATGCATGCTGGGAGCGATATATCTGTAAGGTGGGAGCGATACATGCGTAATCTTTGGGAGCGATACATCCGTAAATCTTTGGGAGCGATACGTTTGCGTGCTGGGAGCGATACATGTGCATTGGTTGGGTGTGGTTGATATGTTGTGTTAATGTTGTTACGTAACCCATATGTGTGTATGTATACATGAGGTTAACGCTACTCGAGATCGGTCGGATCTCGGCTCTAACATAGCATCAGGGTCAGAAGGACCGAGGACCGAGGAGAGAGGAAAGCAGCAAGTTCAAGGATCCGGCTAAAGACTTTCTGTTGTTACTCTTTATTTTTGAAAACTCTCGGTCACTGTGCCGCTTCTGTAATTAGCCAGTGGGCATTTTGAATATAAGTATCAGTTACACTCTTGCTCCGATGCTCTACTCTAATGAAAAAATTTTATACTGCTTTTGGAAAACGGGATGTTACACAGAACTCAGGTCAGATGATAGCATTAACCGAAGTGGAGGCCAGAAAATCTCCAGGAATGGTCGAAGATACTATCGCTCAATAAAAATCTATTTCAGATATAAACCGATCCGGGTGCTAAACTGATCATTTACTTTTGATGCTTGTACGGATCCTTTTGGGATGCATACATATATTATCCTACGACTTAATAGTAGTTACACCATTGGGTGTGAACTTTTTAGCCTATAAAGCGTGTCTAGAACCGAATTGGAAGTATAATATGGATATTATTACTGTTTCACAATGTCGATGATATTCTCAATTTTGTTAAATTAGCAGTGACCAATGTAATAAATAACGGTGACAATAAGAATATATCATTCTCACAAGCAGAGAAAGAATTGTTGCGAGAGTCGAATCTTTACTCAAAAACAACTCAGTCACAAACACATTCACCCTGTACCCATTTTTGGGTGGAAAGAACCAACGGAATCATGAACAAGAGATGTTGCGGATGTCTGTTCGTTGTAGTGTCAATACTAGTGTGATAAAGTCTGTGATATACTAATCATTGTCTTCCTTATATATGTCTAACGTTTTCCATGGGATACAGTAAAGATGGATGGAGAAGGACCCTCCCACGTGAATTACCATAGGGCAATGAGACGTACTACGTGGAAATCAGCAAACCCTAGATACATAAGGATCAAGATTAACTCTGGACCGACCTACAATCCTAAACCTGCGTACTTTCTTGAACCCAAATACCAATATCTACCGGAATATAACCCTGAACCTAAGTACTACTCTAGGCCACAGTATGACCCTAACCCTGAACTCTTGAACCTATACTCCCCTACACGTATTCATGAACCAGGACCCGTGTACCATTCTGGACCGGAGTACCCACTTGAACCTATCTATGATCCTGAATCCATAAATATTACACCCCCGAATATGGCTCAACCTCCGCCAGAGCCAGAAGAACCAGATTCATCGGGCCATGAAGACAACTCTGATAATTCTCAATCTAGTAACCAAGAGATTTCTGATAATGAATCTCATACCAATTATAAACCTGTTTTCCTGAACCATGTCCTAGATCAAAAAGGGGTGCTAGTAGACATCCTAAGCACCGACTATGGAAAAGATGCTCAGCATATGATAACGGTAAAGGATGAATATTACCAATACTTGAAGAATGTGAAGACGACGTATGATCGGAGGAATGTGTACTTCATCCCTTCCTACACCCGTGAAGATTGGGCAAAATCTACCTTGTACCACTTCCCTCGAAACCGCTTTTGGGTGGAAAGCACAAACGAGCTCTTAGGAGAAGGCCCTATCCAAAGTTTTTGTTTGTTCCTTCGTCGTCTCAAGTGGCGGGTAATCCACCATATTTAGAGAAGCGTAAACGTGAATGACTTAATGCAGATAGCTAAGGAATAGATGAACTTGTTTGTAGTATATTGTCACTTCTTTAAAACGCCTGAGAAGTTGTAAAATAGCTGATATAACCAAGAAGGGTCTGTGAAATATAAACAAGATTGACAAGTAGGTTAGGAAGCGCAGATGACTATAACATCTTAAGCATATGTTTAATATATATGTTTGCAAAAAACCCTTTATGACGATTTCTTCTCAATATCTCTTGTTATTCTTAAATATACTAAAGGAAAAAGGAAGCTAAGAAAAGTGATAGGAGTTATACAGGAATAGTTGAACATAGTATTAAATAGTAAGGCATAACTACCGGCCCAATGTTCTTTGGGGTCTTGATCATCATTATGAACCTAGGCATAATCATAATCGAGGCATCATTGAAGGCCTTATAGGTGGCCCATATTTGTTATTCTCCGCCAGGCCAGATTGTTTTCCTGGATAGCGGAGATATTTTAATAAGTCTAGTGATAAGTGGATTGACTAGTATTAGAATATTCCTTTAGGGAATATCTACTCAAGGGATGCGATTTGAGTAGAGAAAGAGTGGACGAGTAGGTCCTGCGTATGAAATGTTAAACCTGGGTACAAAATGACTAAAATTATTGTTTGAATATTAGAGTACGTGCTAAGGGAACATGCATGGTAAGGGATAGACTAGATGTCTAGAGTTTTCCGAGTATATGCTATCAAATTGCGAGGGCAAAGGTGTCAGTCACTCTTATCGGAGTAGTAATTGCTTGGACCAGACCTAATTAATTAGACCTCCGAACAAATCACTATAATAAAAAGACGACTCCTAGCAACGCAAAGCAGATGGAAGAGCTACGCTGATGAAAATAGAAGATCTCTATAGTTCGAAGTCGATGATCATATGTTTCTAAGAATATCCCTAGTAACTAGTGTCAGTAGAATACTTCGAAGGCGAACATATATTCCGTATTACGTAAGACATCGATCGTGTCATTAAGTATGAGGTATCTTGTGTTGCCGCGGTGTATGGGCGCAATGGAAACACTATATATCAAAGTATGGCGTAACAAAATTTTGGTAGTCGAGCGGAGCAAATCCTCGATCACCGAGAGGAACGGTTTAGGCATAGAAATGTTCTGATAAAGTAAATATTCGGAGCATAAGGTCCGGAGTTTAGTTAGTACAAAGTCTAGTTAGGGTGGAGTAAATTTCGAGGGCGAAATTTTATTTAACGGGGGGAGAAATGTAATACCCGGATAATTATTTATCTTGGATATTATATTTTGATAAATAATACCTATTGAAAATAGGTGAATATGCGGTCTCAAATCCTGTGTGGTATTTATCTTATTTTCTAGGGTAATTTCTTGTGAAGTTAGAAAGAATAAAGTGGCAAAAATCCCTAAATACAATTGTGGGTCATAAAATACCCTGAGAATATTATGATATATCTTATGAGGCAATTAAATATTTATTAAAAATAGGAAAGTATGTTGTCTCTAATATTGGTAATTTATTAAATTATTTTCATTGGAAATAAAAGAGACAAAATCCAATATTATTTTGGGGAGCATAAGTTGCCTAATGATTTTTAATATAATACATGGTGCATAAATTACCAATGTCAACACAATAGTTGTGAGAAAACAATTAATCTAATTTAAGAAAATTGTCAACAATTAGTAGGTGATTAAATAAGTAATTAATTGCTAATTGTTTAGGCATGAATGAAGGTAATATCCAAAGTTAATATCTAAAACCCCTAATTGGAGATTAATGGCCAATAAAGGATTAAGATTAGTATAAGAATAATGGCTAATTAAATTAAGCATAATTAAGAAATGTGTAAGATGAATTGTATAAAATTCCTAAAGCATAATTGATCAACAAAAGATTACTAATCATGGGATTAAGGCTCTAATTAAACTTGCTAATCAACTTTGATAAATCAAAACATAAGACAATGGTTAGGATTTAATCTCATAAAGTAAGATCAAAGGCTACAATAATTCTAGCAATTTAAAATGTCTAAATCCATGATATTACCTAAGGACCAATGGGAGAATTTTTGATGATTTATATAAGATAATTAAACATAATTGAAAAACAAAATAAAAATCAAAAAGGGGGAGGGGAGCCGAAATTATTGAGTGTGTGAGTGTGTATGTGGATGTCAAGTGTGAATGCAAATGCAAGTGAGAGAAAAATAATAATAAAAGAAGATATTTTGATAAAAAACAAATAGGATAAATGAGAACCGATAGAAAATAAATCATATCTTGAAATATATGAACTAAGTATTAAACATCAGGAAATATTGTAAACAAGTGAATTTTTGTCCCGAAGTGGGTTACCTCCGAAGTTATTTCCGTAACAGACGGGGTTTATCCTGAAATGACTAAAAGACTGGTAAAGCCTGTAAAAATATTTGAAGATTATTAAGTATACGCGATTAGAACACTGAGTAGGGAAATTTATCGGTAGAATTCACAAAAGGGGATAGGATGACATCATGTTTTGAAGAGGATAAGGAGAGAGAAAGGGGGGGGGGAGGTCGGCCAAGAGGTGGAGGGTGGAGATGGAGTCTCACAAAAACCCTAGATCTAAGGGCTAAAAATGAAGGAAAAGTTTGGAAAAATTGCAAGTTTGCCACAATAATTGCCTATAAATAGCCTTCATTCCCTTTCAAAATTCTCACAACAAATCCTCTTGAAGATTTTGAAATCCTAGAGAGAAGAGAGAAGGAGGAGCTCTAGTGAAGAAGTAGCGAAGTTCTGGGTAAGTTCTTCGATCCTTAGCTTTTAGATTCTAGTCTTTAGTTTAGTAGTTTTAGTATAAATGTTAGCTAGATTTAGTAAGTAGGAAATGAAATTCCTATTCTTGTTTTTATGCCTTATTGCAATGAAAGATGCCTGACAAGGTAAAAACATAGTAGGGATTGAGTTTCTGAAAGTTGGGAGTCAGAGTAGCGAAGCTCTGGCGAAATTTTATCGGGTAGCGATTTTCTAAGGTCAGGGGTAAAATGGTCATTTGTGACTAGAATATCTGTTAGGATATTTTTTATTGATTAAATACGATATTATCCTTATAGGATATCTGTGATTGCGATCCGACCGACAAACGTACCGTATTTCGTCAACAAATGTACGTTCGCGACGTACTGTAACACTGATTCTAATGCTTATGTTATGCTTGTATATGTTGTGGATACTTTCATAAAGCCATGAACGGGACTCTGTCCTGGACATGCACTGTGACTAGGGAACTGTACTTAGATCACTAAATACAGCTTTATACGGGTTATAGTCATAATAATGCCGTTATGTTTTCCTAGCGCTGAGGACACGACCGTACATCGTGGCACAGGGTAATTGTGCGAGACCTGGGATAACTTTGCATGTTATTGTAGTTGTTATCAAATGATCATACGACGTACTGGCTTGATCATTGCTGTGATATTAGAAATATCTGTTATACATATATTGTTTATATAAGCATGAGGTTAACCATTACCTGAGGTCCGATGGGCATTGGACCTCAGCTCTTATTATAGCTTTAGGGTACGGAGACACAAGGACAGAAGATAAGAGTAAGAAGAGTAAGCACCACGCGTGAAGACCGCGGGAAGACCCGACCGATGATAGTTAATATTTGAAAAGATAAATGTATCGTTCTTTATGAACAGACAGCTACGCCACAGTTAATGTTGTATCAGTTACTCAATACTTTATTTGTTCCGATGCTCTACTCTGATAAAGAAAGAAAAAAAAAATTTCGCTTTTGAAAATGAGATGTTACAACTAATTACATCTTTCATTGTATCATTGATTTGTTAGCTTAACCATGGTAATTAGTGCTTTATTTAGAAAAATAAATTATTTCATTCTCTTTGGCTTAATTATTTTCAAATATAATTAGCCCTCTTTTGATTCTTTTTAATTTGTCTCTAATTAATTAGAATAATTATGCAATTCATCTTAATTAATTGCAAGCTAATTCGCCCATTATTTGCTAATTGACACTTAATTTGATTAAGTGTTTTATAATTCTTCCATTGGCCCTAATTATTTTTGAAACATATCAGCCCCTATTAGAAGTCTTAATTTCTTCTCTTAGATTAATAACATAAGCACAATTTGGTTATCAAGGAATTAGATATTAATCCCTTCTCTAACAAAGTGCTAACTTATCACAAAATACACTTATTTTAATCCCTCCTAGCGCTAAGGATTCGTGTCTGGGACACGTGGCACTTGCGAGTGCTTTCACCGTTAACAATACATGAGTTGTGTGCAATGTAGTCGGGTAGCAATGTGTTTGCCGAATGCTTTCTTTTATTTCACAATATATGACATATTTGTCATGTAGGATTTGCACTTTGAATATGAGATTAACCGTTACCCTAAGATTCAATCGATCATTAAATCTCAGTTATGCCTAAAGATTCAAGAAGATGTTTTGGATCAGGAAGTAAAACAATACAATGGAGTAGATGAAGAAGACCCTGATGGAGGGGATTTATTTAAGTGGATCATATATTATTTTGGATTTGTATATTTGCTAATTATTTGACTGACGTCAAATTCAGGATATCTGTATAACTAATATTCTCCAACAGGATTAACCTGGCTGTTACCGAATTTTAAATTGTATCACATATATATTCCTCCAGGAATTTAAATTAACCAGCATGTGTCTGGGCATATGTTATCAGTCACTCATTCGTCCAAACGTTAGGCATACTCTCTGTTGTGACTCACTCTGATCTGCTAACGCCTTTACTTTGATAATTACAAGTTAGTTAGATTAATAAGAGACCTAGAAATATAATTGGACATCATAATGAACTTAGAATTAGGGTCGTTACACATACCAATGTAAATAAGCTTCTGATGAAGCTAATGATAATGTGATCTTGAAGATGATATGCCAAATCCTTTGAAGCATAGCAGGGCAGCTTCGAAAATGAGTTAGAGAAGAATGAGAGCGAGGAAGACGTAAAAAGATCAGAAGGTCATATATAATAATAATGAAGCTAAAAGATGCACTGAGCGCGTGGGATCCCTGCTGCATTAATTCATAAATATGACCCCATATGTTATCGCCACATAATATAGAGTTAAAAAATAAGGCATGATTTATGTCATTTGTTTGGTTGTGATAGGTTTTTATTTTTTTTATTATTATCTGCTTTGGGGCTACACCTCCCACCATAAGTATCTCTTCTAGGGTTTGAACTCAAGATCTAGAGGGATTAAGTGAGACCTTACAAATGCATCTAACACCCTCAAGTATTTTTTTTATGTACATCCATCATCCTGATTTTTTTTCCAGTTTTGCAATTAATTAATGGCTAAACTACATAAAATCTCCTGAATTTTGAGTCAATTGTATATAGCCCACTGACATTTCAAAAATTAAATTTAACCCTCTAACCTTTTATCTTTTTATTATTAACCACATGTCATTAACTAATTGTTATCTTTTAATGAACTGGCACATTAGATTAACATATAATACGTGGCATCCTGTGTAAATGATTAATTTCATAAAACTATCATGAACTTTGACGAGTTACACATAACCCTCTTAAATTTTGATCAGTTACAAATAATTCTCTAACATTTCAAATTTAAATTTAACTCCCTTAAAATTTTGATTTATAATATTAACCCTATTTTGTTGTGTTACTTTTATCATTTTAATAAATTTGTTAAGATTTTAACTATGATTTGACACTTAAAATAACTTTTCTGTATGGAAAAAACTTGAAGAATAATATTTTAAACAATATAAAAATAAACGTTGAACCTCTAATTTTAAAAAAAAAATTATATATGTATAACTAATAAATAAAATGAGAGCAAAAACTATCATATAACACAAATACAATATTTAATCTATCAATGCTCTGTTATCCTAGGAATATATTTAACATAAATGATGACATACTTATACTATCAATGCTCAGTTATCCCAAGTAAATAAGTAAATGTTATACAAATGATGACACTTTTATTTTTATATTTTTTAAATATTATTCATCTAGTTTTTATCATAGAAAAAAATCTATTTTAATTGAAAAATGATATTAAAAATCTTAATAAATTTACTAAATGAAAAAAATAACGATATGGGGTTTAATAATATGAATCAAAATTTTAAAGGAGTTAAATTTAAATTTTGAAATGTTAGGGGGTTATTTGTCACTAATCAAAGTTTGCACGCACGCCGGGTGTAAAACCCTAAAAGTCTCAGTTGATAATGCCTAGTAAAAATAGATGAATATGAGGTCTCAAACACCTTGTATTGAATGTATTTTGTTATTAGGGTAATTTCTCTTGAAATTAGGTAATATGCAGTTAGGTCCCTAAAACATTTGAAAGTTTGCAAATAGGTCCCTAAAATATTTATGGGTTATAAAATACCACGAAAATATTATAAAGAGGCAAGTAAATATTTATTTGAAATAAGGAAGAATATTGTCCCTAATTTAGGTAATTTATTAAATTATTACCTTGGAAAAATAAAGGGGAAGAGTTAAAAGTATTATAATGACCAAAATGCCCCGTAAATTTTAATATAATGCATGTGACATAAAATACTAATGTCAGTGTAAAAGTTGTGAGGTAATGAGTTATTCTAATTAATAAAATTATCAACAATTAGTGGGTAATTAATTAGATAATTACTGGCTAATTATTTGAGCTTGAACAAAGAAAAATCCAAAGGTAATTATGTAAAACCCTATAATTAGTGGTTTATGGCTAAAATTAGCATAAAATATATTTGCTAATTAATGGGAAAATATGAAGAAAAATTGGTGAGGTTAAGTAATTTTAAGCCTAAGAACGTGTATGGACCAATAGGGAAATTTTGTGAAAAATTATATAAAATAATTTTTAATAATTAAAAATATAATATTAATTAAAAAATAATTAAAAAACGAAATTTAATAAAATAATAATAAAAAGGACTGAAAATCTCAAAGGAGATAAGGAGATAAGATTTTTGAAATGAAATATTAATAAAAAGGAATATTCTATGGAATATTCTGTAAAAAGCAAATAGGATAAATGACCACCGATAGGAATTAAATCCTATCTAGAAAACCATGAACAAAGTTGTAACACCCCAAAATCTGACTTAGGGAAAATATCATAAATGAGTAAATATACCTATTGAAAATAGGTGAATATGAGGTCTCAAACACCTTGTATTGAATTTACCTTGTTGTTAAGGTAATTCTCTTGAAAATAGATAATTTGCAATTAGGTCCCTAAAACGTTTGGGAATTTGCAAATAGGTCCCTAAGCACATTCTGGGTTATAAATACCCTGTGAAAGCTATAAAAGAAACAAGTAAAAATCTACTTGAAATAGGGAAGGATATTGTCCCTAATTTAGGTAATTTATTAAGTTACAAACTTGGAGAAATTGTAGAAGAATACCAAAAAGTATTGAAATGACCGTAATACCCCCGTAGATGCTAAGATAATACAGAACACATGGAAGCAAATGTGTCAGTGTAAAAGTCATGAGGTAATGAGGTGTGATAAATTGATAATTAAAAAACTATCAACTATTGATAAGAAAGTAATTAAGTAATATTGGGCTAATTACTTAAGCATAAGCAAGGAAAATTCAGTAATAATTATGTAGAGCTCAAAAATTAGTGGAAAGTGGTTGAAAATTAGTAACAAGTATATTTACTAATTAATTGGAAATTTTGAAGAAAAATAGGTGAGTTTAGGTATTTTTAAGCCTAAATGCAAGAATGGACCAATAGGGAAATTTTGTAAAAATTATGTGAAAATAATTATTTAATTAATTAAATAATTAATAAAAAAAGAATAATAATAATAAAAAAACGAAAATCAAGGGCAGAGAAAAAAAAAATATAAATAAATAATGAAAAGGAAAAGAGAAAAACAAAATATATATATATATATATATATATATATATATATATATATATATATATATATATGTATATAAGTTTGCAACTTGCAATTAAAATATAATATAATTAATTAAAGTGAAAAATGGTGAATAGTAAAATGGGAATTAGGAAACGGATCATATCTAGAGATCTAGGAATGGGATTCCCAAAGTCAAGGTAAAATATTAATCAGTGGGATTTTATCTTCCGTTAAACTCTTGCGGAAGTTAATGCAAGCCGTTTGTGCTTTTTCCTAATAAGACGAAATAGGAAATTCGAGAAAAGGCCAGATAGCCAAAAGGACGAAAAGGTTATGTTGTGACATTTGGAAAAGAATTGGGAATTTTCATGAACATATTTGGATTCAGTGAATTTTTCTGAAGAGATGGGTGTTTCCGAAAACAGGTTTCGACACCGGACGCGTTTGGACACGTTTTTCGAGAAAACTTCCGTCAATCCGGAAATGGCCTAGGCAGAGTCAGAAAAATAGTTGGAATAGACATTTCTAGTATGGAAGAGAAGGTCTTCAAAGCTAGTTAACCAGAATTTTGAGATTTCTCCGAAATTACGCAAATCGGGTACCGATCGGGGAAATGGTTTAAAGAATATTCCAAAAGAATATTCTGTGGACAAAAGAATATTCTGTGGACAAAAGAATATTCTTGGAACAAAAGAATATTCTGTGGTATATTCTGCGAGCTTTAAGCTTTCGTAGTTCTTTCAGTAGTTAGTAAAGCTAGAGTAGTCTTTATTTTTATGATTAGATATCATATGATAGGGCTATTTTAGTCTTTATTTTCAAAAATCAAAATGGCGTCGAAGTTCTGGCGAAATTTTGGGAAGAAAATTAGTCAAAGTAACAAAGTGCTGGCGAAATTCCGCCAATTAGGGGTATAGGGGCAAAATGGTAATTTTTACCTAAAATGCCAGTCGTAATGTCAAATCACTAATGAAAGTGATATTACTCTTATAGGACGTCAGAAATCCTAATTTGTTCCCGTTACGCTGCCCAACGAGCCGTTGTTGGAGATTTCACGATTTTCCGTAAAACGTGTTAGAAATACCGTAATCCGTCAACGAAGGTACGTTCGCGTACTGTAACACTAACTCTGATGGTTATTGTATGAATATGTGTGTTTCCTCCTCGTCGTGTGTACTCGATTGTACTTTTGTCTCGTCTACGATTGTACTTGTTCAGATTTGACGACGACGTAATCGTTGTCTATGTTATACATCCGACTGTATTATTCTCGTCATGTCATACATCCGATTGTATCACTATCCATTATGCCTTAACCTTACATCCGACCGTATTGTTCTCGCCGTGCATATCCGATTATGTACATTCCTCATTGTGCTTTAACCTTACATCCGACTGTATTGTTTCGGCGTGCATATCCGATTATGTACATTCCTCATTGTGCTTTAACCTTACATCCGACCGTATTGTTCGCCGTGCATATCGATTATGTACATTCCTCATTGTGCTTTAACCTTACATCGATTTGTATTGTTATTGCCATACAAACTCGATTATGTATTCCTATGTCTGATCATAGTAAATGTTGCCAAGATATTTGAATGTTTGTCGTACATATATGTTGTATATAAACATGAGGTTAATGAATTTACGAGATCCAATGTGGTAAATTGGATCTCACTCTAACATAGCGTCAGTTCGGAGGACCGAGGATCGAGGAGAAGGACAAGAAAGACGCTTAGGAGTAGCGACCGAGGACCTCTTTTCGTTATACTTTTGAAACACTCTTGTACCATTGTTTAAACAAGCAAGACATGCTACCATGGGTATTTTAATATATATATCAGTTACTCAATCGCTCCGGTGCACTACTCTGATCATTTTGAAATGATGTTTTAAAAAAAAAATAAAAAAAAATTTATACTGCTTGTGAAAACGGGATGTTACAAAAGTTTTTAGAGTCAGAGTAAAATATTACTGAGTAGATTTTTATCTTGAAGTAGACTGTTCTAGAGGTTAATTCCGAGATCGGTGGAGCATTTTGATAATAAGACGAAATAGGGTAATCTGTGAAAAATGCAGATAGTCACAGATTTAGAATTCGAAGAAAATAAATCATAACTCAACATCTGGGAATGAGTTGGGAATTTCCTGGACATATTTGGAATCAGTGGATTTTTGTCTAGAGGTTGACAATTTCGGAAGTTCGTTCCGTACCCGAGCACGTTTTTCGAGAAACTTCGGCTGAACCGTTGGAACCCTGAATGGAATCAAAAATTAGGTTAACCTCGATACTTTTGAACAGAAATAGAAGATCTTCAAAGTTGTGAATCTGGAATTTTGAGATTTTCCGAGATTACGCGAATCGGACACCGATCGGGAAATTTATTTTCGGATCAAGTGCATAAAGCAACTTGTGACATCATCCAAGATGACATCACAAGCTGCCACCTAGGACCCTTTATGTCGGCCAAGGAGAAAGAAGGAAGAGGGAAAACTTGTTTATTAAGTTTCCAAATGGAGGGGCTCTAGATTGATTCCATAAAGTTGATCCACAGTTGAAATTCCATAGCTTCTTCTATAAATAGCCTTCAAAGCTCTTCACAATTCACACCATTTCAAGAGAGAATTTTGAAAATAGAGAGGTTTTAGGGAGAGAAGCTCTGGGGGAAATCTGCAGCGAAGCTCTGGGTAAGTTTTTTGGTACTTAGTCTTAAGCTTCCGTAGTTCTTTCAGTAGTTAGAGTAGAAATGCTATATTAGTCTTTAATCTTCCAAGTATGATTAGATATCATATGATAGGGGTATTTTAGTCATTATTTTGAGAATCATGATGGGGTCGGAGTTATGGCAAAATTTTGGAAGATTAGAGTTAAAGTAACGAATCTTTGGCGAAATTCCGCCCAGTCAGGGGTAAAATGGTCATTTTGACTAAAAATGTCCGTCGTAATGATAGATCCTTAACAAATAGGTTGTTATATTGATAGATATCCCTGATTACGTTCTGACCAACTGCCGTACCGAAATTCCGTCAACGAAGGTACGTTCTCGTACTGTAACACTAACTCTGATGGTTATTGTATGCATATATGTGTTTCCGCTGTCATGTCTGTACTCTAATTGTACTATTACATGTACTTTGACTGTACTATTACCTGTACTCTGACTGTACTATTGTCTGTACTCTGACTGTACTATTGTCTGTACTCTGACTGTACTATTATCTGTACTCCAACTGTACTATTGTCTGTCATCCGACTATATTGTTACTCTGAATGTACTATTATCTGTACTCCGACTGTACTACTGTCTGTCATCCGACTGTATTTTTTTTGCCATACATATCTGATATGTATACCCTATGTCTGACCGTAGTAAATGTTGCCAAAATTCTATGAATGTCTGTCGTACATATATGGTGTATATAAACATGAGGTTAACCGTTACCTGGGGTTCGATGCATGGACCTCAGCCCTTAATATAGCTTCAGGGTCGGGTGGACCGAGGATCGAGGAGAAGGACAAGCAGCACGCCTAGGAGTCGCGGCTGAAGACTTCTTTCTGTATTACTTTTGAAACACTCTTGTACCATGTTTAAACAGCAAGACATGCTACCATGTGTATTTTAATATATATATCAGTTACTCAATCGCTCCGGTGCTCTACTCTGATGTTTACAAATGATGTTTTAAAGAAAAAAAAAAGTATACTGCTTGTGAAAACGGGATGTTACACCGGGGGCTATCTATAATTGGTCAAAGTTTAATGATGCTTTATAAAATTACTAATTTAAATAGGAAATTACGTATATATGATGCACATGTCGTCGATTAATATGATGGGGCATTTTCCGTTACAAAATTAATCGTTAGTTAACGGTGGGGGGTTACTAATAAAAAGATAAAAGGCCAGGGGGTTATATGTAATTAACTCAAAGTTCATGGGGTTTTGTATAATTTAGTCTTAATTAATAAAATATGTAATTTAGGATGCTGGACATATATTTTAAAAAAATAGAGTACTAGACGTACCTAAAAAAATACTTTAAGGTGCTGAATGCACCACAAAATACTTTAGAAAACTGGATGCACCTAAAGTCCTAAACAAATACTTTTCGTATTAGATACACCTTAACTCAAATATTATATATATATATACACACACACAAATATCTTTCCAGGAAAAAAGCATTTATTCCTTAAAAGAAATTTTAAAAAATAAGGCATGACTTATGTCTTTTTTCTGATCAACAGGATTAACTTTATAGCTACTTAACGAAATGTACTAAACTACTCGTCCCTTTTAGAACATATAACTTGAAAACAAGTTTTTAGCCAAATAATTTACTTTTGAGGATATTTGAAATTTGATTAAAATACTCTAACCTCCATTGCAATTTGCTTTAATTACACGGACCTCTCCTCTTTTTTGAACATATATACTTTAGTCCAAACCATTAATTCCATTAAGTATTTTCATTTTATAATCAAAATTTATAGTAAAAAAAAAATTTAATTACGAATTTACCATTCATCATTACTAGCTAATTCCCTAATTGTGGCTAAAATTGTTTAAGTAATTTAAGATTGTTTTTCATTTTCTTAATTTTTTTTCTTACTTTTCAAATAGCTATCTTTTTTTTTTTCATATTGAGATAAAGACTTAATTAATTTAATAAATGCTGAGATAGAGACATTAATAAAAAATAAGATTAATTCTTTTAATAGATGCATACTTAAGTGAATCAAACGTGTTTTTGAATGTTTGTGCAAATAAGTTTTCAATCATGGTTTCATGACAAAAAAGAAAGAAAGAAATATGTTTTTAATACTAGATAAATAAGTTTCAATAAATATGAAAATAAAAATTTATAAATTTTATCATGTAACAAAAACTAATAAATTTTATAATATATTGGAAATTGTAAACATTTATATATTAGAATTATTTTTTGTTGGCATAGAAAATTATCTTTTTAGAAAAATATAAATTTTTATTCCTTTGTTGAAAGAGGGATATTTGCCCGAGCAAATGTTCAATAGTCAAACTTAACGGTCAATTAGGTGGATGAAAATAGAATTTCAAATATATAAGAGGGGTCAATGTAACATACATTTTAATTTTAAGAAATGTCTATATACATTTATAAAATAGAGGGGAGATTTGTGTAATTTAGGTAAAAGAGAAAGATAATCAATGTATTTTACACTTAATTTTTAGATAAAGTCCCTTGGCCTCAAATATGCTTAATAAATCTCTTCACAAATTTTTGAGGTGTTACACTAAAAAAGAATATATATATATATATATATAGGGTTTATCGTTTGTCATGTCACTTGACATAAGATTATGTCAAGTGAGCCCAAAACTACGTCGTTTTGGGAGTTAAGGAAATTAATGAAGAGTGTTTTTGTATTTTTGTTTTAGTATTTATTATATGAATTTTACTAAAAGATCCTTCATTAATTCCCCTGACCCAAAACTACGTCGTTTTAAGAGTTCATTAATTCCTTTAACCCTAAAACGACGTAGTTTTTGAGTGACTTGACATAACATTATGTCAAGTGACATGACAAACGATAACCCCTTATACACATATGTGTGTATACAGATGTGCACGTGTATATATATTAATATGATAAAATCAGAGATTTTAAAGCTTATTGATGCTTATAAATAAACAATGTCTGTAATTCTCCGAAACACATCCTCAAGCTTGTGTGGAAATCGAACTTCTCTTATTAGGAAACGTTATTAACTAAATGTCTTTTCTTTTTCCGTTTTTTTTAACTGGTAAGACCAATTGTGTATGTCATTTAATTTAGGGGCAATACAGTATATATGTATTGTTGTCAAACTCGTGATTGTTGTAAACTCTTCAAACGCACGAGTCTACACACCGAGTTTACCATTTTTACATTTCTAGTTTACAAAATCGTACTAACTTGATCTTGAACTCGTGCTAATTTTTCAGATTTGATAATATTTAGTGCTTTATATATGAATTTGATAAAAAAATTCTTTGTTGAGTATGATAAAATTATGAATAAAGATGGATTTAATTTCAATTATTTAGATTCAAAATATATTTAAATCAAATTATTTAATTTTTTATATTTTAATTATTTAATTATATACTATTAATATCTATTTATTGATAAAAGTAAATTCATAAGAGTTGTCATATGTTTATATGTCAAAAACAATCAACATGTCTTTCAACTTTTGAACTACCCTGCCTGTCCGATATCAAAGTATTTAACGATTGTACTTTTGAGAGATGAAAATGAAAAGTAATTTAATAATTTTAGGACAATTTTATTGCTTCAATCAATTTACCTTGGTTTCAATTAATTAAAAAAGGCTTATACTATATTCAATCAAAGGGAGCATTGCCCTAAGCATATGTTTAGATGGAGGGAAAATGGGGAAAAAAAAGGGGGAGAGAAGAATATTATGAATGAAAAATTCAAAAAATAGTAAACAAAAAATTATTATTGGGAGTTTTTCTTCTTAACATTCTTTTACTTTTAATTGTTGAGATGTTTACTTTACTTCAACATGTAAACCCAATTCAGTTTTCCTGAAAATATTTAATTTTTTAAAAAAACTTTCCCAATTCATTGCACATAGAAAAGGAGTTTCTATCATCAAAGTAGTTTGCAAATGCAAATTATTAAAAGAAGTACTTTAGAAAAACAACACAACATCTTTTATAAATAACAAACTTAAAAGCAATTTTCTTAATTTCTATAAATTAGTCACCTATTTCATACATATAAGACCAAAGAGAGTATTCTTTTAGACGACAACAAAGGTTGGTCCAGCTGATAAAGAGTTGGAAGGAAATTTATAACTACCTCTATAATTCTCATCTTCCTTGTAGAGGTTAGGAAGGAGGCTCATTGACAGATATGGAGGAGGCAAAGGAAGAGATCAACACATTTAATGATTGTCTCTTGATTGAACGATTATAAAGTTGATATCAAAAGTACTGTCGGAAAAACAAAGTTTGTCGTCTTACTAGAATATTAGCTTAGTGGTTGAAGTGTTTCCCCATCACGGAATAACCAAATTATTCAATCCTCTGCAAACAACAAATTAAAGGCTGTAGAAACAAACTGGTTTCCACATAAATATAATGACAAATCACCAGCATTAAAGTTCATAATAACTACGTGGACTTTTAATAACTGGCTCTGCAACACTGCTCTACTAAACGGAAAAGAGAGGATATGGACGAGTTATATGAACAACAAGACTTATAGACCCGTGCGTTGCACGGAGGGTGAAATTCTATTTTGTATAATATATGGGCAACAAAGGCAACTTTTGATAACATTGTAGTTTTATGAAGCTTTAGATAATTTCTACACATATGTAAAGACACAAAACTTCACAACTTGAGAAACAATCATACAAGGATGAAATTGGAACCATAACAATAACAAATTGGAGCAAATTTGCTGCTTACAACTATTAATGTTGCAAAAGGTTCTGGAAAACTTCTCTATACACCGCATTAATTGTACTATCAATACATTTATTAAGGTCATTTAAAATCAGTATTTTTAAACCTTTGAAACTCTTTACTCTAGATAAGGCAACATAAAGTTGTCCATGTGAAAAAACTGGACTTGGTAGGTAAAGACCTACATTTGACATCGATTGTCCTTGACTCTTGTTAATTGTCATGGCGAAAGAAATGATGATTGGAAATTGTCTTCTAGTCATCTTGAATGGAAGTTTAGATTCACATGGATTCATGTCCAACCTGTGTATCAAAATGTCCTCCCCTGCGCTAGTCCCATTCAACGCCTTGGCCTTAATGACGTTCTTTCCTAGTTGGGTAATTTGAAGCCTCGTACCATTGCACAATCCTAATGCTTGGTCAATGTTCCTTATTAACATAACGGGTACTCCCACCTTCAAAACCAATTTGCGATGAGGAATCCTTAACATTTAATTGAATTTAGAAATTCTGTGTCTTCTAGTCATCTTGAATGGAAGTTTAGATTCACATGGATTCATGTCCAACCTGTGTATCAAAATGTCCTCCCTTGCGCTAGTCCCATAACATGCTTCCCTGAATGTCGGATAGACAACATTGTTAACAGTCCTAATATCTGCATAATTCTTTGGACCTCAAACTTTTGTCAACAACAAACGTAGGTAATATAACTCTCCTTGGCTTGGTGTACAATGACCAAGCCTTCCGACGGAAAAACCACGTTCACGATGCTTCCAAATTCTTTTTTCCCTAACAAATGTATAGTTAGGGAATTGAGAATAAGTTAGTGTTCTTGCAAACGGGACATCCTTATTCTTTTCAAACCAAGCAAGGAACATTGATTCTTTAACTCTAGGATTGTTGACAAGCGATGGGGTTGGGTTTCTCTCCTAATCCTTTTCTCATTATGCCTCATTATCCCTACATCATATCCATCATAATACTACTTTAACCTCTTCCTCCTCTTCCCAATCAACGGCCCAGATGGGCTGATGAGGGTAAAAGAGAAAAAGGATGAGGAGAAGATCCTCTTCCCAAGCGATGACATCCTCTGGGTTTGAGAGTAATAAACTGCTTGTTGTTGATGAAGATGAAAACTTAGTCTCTCAACAGGTGGTTGTCTATGGTGTATATCAAACCCAAAAATTCTCCATGATGCCTCACATAAAGATACATACCTACAATTGAGGTAGTGTGAAATTTCATCAAATGCTTGTTGAGAACCTGGGGTATCATTGGTGCTATATATACTTGCGATTATGCAATCATTCCCTTTACTTATGTATTTGAAAGCTCGCGATTGATTTGTCTTCTCAGTGTTTAAATGAGTAGAGAAGAGCTTTAACAACCTAGCATTGTAAGGGACAACAAATCTATTATCCAGATGAACACCCTTCCTAGACACCGTACGTCCATCATTTCTCCTTCGATATGTTGGATAACCATTTTCATCCAACATGGTACACGCATTATACCTTTTTGGAAAGTACTTGGAACACTTACCATCCTTCATACAAGGTGCATTGTTTGACGATCGACTGCATGGACCATGAACCATATAACTACCAACTAATTCATATAATTCAAGGTCTACATCTTTGTCAAGTATCTCTGCAAATATTAAGTTATCAACCTCGAATGGTTTTTTTATTTTGTCCAAATCTGACAACCACAGTATGATGTGCGCATGTGGTAGTCCTTTTTTTGAAACTCGATAGTGTAAACCTCTGCAAGTACAAATATATCAGTAAATTATACATTCTAAGATCTAATTCACTACTAACATTGTGTAAGGTAAATAAGATGTTAATTTAACTATGATGTGTTTAAAACGGATCGTAAGACCAATTTGGCAACTTCCTGTAAATTATGAATAAATTTTGAATGGCTACAAGTAATCCCTTCTAATTATGTTCGTCGAACCAAATATAACTCATTTCAAATAGTTTTTCAATATTTTTTTTTTTGTGAAACCTTAATATAGAAACAAATATATATCAAAATAGTCATGACAATATTGAATAATTTGAAATAAGTACTTAGTTTGGTTAATTTTCTTTGTAAAACATACCTGCTTTTACCGAACCAAAGATCTTATCGTCCTTCAAAGTACGCATCAATTTCCGCAGCTTGATATGGAATATTCTGCTCAAAATTTTTGGTTTGTCACATGGGTTTAAATCATGTTGGTTACAATGTTGAGTAATCTCAGGCCACATAGGGTTTAATGTAAATGTTATGAAAATGTCTAGATAACCAGCCCAAGCATAAATGGCTATAGCATCTTGATAGTTTTGAATAATGTATTGTGCGGCCCCAATGAAAGAAGAAGGTAGAATAACATGCGTCCTGTTGATGAAGGATCTATCTCTCCTCTTGTTACCGCGTCTGAAAGTCCACTATAAAGATTCTTAACTCCTTTTAATGCTTTCTGATGTAGTCAAGCCTATCACTTTCTACCATAGAATAGCCATCAAATGAATTGTTGCAGTAATTTTTTGCCATGCAAAATAAGAGACCACTTTGAATTCCTCCTCATTAGACGAAATGCCAAGTACTCCTTCGGGCCAGCGCTTTTTCTTCTTCTTTTGTCGTTGACAATGATTCATGAGCATGGTCATTTGTTGATCGTATCCCGTCACCATAGGGAAATAACAAAGGATATTGAAGTGGTAGATATGACATGTGTAGCTCATCAATTCATTGTAAATGTCCACTCTGATGTTTGACAATAATGTCTTTTTTGGTTTATGACTTGTCAAAATCACCAACAATAAGTGCTGCAAGTTCAAAAGTTGTTGGCATATTATATTGCTCAGATAGCACGCTTGAACTGCTATTTCTGATTAGCCTTATGGTAATATCAGGGATAACATCATCCTTGATTATGTCTGCAGCTTTTCTGTAATTTTTTACTATAGAATTGTGCTTTTCCAGGCATTCCTTCAACATTTCAACAATCTTTGGATCCAAATGCTTGGTATTAACATGACGACTGTAAATTTAACCAATAAATTTAGTCAAAAGTAATTGGTCCTACATTACATATCATAGCTAGACCATTGAATGCACTTATTATTTGTCGGATCAGATACATGTTTTTTCATCCCAGTGACCAATCCATGAGTCCTACCTTTTTTTTCTCATTTACATATCATGCATGCTCACATTTTCCAACACCCTATATGTTTCTTCTGGATGCACTAGTGGAAAAAAGGCTTTTAAGACCGGACAAAAAAGGTACATTAGGACCGGACCCGCGAGCAGTCTTGTTCCAGGCGGTATTAAAAGTCGACCTTTAAGACCGGACTTTTACACGGTCTTAAAGATTTTCTTTAAGACCGGACATTTTAAACCTTCGGCCTTAAAAGTCGTACTAAATAAATCTGAAATATTTTTGGTTCGGTCCTAAAACTCAAACTTTAAGACCGGACAAAAAGTCGACCGCTCTTAAAAGATCCAAATATTAAGACCGGACAAATATCAATCCGGTCCTAAAGATAGCGGACTCTAAGACCGGAGGAATAATTACCCTGCCTTAAAAGACTGACTTTCAAGACCGGATTGTTTCAATGGACCGGTCTTAAAAGACCAACTTTTAAGACCGGCTTAACACCTTTAAGAGCGGTGTTATATATACATCCGGTCTTAATATTTGAACATTTAAGACCGTATTTTTATTTGCGGTCTAAATTTTCCCGTATTTTTCCCTGTTTTGTTCTTCCCGATCAATATATATACACAAATCCACCATACAAAACAAAGACATAAAAGTCGATATACTTTAAGCTACAAGCTATGAACATGAATAAATTGAATTGGGAAAAAGAATACAAATATTATCCACCATGAGTTATGTGGCCTCTTAATTAAGTCTAAAACAACTAAAGTAATTTATAAAATAAGCTAACATATAACTAATTACAAAGGCAATGAGTTACAATACATGCAAAGACGTAATTCAACATACAAATGTAGTCCAATATATTATTCACCATGCCTTCATTTGATTCCCACCCAACAACGTAACATGCATCCTCTTTATAACATGCCCCTTTGAAACGGATCCTCGCCACAAAACAAAACAAGAACAAATTCATATTCAATGATGACATTGTTTAATTAAGAACATAGACAAGATATAATAATTGTTAAAACCTTAAAGTTTTCTAAGAATACCGCATATGAATATTAATTACCTTATGAATTGACACTTTTATAAAGTGATATCCTCCCATATCCCTTCTTGATGATCATTTCTTATGCCGGGTTCATTATCCGCTTCATCTTCTTCGCTCATGTCCTAGACCCCTTGTAAAGGAGTACTCGTGAAGATCACCATAATTTGAATGACTTTCCTCATCAATATCAATGACCCTCTTTCCTTGGAGAGCTACGACCACATTTTATTTTCTTGATCGGTGATATAGAACACTTGTTTTGCATGATCTCGCCATAATAAAAGGTTCATCTCCAAAACTTCTACTATTGACATCGACTAAAGTGAATCCTAGTCGATCGACCTGAACACCATTATTGACATTAACCCACTTGCATTTGAAGATGGGAAATCTAACTTTGACATAGTCCACCTCCCAAATCTCTTCAATAACCCCATAATATGGCATGACCGCCAATTTAGGCCTCTTGTCTTTCGAATCGGAGAAGTGCATAGATTCAGCCTCTAACATAACACCACCGTTCGGACTGTGCTCCTATCATCTAGGGACTTCGTGTAAAATGTATAACCATTGATCACATACGAATTCCAACTTATGACATCAAACTCAGGTCTCGTAAACACATTCGATCCTCGACCTTTGTTTGAACCAGCTTTGCAAAAGTTCTGTTATGCTCCCTAATCAACCTTTGTTCTGGCCATTCGATGGTTCTCTTTCCTTACAGCCTCTTTATGTGCGTATATGCCGGCTTGAACTTCATCAACATTATTCAAGATGTATAAGTGGACTTGTGACAATTCATCACGATCCACACTCTTTACCGAAGCCCCACGTCTACCCCCTTCAGCATGCCGACGTTTTGGAAGCCCAATATGTCTTACTTTGGACAAATAATTTTGACAAAATTCCATGGCCTCTTCAGACATATTTCGAACAATTGATGCTTCCGCCGCACGCGTTCTTCACATACCCTTTTAGGAATTTCATAGATCTTTCAATAGGGTACATCCACCGTAAATGGATAGGGCCGCACAACTTTATCTCCCTCACTAGATGAACAATGAGATGAACCATGATGTCAAAAATGAAGGAACAAAAAGCTTTTCAAGGGGGGACAATAAGTTCTCTTCCCATATGGCCTTGGATGCAAGTCTTCGCGTATTCCCATTGCTTGCAAATCCAATCTTGCCTTCACACCATCCTTCGAACTACCTTGTATGTTGAGAAGCGTGCCCACAATACTATCACATACGTTCTTCTCCACATGCATGACATCAATACAAAGTGTCTCACATCAAAAAAAGGCCTTCTTTAATCGACGATATGGGTGGCCCCGTCTAAGAAATCTCCTATGTCCAAGATACACCGTCTTTCTTCCATGTTGAAGTTGATGGTAGCATGTGCCTTCTTCACAAACCGACATGCTTTATGGCCTTTTACACTATACTCGACAAGTTCCCATATGTCGGGAAGTCGTTTATAGTACAAAATATCATGGCTCTCATTCTAAAGACCTCCTTCTTGAAAGAGTCAAAAACATCGACACCTTCTTCCCACAACTCCTTCAAGTCTTCGATCAAGGGCTCTAGGTAAACATCTATGTCATTTCCGGGTTGTTTTGGTCCCGAAATCAACATAGACAAAGATGATGTACTTTCGTTTCATGCATAACATAGGAGATAAGTTGTAAACAATCGTGACTACGGGCCATGAGCTATGTATGCCGCTAAGGCTTCCATAGGGATTCATTCCATCCGTGCTAAGGGCAAGCCCGAGGTTCCTAGGTTCTTCGCCGAAGTTCGGAAATAATTGATCGATCTTCTTCCATTGAGAAGAATCGGCCGATGTCGAAGCCGTCCATCCGAAATCCTCTCATCAGCATGCCACCTCAGATTTTTTGCATCATTTTCATTCGCAAACAACCGCTTGAACCTTGGTATGATTGGAAGATACCACAACACTTTTGTGCCCCTTATCCGACTTGTACCGTGGGGTTTCACACATCGGACAACTCGCTTCTCTTCAAACTCTTTTCTATATAATACACAATCATTCGGGCATGCATGGATCTTTTTGTACTCCATCCCCGTGGACAAAGTATCTTCTTAGCATCATAGTAGCGATGCGGCAACACGTTATCATCCGAAGCATGTCCTTCAAAGCCTCAAGCAATTCTCAAAACTCTTGTCGCTCCATCCATGACGTGCCTTCAAGCTTACCAATTTCAATACGGCGCTCAACAATTGGTATTTTTACACCCACGGTATAGCGGTGTCTCGCATCACTGCACATATTACCATATGCATGTGATCGCTCAAAAGCCTCTTCTCCTACATCACGGATAATGTCCTCTATGCGATCATCCATATCCGTGTCATTATCATCAAAGGCCACTTCCCCATGTTGTTTCCCACTTGATGGCACTTGTTCACCATGCCATACCCATACTTATCCAATCGTGATCCATAGTAGAATTCCTATATATTATTTAGACGAATTAAGAATTACATTTGGTCATAAATGCATCACAGTTGAATCGAAGAACCAAAATAAATGCAAGACGAGGAAATTAAATGCAGGGATGAAGGTCTTGTGGACTAACCTCGTAGCATATGCGTTTGCCGAGTCGTCTTACTTCTCCGCTCACGAACGTTGATGTTGCGTGACAAGACAAGCAAGAGTAACCTAAAAACACTTGTTGGTCAGTTGGGTAGGTCTAAAGTGCAAATATAACTTCAAAAAAAAAATATTCGTTAACAACAGAGAATACCCATAACAACATTACACCGATTTCGTTAAACCCATGAAAACCAATAACGATAAGTCGGAAAGTAATAAAGTTTTAACCGAAACATCTCTTACACCTTCGTCTATAGACGTTTAGCTAAGGAACCGAGAGTGATTGTCGAGAAAGGTACGCCAAGCGACGAAGCCGAGAGGGAAATTTCGAGTCGGAACCCGAGTATTCACTTTCGGCGCGACAAGAGTTCGAGAGGGAAATTTAATTTTTCCGCGCGACAAAGATACCTTATTTAGCTTTTTGGATTTTATTAATACCGGTTATTAATTAAATGTCCTAGTCCTAAAGATACAACTAACATTTTAAGACCGAGTTTTAAAATTATCCGGTCCTAAAATTTTATTAGATTTTTAGTTTTAAGACCGGAGGTTTATAAAATATCCGGTCCTAAAATTCAAATTATCTTTAGATCCGTTACTTATAAAATAAAATGTCCTAGCCTTAATGGCCTTCGTGATTGGTATATTAAATCAATAAAATAAATGATATTTTTGGACAAAAATAAAGCAAAATTGGAGAATAAGTTTCTTTAATGAATTATGGAGAAGAGCCAAAAATTCATACAAGTGTTCTTAATGTTTCTTACATTACTTCGTAATATATACACAACAACAAAAACACAAATGAAAAACAAGCTGAATATTATCATCCACAAGAATCGATGAACAACCTCGGCGATTTCGGCGTGAAGAGCATTAATTTCCCACCGAAGATCAGCAAGTTGTTGTCTTATTCTCTCCACCCGCAATATGAATGGATCATTACAGGAGAGCGGAGAGGGGTCAGAGGTAGGCGCGCCTGGGCCAACAGTTGGAGAGGGGGATTACGAACATCCGCATGGCCGGCTTCAAGATGACGGTTGAACTCAAGAAGAAAAGGATCGGCGTAAGGATCGAGGGGGTGCGGCATGAGCAATCTCTTCATCATCCGAAGAAATAACAATGGGTCCAACGACCCGAGAGTCTTCGAAACAATACGACGCACCGTCCGCCGAGGAGGCGCACCATATAATGATCTAGCCATGGCACGAGAGTGAGGCGTGTATGCACCCTACGAGCGCTTGCTTGTATCTAACCATGGTTTGAGGATTTTGAGAAGTTCAGCGTAGAGCTAGGAAGTGAGGAGTTAACAAGGACAAAGAGGAGGTAGTGTGTGGAGTATATAAAGAAAGATGGCAGGAGAGATAAACGTCGATGATGAATTCGTCAAATTACTTTTATACAAACTTTTAAGACCGGACTTTTATCTTATATCCGGTCCTAATTTTAATTCAATTACTTTTAAGACCGTCCTTTTATCAAATATCCGGTCCTAAAACTCATTTAAGACCGATATATTACTTGGTATCCGGTCCTAAAACTAATTTTTAATTCAATTACTTTTAAGACCGTCCTTTTATCAAATATCCGGTCCTAAAACTCATTGTTGAAATGAAAGTTCATTCTTTTCAAGAGTCCCTTCCCCATTGTTGAAATGAATTCGTAGTCTCTTCGGCTTCCACATAAACTTCCCAACTAGGCGTCTCCTCGTATTCTCGAGCAAATATGCGTCTCCTCGTTAATGTTTCCTGCGTTTCACATTCTTCGTGATGGGTTCTCTATTTAAACCCGTTGTTACTTTCTTAACATTCATCTCCATCTCCTCCTAGAACCTCCACCGTAATGGCTTCTCCACCACGACGAGGTCCTCCTTCGGGCGAAATCCCGAGGCACCTCCATATCCTCCTCCGTTGCCTCCGAAACCGAACTTCGCGCATGCCGGAGCACTGATAGCCGCGCCGATCATATAGACCGAAGCTTGGGCAAACTGCTTCAGTCTATCACGCCGTCAACAACAAGCCAAAGCGGTACTCGACGCCAATGACGTTGAGTACCATACCTCGATGACGACGTCTCCGACCATTCCCTCCCCTCCGACAACGATGGGGAGGATTAGAATTTTTAAGTTTTTTTGTACTACGCCTTATGAGGCAAATAAAAAAAAATTATTAAATAAAATTTTTATTTCCCAATCGCCTTCCTTGTTTGTCTTTAACTTTATGTTCTTTTTCTCCGACAACAAGAACAAACAAAACATTGTCCTATTCGTGGTGATCAATCTTAAAAATTTGCGAATAAAGTTAACATTGCGACCATACAAAACAAAACAAAAAAACATTATTTACCTTTTTTCGAATAAAAACAAACAGAGTGACGACTATTCTCAAGTTTGGACCATCGTTGTCTTCCCCTCTACTTTTCCGTATGTGATGAAAATTTTCGGTGTCGTTTTCGTTATCTTCTTTCTTTTTCCAACAAAAAGAAAAGGGACACCGATGACGTTCTTCACATCCAAAAGTAGAAACGAGAACAACGAAGCACAAAACTTGAGAAGAACGCCGAAACATGGTTGCCTTGAACCCTAACGATATGTCTAAAAATCGAGTCACCAACTCTATTTAAATGAAGAATATTAGGACCGGACGTATAAAATTCCTCGGTCCTAAAAATTAAGCCTTATTTTAAAATTTAAAGTTAGGAGCGGACAACTAACAAATATACGGTCCTAAAGGTTTCGGCAATCTATTAAATAAAATGAAGACTTTTAAGACCTGACTACTAACAAATAAACGGTCCTAATAATTTAGCCGTATATTTTCTATACTTTTAGGATCGTACTTTTTAACAAATATAAGGTCCTAAAAGTCTCTACCCAAATTTTTTAGAATTAGACGAAGACTTTTAGGACCGGATATTTGTTAAATATACGGTCTTAAATGGACGAAGACCTTTAGGACAGTATTTTTAACAAATATACGGTCCTAAAAGTCTCTACCCAAATTTTTTAGAATTAGACGAAGACTTTTAGGACCGGATATTTGTTAAATATACGGTCTTAAAATGGACGAAGACCTTTAGGACCGCACTTTTAAAAAATATACGGTCCTAAAAGTCGCGAATACTTTTCAGAGCCTCATCTGGCTCATTTTCAACATCCGCCCGTACCTCAAATTTCAAGCACTAAATAGCTTTATCCACCATCCCATTCATTCAGAAACCCAAAATGGACACACACAAATTGTTCGAAAAATAATCAAATTTATTATTGAATTACATTGCTATATTTACAAATGAATTAATTAGCTAGTCGAAAAAATAAACATATGTACGAAGGCTATTGTTGCTACAAAGATCATATATTATTTACAAATGAATTAATTTAGGACATTAATTATTGTCTTGACTTGGATTTTCTAAGACTAGTTTATACAGATATTCACAAAAAACCTCGCGTATGTGCTCGATTTCATCATCATCAAATGGCTCTTCACAGGCAAACCTCTGTAACATCAAAGACGAAACGAGAATTAACATATTATGTGCATATTTCATATGTAACATTAAGCCATCGATGATCGAATTCAGCCATAACATCTTACCCTTAAAGTGACTTTAGTGTTTCCCTTCGTCACAATATCATATAAGTGTTTCATGACGTACGGGCCACATAAGTTCGATCGTTCTATTGCGACTGTCTAAAAATAACAATAAATATATATAAGAGCATATATAGCTTATCGACCAACTTCGTAAGGCAATTATGTCATGTCCAATTATGTACTAACCTTAATTTTGTGCCATTTAGGATCTCGTGAGCCGAGCACCACGCTTTTTTACATCAACACGGAAGGTCTTCATGGCACTATCATCAAAATCAGAAATTTATCGGTAATGTTCACCGAAAATTCACAAATGAGATTTCGAGACAAGACGATCAAAATGACATTCTTACTTGTTGATCATCACCGCAACGTAGTCGATGGATCGCCGTGAGTGGAGCATAAGAAGATAACATAATGCAACTCCATGTTCATGATGACCAACTGCGCAGTGGTTGCTGAAAATTCACAGAAGAAAGTACTCAGTGATATATATATATATGTAGCATAATTATATTAAGTGAATTGCAGACAAGTATATATGTATACCCGAGCCAAGTGTGGAAACAAGTACACCTTTCTTTGCACTTTACACAACCTATTTGATATGTACTCTGTCTCAATTCCAGAGGTAGTGTTGTGCTTGCATACACCGGGCACAAGAATCCAAAATCCGAAATTCTCGCCTCTTGAACCGGTTTCTCGTGCATGCACCTACAAGAATGACATCGATGAGGGAATTAGTATATATGTATATATGTGTGTCTAAACGGTGCATTTCAATTATGTAATCAAGGAAGAAGATACTTACTTCATAAATAGTTGAACACATGCACTAGTAACCTCGGCTCCCAGAAGCGGCATGGACTCTACATCTTCATTATCAACTAAAAGCGGTTGAGGATGAGGGAGGCCTACTACTTCATTGACAGGCCACGATTTATCTTTAAACCATTTTTTGGCTACCAAATCTTTTATTTTTTTCCTTGGCCGTCAAGTTAGCAGTAGGGGATGGAACTTGAGGAGGGGATGATTGAAACATCCTCAATGTAGCATCTTTCGCCGCTGATTCCTCACTTAATTTGGCCAGCGTCTGATCCATCTCCTCCCGGGTAACCATACTTTGTCTGTGGCGTTTGGATTTACCAAAGTATTGCTTTAGGCCTACCCGTCCTCCAATCCCCCTTACACGCCCCGCGTGATCTGGTTTTCCGGTCGCAGCGGTCAGAACATCATTCCTCCCGTCCGACGCAAAAGATCCCTCTGCCTCCTTCTTTTTAAGATCTTCCTGTAAGATATATTAGAGAACTTCGCTTGATATGAACGTCAAACATTAGTCAAATTCACTTCATCAAGTTTCAACATTTTACTTAAGGAAGATGTAGCATTGTAGAAGAAATTGGGAAAACCAAAGGAAAGGAGTTGCGTAAATGCTGCCAACTCAGTCAATTCATTCATTCATCATAAATGGTTCCTACACATATTAGAATAACTAACTAACTAACAAAGAACGTCTAACCATGGCCATTACACGGTTTACATATCAAACTTGCATGGAACTAGGACATGCTCCTCTCATGCAGGACAAAGGCAGCAAATGTATACTTCTATTCACACACCAAACCATTTAACTAACAGATTAGATGTACACAATAACATTCACATATCCTCACAAAGTTAATAAGCAAACAAAAGTGCAAACAAAACTAAATATAACTCACCGTAGCAGAGTGGTCCGCTTCGAACAAATTGTTGCCAAGTTTGTTCATCAATAAATTTGTACTTGTCCTGGGGTTGATGGTCGGGCTTCTCCTCGGCAAAAATATAAGTGTTAGCCGAAAGGTCTTAAACTTCCGAACCGCTCAAAGACAATAAGACAATGTTGAGTCTTTGAACTTCTCGGACTCGGGGACGGTGGCTGGATAGTGTCCCACATAGGATCCTTTATTGTTTTTTGGTCCACATTTTTCCACTCATCAGTCAAAATGCTAACCTTGCTGCGTACTAGAACGCCGACAAAACTAGTATATGTGCTTTTATTAGGACCGAAAGGTTGCAAATTTTCATCAAAATGAATCTCGAGCTTCGTCCCAAAATTCCGACTAAGGGATACTTCCATCATTCGTGTGCCGCTTCTACCACTGCAGGCACTGCACGCGGAGGAGGCTCAATGTGAGATGAAGAGGGTTCGTTTGTCCGACCCTCCCTACCAAACCAAGTATCCGGAGTTTCAAGAACACGAGTGGAATCGTTTTCACCGTTCATTTTCAAGACAAGAAGAGAGGAATGCACGAGAAAATGAGGGAGTAACAGAGGCTAACTGTACGCGGGCGAGGAAGAGAGGTAATGGAACAGGAAGGGTTTCGCAACGTGAACGGGGTTCTTCAGGAGAGTATGAGAGTGACAATGTGAGAGTGACAAAAGCTTCCGCGTGAAGTTAACGTTTGGCGCTTCATTTTTAAGACCGGACAAATACACATATACGGTCTTAAAAGATAACCTTTAAGACCGATCTCTATATATGTCAGGTCATAAAATTAATTAATTTTTTATTCAAACTTTAGTACCGGCCAAATTTTTGGTCCGTTCTTAAAAGTCTAACTTTTAAGACCTGGCCATTCTGTAACTATGGTCTTAACATTTATTACTTTTTTATTTAAACTTTAGTACTGGACAAATTTTAAGTTCGGTCTTAAAAATCAAAGTTTTAAGACCGGCTTTATATAAGTTCGGTCTTAAAACTTTAATACCTTTATATTTATATTTTTCCGTATTATTTTGGAGTGTAGAAAATATAAGTATGCCTTGATGAGATTTCTACATAAAAGTATTTGATATTTCAATTTTTTTATTAACATTTTTAAGGCCGGTTGTTATTTTAACAGGTCTGGATAAGATCTATGAAAAATTGATCGTAATAAGAAGTTCTTTATATTTACAAATATGCCACCTGGTCACATATTTAGGACCGGTCGATAATTAGTCCGGTCTTAATGAGGCGTCCTTCATTGTGTAAGAAGTTCTTTTTATTTACAAACTCGCCACCGGTCACACCATTAAGACCGGTGCTTCGTTTATCCGCTCTAAATGAGGCGGTCTTATAGCCCTTCATTGTTTAAGAAGTTCTTTTTATTTACAAAACTGCCACCGGTCACACCTTTAAGACCGGTGCGTCGATTATCCGCTCCAAATGAGGCAGTCTTAAAGCCCTTTTTTGCACTAGTGATGCTATTTTACTTCTCCCATGACCAATCAACAATTTGAAATTTTCTTTTCCCTTTGCTAAATGTGCACGTCTTAAATTGGCTTTCCTTTGTGTGTAGTTTTCATGTGTTAATATTCCTATTAAATTGAGAGGTCAAAGTACAACAACATTAATAAGTCTTCTCTTTACAAGGTATTCTTTGTTTCTATTTTTATTGATTCTCCATATTTCTTTTCAAATTTTAAATAGAGTATCTTTAGAATCACTCATGATGTTTTCTTAAAATTTTAATTTCAATTTAAATATACATTCTAGATGGATATTTATAAATTATAACTCAATCACTCTCTCTCTCTCTCTCTCTCTCTCATTTTATTTGATTGGTGATTTATTTCAATTTTTCAAATAAAAAAGTTGATTACAAGCAAATATGTTGAATTGAAAGGTATTTTTAATTTATTAATTATTTCATTCAATTTTTTTCAGATCATATCACAACTTCCAATATATACCTTAATGAAATTTTGTTTCCTAACAATTTCTCACTTCCCATGCCTTTCCATATTTCATATTAGTCTAACTTTCCATATTTTATATTTTGATCATTATTTAAAATCCTTCCAATCTTGTAGTCCTACGGTAGATCCTAAGGATCACATAAATATATAGGATACAAACTAACAATATGGAAAAGAAATAGTTCAAGTTAAATTTTATTATCTCAATATTGTAACGCTATGGTAATATCAAAACTTTATGATAATATCAACCCCTAAAAAAACGCAAAGCCTAATTTCCAGAATTACTATCACCATTCAAATTTTTTCATCCATCGATTGAAAAGAAAAAAACCTCCATTAAAAATATACTTTTTTTGTAATTGATTATTAAACTTTTCTTAACCACTTAAAAATATTTGGTTAAGCATGCCCTTTAAAATAGGGATAAAATTTTACATCCCCTCCTATTAAAACTATTTTTTCCTAAATATTACTTCCTACGATGCATTCACTTTTAATTTAAAAAGTCTACCCTTTCTTTCACAACGATTTGAGATTGGGCATGCAAATATATCTGGATTAAACGGATGTCATTAATGTAAACATAAAAATATACATTATGAAAATTTTCATTGACTATTAATTCATCTCGTCTAACACCGATGAAAATACTTGTCTACACTTGTCGCACAATGGTAACAAAATAGTAAATCAAGCACTAAGAGATTGAACTTCAAATGCAACAAAAATTGGTCTTAAAATACCAAAATGATATAATGATATAGATGTTCGATAAACTGACGATAAGATTACTAGATGCTCAGATGAAAACAACATTGAAAAAGACAAACCTTAAAGATAACAGCTAGGTATGACTGGAGCAGAAGCTCACTCGTGATGAACAGAAAGAAAGACCATTGATGAAATGAAAACATAAAAATGCAGCAATCTTGAAATTAAAACAGAAGGTCATCACTTCTCTTTCTTAATGTTCTTATATTTGGCTCTTATATTTTGAACTGGAGAAAGTATGTGTATCTAAAGTGCAACATGTTTGCTTTGTGAATTCATCTTCTTGGTCCATCCACGCCTTGGTAACTGGCAATCATTTAATGGACTTGCATACGTGTTTATGTTGACAAATCAGGTGTATCAACACTCTTCAAGGTTACTGAGAATATTGTCGTTGTCAACAGATTCCAAGGAAAACCTAATTAAAGGTTTAGTTTTCTTATTGTGGTTTTGTTTACATATCTAACCATTCTTCATTTAAACACGCGGTCCACCGTTGCAAATGACCAATTGGTCATATTATATTAATTCCTTTTTTTTGTGGCAGATGACATTCATACTCATATCAATTTGTGGGGCTAGGGTTTTCGAATAGCATATGTAACACTCCAATGAATGACTTTATGACTGTTATCCCTTTTTAACGAATGGCATAATTTTATAAACTCAAGTATGAACCTCAAGTTTCCAAAGCAAATGAATCGCGCAAACTTGGACATGCATTCAACCACATATTAACTCTAGGGAAAGAAGAAAAAAACCGATCGACAACATTAATTCTTCTGATGATTTCACAAAAGTAGGACTTCACCATTTTAACTCGGTCATTACTTGTTTAGAAAATTGCATAAAATTGAAATGATCCAAAGTGTGTTATTCTATATAAGTTCGTTCCAATTATACTTTAAATTAATCGTTAAAAGAATAAATATATATACTCAACAGTAGAGTGATTAAACACGATGGCACTATATAATGATAATGAAAATGGTTTGACACCAAATAGGTTGATCAATTGAAATTTTACTTATAATAATGATAATCGTTATACATCGGTACCAAAATTAAATCTAATTAGATTAAGAGTACAAATACACACACACACTCTTCTTAAAAGTATTCATATAAGTGGACACCTTTTCATAATGTTTATTGTCAGCTCATTGAAACATTAATATTAAAATATATTTGCTGCCATTTAAGTAAATGATACTAATACTTAAGCAACACAATTTCCAAAACACAACGAATGAGGTGCACAAAAAGTTGTCCATAAGGTCTAACATTCAATTACAAAAACGAAGCTAATAAATGAACATATGACATGAGTTCGAGTCTTCCGAATGCAAAAAGCCTCCTGGGAGACTCATCCACCATAGCCAGCTGGACAACAACAAATACACCATATCCCCTCGCAAGTACTCTAGTTGGGGTAAAGTACGCTCAAGTGCCTCACAATGAAACACACACAGGACCTCAAACTTCTTGCTACATAGTATTAATGTAACAAATTAACGCTTTAGTTAGACTTTTTTTGATACATGCATTAGTTTGACTTTTAAACCATTATATTTTTCTCGTAAAAAGAATAAGTTGATTATGGACAAATATTATGCCAACGACGACCCGCAAGAAAAGTGAGTGTTTTTTAATAAGAACCATTCCACTTCGACAAAGAAGAAAAGCAGTACTTGTGAAGGATTCCACAGGCTGACAGGCATCTGTTCAATAGAACATTTCAAAAGTTGAAGGAAAGTAGTAATTGGGAAGACGAAATATACAAATGAAGAATGGTATCAAGATGTTAAAAATTTACCAATAGGTTGGCTGTTATCTATTCATCTGTTAGATATGTAGATCTTATTCATGATGTTTGGCTGTTATTCATGTGCTGGCATGGTGCTTTGTTCAAATATTATACCAATCTCTATGACGCACAACAACTAATACCACATATCCCTGAACCATCATAAGAAACATGAAGTTAGATAAAACAAAATGAATCATATTTAAACCTGAGGTTGACTTAATATAATAATAATAAATTGTTAATGACTAATTACCTTAGCATATGCGAAAATAGCATTATATGAATTACTATGGTGGCTCAGAGAATAAGGAATCTCCCATAACACTGTAATAATTTTTGCATAGATGACCCATAAGTTGTGGCTATCATCAACTTGAGTAAAAGAGGAAACATCCCATGGCGTGCATACAATGCTATTTTAGCATATTCTACAAAAGCAAAACTACTCAACATGCTTTTAGCATCTACAAAGTAGAGAAGATCTCAGAGCAGATCAGCGCAAGAAACAAAAAATCAGAGATGCGAGAAAGAGAACGCAAGCAAAAGCTAGAGAGAGGGATAGAGAAGAGGCAACGACTTACGGAGCTGAGAACCATTAGTGGAGAGGTCAGGAGACAAGGAAGGTGACACCACCGAAATGGAAAATATGTTTGAAAGGTTATACGATCTGAGATTTTTCAACCAGCCTCAAAGAAGTAAACAACTTCGGGTTAAATAGGCAAACCACAAAAAGTGCAACGTTTAGAAATGATGAAAACCCATTAACGACGAGTCATTAAGGTGGCTGAGATTAGTTCACCAATGTTTGAAGACGGTGATAAATATTGATGACGGTTAGGTGGTGTTGCATGGGAATATACTTACAATGTGGTTGGAAACATACGATCATTAAATGGTAGAAAGGGAAAAAAAAGCTTGACATGGCCAATGGGTGAATAACTACGTTTGAAATTCTAGGTGAATCGTAAATGGGATTCAAAAGCGTGAGTTGTTGTAATACTTTTAGGATATTTATCCGGAATATTATAAATAAAAGTTGGATATTTCTGATAAGTGAAATTTCAATCTCCGGTCTTGTATGATTATAGTCTATTTTCTAAGTAGAATTTCTGCGTGAAATTAGGGAGTTTAAGGGCCAAAGTGCCAAAATGACCAAAACGCCCCTGCAAAAGGGTAATTAGCTTAGGAAATTATGGAAAAATACCAAAAGGCAGTAAAATGACCAAGTGAATTAGGAGAGTATATTATCCCTAATTATGGTAATTTAATAAATTATGAACTTGGGAAAATTGTACAAGAATGTGCCAAAAGTAATAAAAGACCAAAATACCCTTACAAATTATAGAATAATGTAAGAGGCATGGAAATACTAAGGTTAATGCAATAATATGAAGATGATGAGACATTGTAATTAAGAAAATTATCAAGTGATGATAATTAAGTAATTAAGTAATATTGGGCTAATTACTTAAGCATGAGTGAAGGAAATTCACAAGTAATTATATGAAACCCTAAAATTGGTGGTTTTTGTTTTAAAATTAGTAAATATGTATTTACTAATTAATTGGAAATTTTATGAAAAATAGTTGAGTTTAGGTATTTTTAGGCCTAAATACAAGAATGGACCAATTAGGGATTTTTGTTGGAATTTTTGGAAAAATTAAATAAATAAATCATTAAATAATTAAGTAAATAAAAATAAATATTTATTAAATTAATTAAAGGGGAAAACGAAATTTTGGGCCAAAGAATAATAAAAAAAATAAAATGAAATAGAGAAGCAAGTGGCCAACTTGCACATTTTTATAATAATATAATTTAATTAAAGTAAAATATGTGAATAGTAATATTTAAATTAGGAAACGGACCCTATCTAGAGATCTAGGAATGGGATTATCAATATCAAAGTAGATTATTGATCAGTGGAATTTTACCTTCCATTAGACTCTTAGGAAGTTAATTCCGAGGCCGTTTGTGCATTTTCCTAATAAAACAAAATAGGGGAAAATGCATATAGGCATAATTTTGGAAAAGAGGAAAATAAATTCTAACTCAACATTTAGGAATGGGTTTGAATTTATTTAGACATATTTGGAATCAGTGAATTATTTCGAAGAGATTGATATCTCCGAAAACGAATTCCGACACCGGACGCGATCGGACACGTTTTTCGAGAAAACTTCAACTGGACTGTTGGAGGCCTATATGGAATCAAAATAAAGGTTAACTTGGACATTTCTACTAAGTGAGAACATGTTTTCAAAGTTGTAAATCCAGGGGGGGCTGCCACATCAGCCCTAGGGTTCGGCCAAGAGTGTGTGTGTGTGGAAGAAGTGGCTTCTTGAACAAGTTGCATTAATGGGTTATTACAACTTGATTTTCCAAACAAAGCCTTAAATTTGCCAAACAAGGCCCTTGTTTTTTTCCTATAAATACCCCCCCCTCCTTCATAATTCTCACACCTTTTCTTCCTTCTCTTGGCCGAAATTTTTGGTTGAGAAAGAAGAGAAAGGAGCTCTGGGGAATTTTGCAAAGAAGCCTATTAGAATTGTCCGGAAAGTCTTCAACGGGTAAGTCTTTCGGTCTTTAGTTTTTAGTTTAGTAGTTAGTAGAATTGTTAGTTAGATTTAGAAAGTAGGTGACAAGATTCCTACAAATGTTTTAGAGCCTTGTTTGCGTTGAAAAAATATGCAGAGGTGTAAACATAGTAGGGATCGAGTCATGAAAAGTTGTAGTTTTTATAGCTCTTTCACAAGTAGATGTTATAATGCTAGAATAGCCTTTAAATTTTCAAGTATGATTGGGTATCATATGGGAGGGCTATTTTAGTCATTATTTTCGAAAATCATAATGGCGTCGAAGTTCTGGCAAAATTTCGGGAAGAAAATTTGTCAGAGTAACGAAGTGCTGGCGAAATTCCGCCGATTAGGGGTAGAAGGGCAAAATGGTAATTTTTACCTAAAATGCGCCTTGTACGGGTTATAAGACATGATAATACCGCTTTGAGTTTTCCTAGCGCTGAGGACACGTGTTCGTGGCACAGAGTAATGTGCAGGCTATATTTGTGTAGGACTTTACATACTGCTTTATGCTTATGTCCTGTCTGTGTCACAATGTTGTTGTGTAGGACCTTTCATATTGCTTCGTGCTTATGTTCTGTCTGTGTCACACTTCTGATGAGATGTCGCTGTTATGTCATGAATTTCGATTACTTTCCGAACCTTAGGATCACTGTAATCAATACTTTATTACACTATGGTTCATGTTATATTATGATCAGTTACTCTTACGCTCCATTGCTCATCTCTGATTGATTGCAAAAAAAAAAAAAAATTTCCGCTTTAGAAAATGGGATGTTACACTTTATGGTATCAGAGCAATCTTTCTGGCAAGTGTTTAACTATGTTACCACGAACGGTTTGGTGCCGAAGGCAAGGCTAGTCTACGTGGGTGTGCCAATCAGTCACTGCTAACCCGGTGAGGCCCCCATGGTAGACACTTACCTGGCCATTCTGTTCGGATAACGGAGTTAGATTCTTAAGTCTTTTGACTTTGAGCACTTTTTGAAAATGAGTACTGATATGACACTAGTGTAATAGGTAGTGATGGACAGAAACAAAAAGTCGTAGATCTTCTATCCCGTAATAATAGGACGTAACACGCGTAGATCCGTAATTCCAGAGACGGCGGGACGAAGACGAAACCCTGATATTTCTAATGACCCCAAACCAAAATATGATCCTGACTTAGGGTAGAGTCAATGGCTAGTATGCCTTAGAACCAGAGAAACCTGTTGGCTCAGATCATTCATCTGATGACGACAATGTGTGGACATACGATATAACCACTGGTCATAAACCAGCTGGATGATGTAGTATACGTTAGCATGTACATTACATCTAATATGAAAATATATATGACTTGATGCCATGTGTTGTGTTATTGTTCTAACACTTATCCGTTATTTGATATAAAGGAAAAGTTAAAACATGGCCATCATAAGAGGTGCCGGTGCACCAAGAGGTAGGGGCCGAGGCCGAGGCCGAGGTCGAGGCGAGGCGGCAAGCCTCAAAGGGACGTAATACCCGAGCAAAATGCTATACCAAACCAGCCGGAACAGAACGAAGTACAAGAACTGAGGAGAACTCTCCAAGAGCAGAGGGCTCTCATTGATGCTCTGTTAGCAAGACAACATCAACAGGATGAGGAAGCCCAAAGACAATTGGACGCACGTCAACACGAAGAGGAAGAGCATAACAATGAAGAAGAAGAAGAGGAGGAGGACAATGACAATCAAAGTGAGGAAGACCAGGAGGAAAATGCTGAGGAGTCCGATAGATCACAATCACCTCCACGACGAGGAAGAAAGGAGAAGAATACCCAGTATTGGGTGAACCAATTCTGTAAGTTGAAGCCACCAAATTTTCGAGGAAAGCTGGACTTGGCGGAGGATTGGCTGAAGAGACTAGAGAAAGTATTCGGGGTGATTGATCGCCCGAGAATCGCAAAGCCCAACTAGCGATTTACCAACTTGAAGGAGATGCCGACTGTTGGTGGGAAGTCACGGCGAAACCCTACAGACCAATGACTGTCCCGTGACATGGGGAAATTTCGGAGAAATTTCATGAGCAATATTTCCCTCCTTCAGTGAAAATGAACAAGGAGTCGGAATTTCTCCATATCCGACAAGGACAGGAGGAATCTTTCGACGATTACTACGCCCGGTTCACCAACCTGTCCCGATACTCAGCACATCTTCGAAGGGGCAACGATGAAAGCAGTATGGTGAATATACTAATTCATGGGCTTAAATATGAAATTGGTGAAAGGCTCATGTCCCAGCGATTCCAGAACTTGACAAGCGCAGTGGAAACTTGTCGGATGACTGAGCGCAATCTCAGAGGCTTCCAGAGATCAAGGAACTTCAACAACAACAATGCTGGTCGAGGTGGATCCAACCGCGATAACTCTTCACAAAAGAGGAAGGCGCCCTGGAGTAATCCCCGTGGTGGAAATAAAAGGCCATACCAAGCTGGGCAACAGAACTATCCCAGGCAGCCGGGATCACAAACATGCCCCAAATGCAAGAAGCATCACCCAGGCGTGAACTGTGAAGGGAAGCAGATATGCTTCAGATGTCATAAGCCGGGACACTATAGCAGAGAGTGTACTGAGAAGATTGGAGAGGCGAGACCTCAGAGCACTGGCCGAATCTTTGCACTTACCGACACAGAAGCCAGACAATCCCCGAAAATGGTCCAAGGTACAATTTCTCTCAACGGAAATCTACTTGAGGCATTGTATGATTCGGGAGCCAGTCATTCTTTCATTTCCTATGATTGTGCAAGTCGCCTAGGAATGAATGCCTGTAGTTTACCTTATGATTTGGTAGTATCTACACCGCTTGGTGTAAAATCTTTAACTTCTGACGCATGTATAAATTGTACTGCTAACGTGGATGGACGAGTTTCTAAAGTGGACCTTATCCGTCTACCTCTTCACGGCATCGACGTCATACTCGGTCTAAATTGGCTGACGGCCAACGGTGCGATGATCGACTGTGGCAAGAAGAAGATATCATTTCCCGGAGAAAAAGTTGAAGTGAGCCTGAACTTTCTCTCCGCTACAGAAGCTGATCGATGTGTGAAGCAGGGATGCCATGCCTACATGGTATTCTTTTCAGTCAAAGCAGAAGCTGATCTTTCACTCCAGGATATCCCTGTGGTGAATGATTTTCCCGATGTATTCCCGGAGGATCTCACAGAGTTACCTCCTATCCGAGAAGTGGAGTTCAATATTGATTTGATGCCTGGTACAGGGTCAATATCAAAGGCGCCGTATCGTATGGCTCCTAACGAGATGCAGGAGTTGAAGAAGCAGCTAGAAGAGCTTTTGAAGAAGGGGTTCATTCGACCCAGTGTATCACCGTGGGGAGCCCCAGTGCTATTTGTAAAGAAGAAAGATGGAAGCTTCCGACTCTGCATTGACTACCGTGAATTGAACAAAGTAACGGTCAAAAACAAGTACCCACTTCCCCGGATTGATGATCTTTTGGATCAGTTATCTGGTTCCACTGTCTTCTCCAAAATTGATCTGCGTTCGGGATATCATCAGTTGCGAGTTAAAGATGGAGATATTTCCAAGACAGCTTTCAGAACCAGGTACGGGCATTATGAATTCCTTGTGATGCCCTTCGGATTGACAAATGCACCTGCGGTATTCATGGATTACATGAACCGTATCTTCCGACAACACCTAGACCAGTTTGTGGTGGTGTTTATTGATGACATTCTCATCTATTCCAAGAGCAAAGAAGAGCACGAAGAACATCTGCGAAAGGTGTTGAGCATACTCAGGGAGAAGCAACTCTATGCTAAACTGAGCAAATGCGAATTTTGGCTGCCGGAAGTGAAATTTCTGGGCCATGTTATATCTAGCGACGGAGTTGCAGTTGATCCAAGCAAGGTAGATGCAGTTCTGGACTGGAAACGGCCAGAGACTGTGACGGAGATCCGTAGTTTTCTTGGTCTGGCGGGATACTACCGCAGATTCATACGGGATTTCTCGCGTCTAGCCCTTCCATTGACAAAGCTTACGAGGAAGAATCAACCCTTTGTATGGGGAGATGACTGTGAGGAGAGCTTTCAGAAACTGAGAGAGAGATTGACTACAGCACCAGTGTTAATCATCCCAGATCCAGATGAGAAGTATGTTGTTTACAGTGATGCCAGTGGGCAAGGGTTGGGATGTGTCCTGATGCAACAGGGCAGAGTGGTGGCTTATGCCTCTCGTCAGCTGAAGCCTCACGAGTTAAACTATCCTACACACGATCTAGAGCTGGCGGCTATCGTGTTCGCTTTGAAGATATGGAGGCATTACTTGTACGGTGTAACCGTAGAAGTGTATTGTGATCACAAAAGTTTGAAATACTTGTTCGATCAACGAGAACTCAACATGAGACAACGTCGTTGGATGGAGCTGATTAAAGACTACACCCTGGAGATCAAGTATCATCCGGGTAAAGCAAACGTCGTTGCTGATGCTCTTAGCAGGAAGACGGTGCAGGTGGCATATATGATGATACAAGAGCAGAAATTACTGGAAGATTTCAGAGATCTGAATCTATCCAATCAAGTCTGCATGGGTCTTCATGCACCAGCTGATGCCTATCTTGCAACTCTTCTTGTTAGTCAAGGGGAGTATGATCTGAGAGATGAAGTTGAGAAAGCTCAGCAGCAAGATGATTGGGCAAAAGAGATACGTGAGAAAATCTCTCGAGGTGAGACCCAAGACCATGACCTATCACTTAGTGGTTTGGTCAGGTACAAGAAGCGAATCTATGTACCGCCAGTTGATGAATTAAGGCGGAAGATAATGGATGAGGCTCACAAGAGTAAATATACTCTACATCCAGGCATGGTCAAGATGTACCAGAGTATGAAATCCGAACTTTGGTGGCCCGGAATGAAGAAAGACGTTACAGAGTACGTGGCCAAGTGCTTGACCTGTCAGAAGGTGAAGATTGAACACCGTCGACCCCCTGGTCTTTTGCAAGGACTAGAGCTGCCGGAATGGAAATGGGAGAACATAACCATGGATTTTGTGGTAGGTCTGCCCAAAATCAGGAATCATGATACGATTTGGGTAGTTGTTGACAGATTAACCAAGTCAGCACACTTCATTCCCATCAGTATCCACTATTCTCCGGAACGATTGGCAAAGATTTATATCAAAGAGATAGTGAGATTACACGGTATCCCTAAGAGCATTGTCTCTGATCGGGACACGCGTTTCAAATCCCGTTTCTGGCAAGCGTTACACGAAGGTATGGGGACTAAGCTGAGGTTCAGTTCGGCTTATCACCCTCAAACTGACGGTCAATCTGAAAGGACGATTCACACTGGAGGATATGCTGCGAGCATGTGCCCTGGATTTCAAAGGAAGTTGGGATCAACATCTTTCGCTAGCTGAGTTTGCATATAACAACAGTTATCATGCTAGTATACAAATGGCCCCGTTCGAGGCATTGTATGGGCGGAAGTGTCAATCACCATTATGCTGGACAGATTCATCTGAAAAGCAATTACTTGGGCCGGATATGCTTGAACAAACCTCTGAGCAGATCGCATTGATCAAGAAGAGACTCCTAGCCGCACATAGTAGACAGAAGAGCTATGCGGACAAAAGGAGGAGACCTCTGACGTTTTATGTCGGCGACCATGTATTTCTAAAGTTATCTCCGGTAACTGGTGTCGGCAGAACGCTTAAGAGGAAGAAACTGAGTCCACGGTACGTAGGACCCTTTGAGATTTTGGCTAAGCGAGGAGAAGTAGCTTATCAGATAGCTTTACCCCCGAACCTGAGTAATCTCCACGACGTTTTCCATGTGTCACAACTGAAGAAATACCAGCCAGACCGAGATCATGTCATTGAGTACGAAGACGTTGAAGTACGGCATGATAATACCTTCATAGTTGAGCCAGAACAGATCATCGATCATAAGGAGAAACGGCTCGAAATAAGACTATTCGATAGTGAAGGTGGTCCGGAAGGGTTTAACACCCGAAGAGGCAACATGGGAAACCGAGAGTGACATGAAGGAGAAGTACCCGAGTTCATGGCCCGAAGTTTAGTTAGTATAGATTAAATTTCGAGGGCGAAATTTTGTGTAAGGGGAGAAATGTAATACCGGATATTTATACGGAATATTATAAATAAAAGTTGGATATTTCGATAAGTGAAATTTCAATCTCCGGTCTTGTATGATTATAGTCTATTTTCTAAGTAGAATTTCTGCGTGAAATTAGGGAGTTTAAGGGCCAAAGTGCCAAAATGACCAAAACGCCCCTGCAAAAGGGTAATTAGCTTAGGAAATTATGGAAAAATACCAAAAGGCAGTAAAATGACCAAGTGAATTAGGAGAGTATATTATCTCTAATTATGGTAATTTAATAAATTATGAACTTGGGAAAATTGTACAAGAATGTGCCAAAAGTAATAAAAGACCAAAATACCCTTACAAATTATAGAATAATGTAAGAGGCATGGAAATACTAAGGTTAATGCAATAATATGAAGATAATGAGACATTGTAATTAAGAAAATTATCAAGTGATGATAATTAAGTAATTAAGTAATATTGGGCTAATTACTTAAGCATAAGTGAAGGAAATTCACAAGTAATTATATGAAACCCTAAAATTGGTGGTTTTTGTTTTAAAATTAGTAAATATGTATTTACTAATTAATTGGAAATTTTATGAAAAATAGTTGAGTTTAGGTATTTTTAGGCCTAAATACAAGAATGGACCAATTAGGGATTTTTGTTGGAATTTTTGGAAAAATTAAATAAATAAATCATTAAATAATTAAGTAAATAAAAAATAAATATTTATTAAATTAATTAAAGGGGAAAACGAAATTTTGGGCCAAAGAATAATAAAAAAAAATAAATAAAATGAAATAGAGAAGCAAGTGGCCAACTTGCACATTTTTATAATAATATAATTTAATTAAAGTAAAATATGTGAATAGTAATATTTAAGTTAGGAAACGGACCCTATCTAGAGATCTAGGAATGGGATTATCAATATCAAAGTAGATTATTGATCAGTGGAATTTTACCTTCCATTAGACTCTTAGGAAGTTAATTCCGAGGGCCGTTTGTGCATTTTCCTAATAAAACAAAATAGGGAAAAATGCATATAGGCATAATTTTGGAAAGAGGAAAATAAATTCTAACTCAACATTTAGGAATGGGTTTGAATTTATTTAGACATATTTGGAATCAGTGAATTATTTCGAAGAGATTGATATCTCCGAAAACGAATTAGACATAGGACGCGATCGGACACGTTTTTCGAGAAAACTTCAACTGGACTGTTGGAGGCCTATATGGAATCAAAATAAAGGTTAACTTGGACATTTCTACTAAGTGAGAACATGTTTTCAGAGTTGTAAATCCAGAATTTTGTGAATTCTCCGAAATTACGCGAATCGGGTACCGATCGGGGAAAACGGTTATACCGGGCATAAAGTGAGCTAAGTCACCACTTTTGGGCCAATGGGGGGCTGCCACATCAGCCCTAGGGTTCGGCCAAGAGTGTGTGTGTGTGGAAGAAGTGGCTTCTTGAACAAGTTGCATTAATGGGTTATCACAACTTGATTTTCCAAACAAAGCCTTAAATTTGCCAAACAAGGCCCTTGTTTTTTCCTATAAATACCCCCCCTCCTTCATAATTCTCACACCTTTTCTTCCTTCTCTTGGCCGAAATTTTTGGTTGAGAAAGAAGAGAAAGGAGCTCTGGGGGAATTGTGCAGCGAAGCCCTGTAGAATTGTCCGGAAAGTCTTCAACGGGTAAGTCTTTCGGTCTTTAGTTTTTAGTTTAGTAGTTAGTAGAATTGTTAGTTAGATTTAGAAAGTAGGTGACAAGATTCCTACAAATGTTTTAGAGCCTTGTTTGCGTTGAAAAATATGCGAGGTGTAAACATAGTAGGGATCGAGTCATTGAAAAGTTGTAGTTTTTATAGCTCTTTCACAAGTAGATGTTATAATGCTAGAATAGCCTTTAAATTTTCAAGTATGATTGGGAATCATAGGGAGGGCTATTTTAGTCATTATTTTCGAAAATCATAATGGCGTCGAAGTTCGCAAAATTTCGGGAAGGAAATTTGTCGAGTAACGAAATCGCCGGCTTAATTTCCGCCGATTAGGGGTAGAAGGGCAAAATGGTAATTTTTACCTAAAATGCCTGTTATTGTGCCAAATCACTAATGAAAGTGATATTACTCTTATAGGACGTCAGAAATCCTAATTTGTTGCCGTTCATACTGTCCAACGTGTCATTGTCGGACAAACCGCGATTGTTTTCCGTCAAAGCACAGCTTCGCCGAAACATCTACGTACATCAACGAAGGTACGGACGCGTCATCGTAACACTAATTCTATAGCTCTCATATACATATATGTCATAGATACGTTCATATACCGGGCTCGCTTAGGGTCGCCGCTTTACATACAAACCTTGTACGGGTTATAAGACATGATAATACCGCTTTGAGTTTTCCTAGCGCCGAGGACACGTGTTCGTGGCACGCAGTAATGTGCAGAGCTATATATGTGTAGGACTTTACATACTGCTTTATGCTTATGTACCTGTCTGCGTGTCACAATGTTGTTGTGTAGGACCTTACATATTGCTCCATGCTTATGTTCTCATCTCGTGTCACACTTATCCGATGAGATGTTCTTTGTTATGTCATGAATATCTATTGTCTATATACTGTTTTATTTGAGCATAAGGTTAACCGTTACCTGAGATTCAATGCGGTGAATTGAATCTGAGCTGTAGCTTCAGGGTCTGGAGGACCGCGAATTGATGTCCGGGGAAAGCAGCAGGAGTGACTTGCGGAAGAAGTCATCTTTATCTTATCGCTTTCTTTTCCTTTCATCGATTACTTTCCGAACCTTAGGATCACTCGTAATCAATACTTTATTACACTATGGTTCATGTTATATTATGATCAGTTACTCTTACGCTCCATTGCTCATCTCTGATTGATTGCAAAAAAAAAAAAAATTCCGCTTTAGAAAATGGGATGTTACAGATGTGGATACTAAAGTAGTCCAACTAAGAGCCATTCATCGGGATGGAATTCGCCATGTAGACATAACATGTGGACCAATAATTGAAGGGCTAGGAGGTTTAGAAGTATATATTGATATATTGATATATTGATGATAGTTAATAATAATATTGTTTCTTACGTCCCTCCAAAATAATTCATAATATCATCACATGAATTGTCATTCTCTGACATGTTAGATGTATGTTGTCGATATATAATGAATTTATTCTTATATATTTACACATGCCTATCAATTATTGATCCCCGCTTCGTTTAATTTTTCAATCTTTCTTTAGATCCACACACCAACATCATTAATTAGGACCTGATGGGAAATCAACTAAAAGCTAGTGATTAGGTGGAAGATCCCACCGACTTTAATATCTCATTGAGTCATCACACTCAATGTGGGACTAGTTCCTATATACTATTTTACTACCACTCTGATCTTATTTATACGCCCATTTTGACCAAATCTCACATACCAAGGAAAGTTAGTTGACACAATGTTTATGGGGTAAATTTTCAACTTTACCTTCATTTATGATTGGGTATTTTTCAACTGTTTCTTTTCTCTCCATCTTCATGGGTGCAATTAATATAGGTAGAATTGTAACAATTTCATTTATTACATGAAACTGGACTTATAAATATGACTTCTTCTTTTTTTGTCAAAATAGACTTATAAATAGGATCAGAGTGGTATTTCTCATCCTTATTATAAGACACCAACTAACAATTCTCACAAACTAATAAAAACAGTTAAAGTCATTAAATTTATCCTAAAATTTAAGTAATTTTCAATCTTACCCTTACTAATTGTACTAACTCTAATATCATACTTCTCCGATATTAAAATAGGACAAATTTTGTAGTATGATTTACTATAAACTTTCTTATATATTTAGAACATGGAAAAATAATATAGGTTGCTTGGCATGACTACAGGAGGAAAAAACCCAATTACAGTGAGAAAAGCCTAACAAGAGAAAAAGAGATGTTTGTGATAGCTTCAGGAAATGATAGACTTCTTAAAAAAAAAAAAAACTTTTTCTAGAAGTCACTTTTTCAGTTTCTGGAATGACTTTTTTTTAGATGCTGAAGAAAAATGTTAAGGATAAGTGATTTAATAAGCAATGTACTATTAAATATACATTTGTATGCATTTTAATTTATCTATAATAATATATTTAATTAGGTACTTTAGATTTTTGTAATTTTTTAATAATAATTTAATTTGTTATCAAATTTAAATTTAATTTTTTATATTCAACTATCACAATATATACAACTAATATATATGTGTAGTATTCAATAAGACTCATGTCATTTTCAATCATTTTCCATATCAAATAATCATCCAAACAAGACCATATGGAAAAAAGTCATTTCTGTCACCGTTATCACAAACACAAGTCACACTACAATGTGATTTTTCTAGAAAAAAACCCATATGGAAAAAAAGTACTTTTGTCACCATTATCTCAAACGAGTTCTTTAATTAGTACTATTAACTCGCTTGTGATGGTGGTTATTATAAAATGTTTTCTAAAGACTTCCGTAATTCAAAAGCTTCTTCCCTATTTTTTTAATCTAAATGTAAGAATTAATCATGGATTTGTTTTGATGCTATTTTTTTCAGTTCTAAATATAGGGGTTGGCTAAATGCAAAGAAAATTGGTTAGATCAATTATTTGTAAAAGATGTGCGTTAGCTTCTCTAATATACTTTATTTAGTCATTTGCATTGGAAATTAACTATCATTTGATGAAAAATATCCTTTAATATGTGTAATAAATAGAAATAATTTAATTAAGAAAATACTTATATATTTAGGAAACAAAATAGGTTGATGTTTTATATTTAGGATATGAGGGAGTATAAAACTTCAATGCACAATGTCTATAATTTTTTTTTTTTTTCAAACTATACTTGTTGGTGCTGTTGGCCCATAGGATGTCATTAATTGCAACGTGGAGACTAAGTTATAATTGTTCAGTTTTATTTATTTCCTATGTTAAGTATTTCTTATGTTGTGTGTTTCCTATTTTATGAAAAGAGAAAGAAATATAATAAAAATAAAAGAAAAGAGATAACCTATTAAGGGAAGAGTAGGCTGTAAGTATTGTTGTTAAATTTACGAGTTGACTCTAAAGCATTTTACGTTTTTAGTTTACAAAATAAAGTCAAGTCACACATAAACTCATGATTGTTGTAAACTTGGTTAAACTCACGAGTTTATATACCGAGTTCACCGTTTTTATGTTTCCAACTTACAAAATCATGTTTACTCATTCTTGAACTTGTGTTAATTTCTTCGATTTGATCATACTCAATAGATTTAAATATAAATTTTATGAAAAAAATTGTTAAATATGATAAATTATGAATGTTGATGGATTTAAATTCAATTATTTGGATTTAAAAAAATATTTAAATAAATTTTTTTGTTATTTTTTATATTTAAATTATTTAATTATACACTATTAATATATATTAAATGGTAAAAGTAAACTCTTACAAGTTTGCGATTCGGGTTCATGATCTGAGTTTACCTCATTGTCACGAGTTTGCTTAAACTCGCGAGTTTGACAACTTTGGCTTTGAGTTTGTGTGGGAGAACAAGGAAGTTTATATATAGCTATTGCGACGAGAAAATATTTTCAAGCTTTTCAAACTAAGTAATTTTGATCTAGTGGCGATCAGAAGGTCATTTCTTGTCTGTAATACCCTAAAAATCACACTTATGATAAGTGTCATAAATTAGTAAAATATACCTATTAAAAATAGGTGAATATATGGTCTCAAATATTGAGTTATAAATATCGTATTTCTTAAGGAAAAATCTCTTGAAAATTAGGAAAAAATAATAGTGCTAAAATTACTAAAATACCCTTGTGAGACATAAAATGCCTAGAGAATATTATAAAATATTGCAAGAGGCAATTAAATAATTGTTAAAAATTAGAGAGTATGTTGTCTCTAATTTAGGGAATTTTTGGGATTATTTCCCTTGGAAAATAATAAAGCGAAATTTAATATTATTTTGGGGGACATAAGTTGTCCAATGATTTTTAATATTTTACATGGAGCGTAAAATACCGATGTCAGTCCAATAGTTGTGAGGAAATGATTAATTCTAATTAAGAAAATTATCAACAATTAGTAGGTGATTAATTTAATAATTATTGGCTAATTGTTAAGCTTGGATTAAGGAAGAATTCAAAGATAATTATGTAAAACCCTTTAATTAGTGGTTTATGGCTAAAATTAGCATAAAACATATTTGCTAATTAATTGGAAAATATTAAGAAAAATATATGAGATTAAGTAATTTTAAGCCTAAAAACATGTATGGACCAATAGGAACTTATGTAAAATAATTATTAAATAATAAAAAAATATAATATTAATTAATTAAAAATAAATAAATAAATAAATAATAAATAAGGGCTGGCCGAAATTTTGAGACATAAAGGGATAAGATTTTGCAAAATGAAATATCTAGATATTATGTATTAAAATAATAATATAAATTGTGATATTTTGTAAAATGCAAATAGGATAAATGACCACCGATAGAAACTAAAATCCTATCTAGAAAACCATGAACTAGGTTTCTAAGGTTAGAGAATATTAAGGACGAGTGTAATTTTATCCCTGAGTAGACTGTCTCTCAAGTCATTTCCGTAACCGGCAGAATGCTTAAGGAATAAGACAAAAAGGAAATAAGACAGATATTAGAAAGGAGAGTCTATGGAAAATAAATCCTAACTCAAAATCCTTGAAAAGTTGGTAAATATCTGGACATATTATGAATCAGTGAATTTTTGTCCAGAAGTTGACGTTTCCGGAAGTTATTTCCGTAACTGAAAGCGTTTATCCGAAAATGTTCGGCAGACAACGGAATGCCCTGAATGGAATCAACAATTTAGTTAACCAAGATATTTCCAAAGAGGAAGAATAGACCTTCAGGGCTATGTTGCCGGTTTTCTAAGATTCTTCAAGATTACGCAATTAGAACACCGAACAAGGAACTTTATCGGTTGAATACCATAAAGCACAAGATGACATCATCAGGATGACTTCACTTTTGGAAAAGATGACATAGGGGGACGTTTTTGTGGTGGAGAAAAGAGGAGAATGAGTGATGTTCAAAGAGGCCACATCTACCTCCTCTGAGCCGTCGATACGAAAGAAGATCCAACGGTTGAAATCCATAACCTTTTCCTATAAATAGCCACCACCTTCATTTGAGTTCTTCACACCAAATCCTCTTAAGGATTTTGAAATAGAGAGAGGTTTTAGAGAGAGAAGCTCTGGAGAAAGTTGTAGTGAAGTTCTTCAAGGGTAAGTTCTTCGGTTCTTAGTTTTTAGTTCTGTAGTTCTTGAAGTTCTAGGGTAGATGTTGTTTTGATCTTTAATCTTCCAAGTATGATTAGATATCATGTTTTAGGGGTAATTAAGGTATTAATTTCGAAAATAATGTTGGAGGAAGAGTTATGGCAAAATTTTGGAAGATTAGAGTCAAAGTAACGAAGTGCTGGCGAAATTCCGCCGATTAGGGGGTCAGGGGTAAAATGGTCATTTATGACTAAAATGTCCGTCATAATGACTGATTTCTAATAGATGCGATATTATCCTTATAGGATATCTGTGATCAAGTACCGCTGCTGTACCGCTGTCTGTCGTATCATATTCCGACAGAAGCGGTACCGTATATCGTCAACGAAGGTACGTTCGCGTACTGTAACACTGACTCTGATGTTTATGGTATGCGTATATGTGTTATGTGTGTTGTATGCGTAGAGATGGTATGTTTATTGAATGTATGTACGTTCGCGTAGTGTAACACTAATATGATGTTTATTGTATGCGTGTATGTGCTATGTGTATGGTATGCTTATATGAGGTAGTTGTTAGCTCTGTGATATGTTCATGTACTGTTGGTATGCTTGCTGGGTATTGGGATACGATTGCTAGGTGTGAAATGCTAGGTGTGAAACAATTTCTAGGTGTGAAATGTATGCTAGGTGTGACACGATAGCTAGGTGTGACTCATTTGCTAGGGGTTATGTCTTTGTTGGGATATGCGTGTTTGTTTGTATGATTATCTGTAATGCATATGACATATATGTAAATATGAGGTTAACCGTTACCTGAGGTCCGGTGCGGATCTCAACTCTTAACATAGCGTCAGGGTCAGGAGGACCGAGGACCGAGGAGAGAGGGAAGCAATAAGCTTAGAGGTCCGGTTGAAGACTATCTGGTGTTGCCACGGCATGGGAATTGCTAGGGAGACATTTCTTTTGTATTCACTTTAAAAACTCTCGGTTATCGTACCGTCTCTGTAATTATCCTGTGGACATTTTAAATATATATATCAGTTACACTCTTACTCCGATGCTCTACTCTGATGAAAAAAATTTATATTGCTTTTGAAAAACGGGATGTTACATTGTCGAATAGATTTGAATTTTTGTGTGGAGGTTCTAGATATGAGAAGCTTCCATTCGTGAACATTTGTCGCTACAGATTTCCCTGAGCGAGTTTAATCAATTTGTCTGCATCTCCACCTCCCATCCCCAACGACAGATCCGTTTGTGTCTGCGTCTGAGTTTTTTTCCTTCTTCACCGTCATATTCTCTCTCCGTAATCATCACCGTCGTCTTCTTGGAAACTTTTCATGGACAAGCGAGACACGTACATGGTCATGGCATTATCGACCTCGTTGTCGTCGTCAATGCCGCACAAGGTGCTACTCATATAGACAGAAAGCTCGGCACTAAAAGGATGGGTTGGTCTTCTCCATCCGCCGAAAAATGGGTTCCCTCCAAACTAGGTAGTAACTGATTTTTCCATCTTTAAGGGAAAATGACCTACCGCCGGAAAATGTTTTCCTGTGAAAACTCAAACCAAACAGTCGCGTCTGACGAAAAATTGATATTTTATGTTTCCTTCCCCCAATTTTCCTTGAATCAAACGGAGCCTAAAGTTTTTTCCAAAGGAAAAGGTAAAAATGGAAAAAAAGGAGTAAAACTTCATTTTTAAAAAATAAATTGTAGTTTGTATGTAGCAGTTTAAGGACCACTACAAAAGGTGCTAGAAAAATATTATAAATTCCCCTTTATAGTGATTTAGCAACTGCTACAATTTGAAAATGAAGAGCGCTAGTCAAAGAACTTTGTAGAAGTTCATGCAACGATAAAAAACACTACAAGTTTGAAATTTAAAATTTTCAAATCACAGCAACTGGTCATGAAGTTTGTATTGGTTTAGAAATTGCTACAAATTCAAAATTTGAACATTTGAAAGCCCGCCAACATTCATGAAGTTTGTATCAGTTGGTGAACTACTACAAATTCCTTAGATTTTGATATTTTGTAGTGGTTAGTGTAGTGGTTACAAAAATTCAAACATTTGAAAAGTTTCACTACTACAGAAGGCACTTTTAACATCTGTTTTAGGATCGTAGACGACTATTTTCGGGGTAGTATATGTGAGTGTTGTTGAAAAGTGTCAACATAGACAATTGGTTTTTAGATAGTTGTTGTTAGTCAACTTACAACGAATGTTATACATAAACCGGTCATTGTAAGTGAAACCTACACCAACTGGTTTTAAGCAAACAATCATTGGAATGTTCAACTTACAACGATTGTTATTCAAAAAACTAGTCGATGTAGATTTTAGATTTACCATTACAACAACTATTTTCAGAAAAAAAACCAGTCGTCTATATTTCTCTTTTTCTGAAACAATGATCACCTACAACGTCTGAGTTATTAGTAATAGTCATTATAAGTTGACCATTACAACGATTATTTCCTCTAAATCAATCGTATATTTCTTATTTTTTTGTGGGAATATTAAAGTAATCATTTTTGAAATAAAAGAGGGCTGATAATTGAAGAAAAATTAAGGGCCAAAGATGAAGAATTAAGCTTGTCTAATAAAGCACTAATAACCATGGTTAAGTTAACAAATCAATTATGCAATGGCACATGTAATTAGTGGGCATTTAAACACTTGATTAGGGAGTTAATTAAGCTTCTTAATCAGCCCCAAAAGTCGTAAAAAATGTGTAGCTGATGGGAATGAAGAAAAGAGATGATAACTTTGTTAATTAGAGTTGAAAAGTCAAAAAATTTCAACTAACCAATTAGAAGGCTTGAACCATGGTAAAGGGCCTTTATGAATGAAGCTTTAGCATTGCAAAGGGCCTTGATGATTGCCCAGGATCTGGGAAATAAAAATGTCACTTTTGAGACCGACTGCCAGACCCTTGAACGACTTGCGAACAATTATCAACAGGATTCGTGTGAATGGCAATCGCTGGGCATCCTGGATGATATTCTAATTGCTCTTAAATCTGATTCCAGCTTTTCAGTTACTTTTACTCCTCGTCAGGGGAATCGAGCAGCAGATTGGCTTGCTGTATCTACTAATAAGGAGGTGTGCCCTGTGGGGTGGGTAGGCATACCCTTACCTTCTTTGTCCCAGTTGATGGAAGAAGATTGTCGGAGTATTAGGCGTCATCTAGACCACGTCTTGGTCCTACCCAGAAACTTTGATCCTGGCTGATCTGTGTGTCCCACCTCCCTACTGGGTGGCTTCTATCTTTAAATTGCTTTGTAGTTGGTTTTGCCTTCTAGTTTTTCTCCCGTTATTAGCTTTCTTTGCTAGGCTTACTGCCTGAGTACCTTCTATTTGTTTCCTTGTATCTCTTTGACTCCAGTAATCAATATATACCTAGAGATGTTCAAAAAAACCATGGTATATTTAGCTAATTAAGAAATATATTAAATGGCTGAAATTAGGGGCTGCATGTCGACCATGGTTGGAGGCCAAGGATGAAGTTTCATAAAGTGTCATTTTAATCCAATGGATGAGGTGAAAATTAATCACATATAATTACCATTTCTACCATAGATTTTTTCCTATAAATAGAGGGATCTCCTCTTCATATTCTTCACACCAAGATTAGCTCCAAGTAGCTGAATATAGAGAGAGGGACGTGAGATTTTTGAAGTGGAGGAAGAGAAGGAGCAAAGTTCTTCAAGGGATATACCCGAGAAGTGCAGGGTCGGATTCAAAGGTCAGGCATATTGGTAACTACACGGTGAAAGGTGTAACATCCCAACTTTTCACAAGCAGTATAATTTTTTTTTTCAAAACATCATTTCAAATCATCAGAGTAGAGCAACAGAGCGATTGAGTAACTGATATGTATATATAAAACACCGTAAGTGCGATGGAATATAACGGTATGGTAGCAAAGTATTTCAAAAGTGATACACAACGGCAAAGGAAAGCTTTATTAGGAACAACAAAATAGAGTCTTGGTGGGTCTTCTACTCGGGTGCTTGCCTCTCTCCTCGGTCCTTGGTCCTCCGATCCGGATGCTATGTTAGAGCAGAGGTCCATTGCAATCGGACCTCGGGTAGCAGTTAACCTCATATTTACATATACGGCATATGGACTACGACAATCATAATCAATAGTATAAAAGCACATAGTACAAGAATCTCCCAAACAGCGTATCCGGACTTTTAGGCCCCTGCGGACGTAACCTGTGACACCTAGGCCTCTTGATCCCTAGCGGCACATAGGCCCAACAACCGTATCCGTATCCTGGCGGCACTAGCCTCTAACATGCGTATCCCATTACCCAACAATCATAACAACAATACATAACATATAATTCACATAGCACCACGCATACCATAAATATCGAGTTAAGGTTACACGATGCTCGAGCGTACCTTCGTTGACGGATTACGGTATTTCTAGCGTTTCACGAGCAGCCTTTTAAGGCAAATCGTAAGCGGCACGTCGCGTCGGTATGTGACTGAGCGGTCGAGTTTACGATATCCTATAAGGGTAATATCACTTTCATTAGTGATTTGACACAATAAGCGGCATTTTAGGTAAAATTACCATTTTGCCCTTCAACCCTAATTGGCGGAATTTCTTGACACTTAGTTACTCTGACTAATTTTCTTCCCAAAATTTCGCCAGAACTTCGACGCCATTTTGATTTCCGAAATTCTAGACTAAAATAGCCCTCCCATATGATATCCAATCATACTTGAAAAATTAAAGGCTATTCTAGCATTACTACCCTTACTCTTGAAAGAACTACCAGCTTAAAGCTCGGTGCGAAAAACTTACCCGAGCTTCATTGCAAAATTTCCCAGAGCTTCTCTCTCTTCCTTCTCACTCTAGATTTCGGTTTCTAGGCTTGGATTGAGAGTGAATTTTCAAGAAGGTATGGCCTTGTATTTATAGAAAAATTCTAGGACATATTAGGCATTTTCTAGTTTGTTTATAACCATGGAAATCAATTTGATCAAGGTGGCTTATTCTTGGCCATGGCTGCCCAAGTCGACATGAGGTGATGTGGCAGCCCCTCATTGGTCCAAAATGGTGACTCGAGCCCTACTTTATGCAGGTCAATGATTTTCTTGATCGGTACCGGTTCAGCGTAATTTCGGAGAAATCTCAAAATTCTGGATTTACAACATTGGAAACATGTTCTCTCTTACTAGAAATGTCCAAGTTAACCTAAATTTTGATTCCATATAGGGCTCCAACGAGTCCGGTTGAAGTTTCCTCAACGTGTCAGATCGCGTCCAGGTTTAGGAACAGCATTTAAAATACCAACTTCTTGAGAAAAATTCACTAATTCCAAATATGTCAAAATAAATTCAAACTCATGCCTAGATGTTGAGTTAGAATTTATTTTCTCTATATCCAAAATATACCTATATGCATTTTTCCTATTTTGTTTTATTAGGAAATGCACAACAGGCTTGAGAATTTTCTTAGGAAGAGTTTAACGGAAGATAAAATTCCAGCGATCAATATTTTTCCTTGACTTTGGAAATCCCATTCCTAGATCTCTAGATAGGATCCGTTTCCTATTTTCTATTTACTATTCATCTACTTTAATTATATTAATATAATATTACAACTTCTACATAATATCTTGATTCAAATTTTTGATCTTATCTTCAATATTTTCCAAGAATTTCAGCTGACCCAAAAATAAAAATAATAAATATTTATTTTTCAATTAATTAATTATTTAATTAATTGTTTAATTTAATTTTCCAAAAATTCTACAAAATTACCTAATTGGTCCATTCTTGTATTTGAGCTTAAAAATACCTAAACTCAACCATTTTTCACAAAAAATTCTAATTAATTAGTAAATATATTTTTACTAATTTTCAACAATTTTCCACTAAATTTTTAGCTTCACATAATTTTCTCACGAATTTTCTATGCTTATGCTTAAGTAATTAGCCAATAAATACCTAATTACTTTCTTATCACTGGTTGATAATTTTCTTAATTACAATGCCTCATTACCTTCATACTCTTGTATTAAAATTGGTATTTTCATGCCTCTAGCATTTTTAGAACTTACAAGGGTATTATGGTCTTTTTATTACTTTTGAATATTCTTCTACAATTTCTCCAAGTTTGTAACTTAATAAATTACCTAAATTAGGGACAATATCCTTCCCTATTTTAAATGAATTTTACTTGTCTCATTTATAGCTTTCACGACGAGTATTTATAACCCATAATGTATTTAGGGACCTATTTGCAGGTTATCTAATTTCAAGGAAATTACCCTAACAACAAAAGGTAAACTCAATACAATGTGTTTTGAGACCTCATATTCACCTATTTTCAATAGGTATATTTCCCAATTTTTGATATTTACCCTAAGTGTGATTTCTAGGGTATTACATTTCTCCCCCCGTTAAACAAAATTTCATCCTCGAAATTTGTACTTTACCCACTAAACCTCGTATTATCCACATTTCGGACTATCGAAGTGTCGGATCTTTGCTTAAATGCACTTGTGCTCCTCTCCCAGTGATCGAGAATCCGGTTTGGTTTGACCATTACGATCTTATCATTTCGTACTTTGATATATAATGTTTCCCGTGGTTCCCGCATATATGATTAACCTCTGCAAATACCAAAATGGATACAAAAATGTCCCCATGGTTCCACACGCACCTTGGTAAACATAAGATACCTCCTACATAATGACACGATCACGAGTCAGATTGTACTAACTAAGAAACAAATCACGAAGATCTAATCAAGTTTGAGGATAAAACTATCCGAAAGTTCGAATGGTTACATGTAGCAGCGGACTACGGGTTACATTTTGAAGTACTCAACGTGCACGGCCACCAAGGATATTCGTAAAAACATATGATTACTCGACTTCAAACCCTTTGAGAGCAGGTTTTGATCCTTTCCTTCGTTGGATTGTACTAACTAAGAAACTTAGATCCAAATCACATAAATAATTCACGTATCCCCTGATTTAGTTGAATAACTAATACCTAGTTCATGCAATGCATAAGAGAAAATTCCTTACTAAGAGATAGTACCTTGGACCCTCTCTGGAAGTTCTCTTTCCATTGCGTTGGTCAACTTAACATTACATTCGGCTTTTTGGTTTTGTGGCCTCAATTCCATAGGTTTCTCGAGACGGAGTCTGCGATAAAGTGTCACGGCTTCCGGCATCGGTAGCAAACTGATCTCCTTTCTAAGGCAACACCAGGATGGTAATCCTGCATTTCTGGACATGGTCGAGTCTCCACCATTCTTGAGTTGCTTTCAGTTTGCCTAATTTGCGGAATGGCCTCTTTACTCTCTCTTTGGGAATCACTCCATGGTGCCTCTCTTTTCGCGAAGAACTTCCCTGTGTTGCTCTCGTTAAGCCTCGCCTCTGATAGTCTTGGAATGTTGGGATCTCGCATGTCCTTCGGAGGTCCGTTCAGTGCTGGCATGATTCTACGGCTTGAATCGGCTCAATAAACCTTTTGAGATACCGGTCTTTCCTTGATCTCGTACTTTAACCGTGTGTATTAGTATGTTTGCCATCTTTGCTTTCATCACCATTACGCACTCGAGTGCGATGAATATCGTGATAGATTAGTAAACCGAACAAAGTAGTAGTTGATAGTCTCCTCGTGGCCTGCCAGAATGTGAAGATATTATTGTCTCCTTGGTCACTTGTATCGGGGAGAAGAAATCATTCCGTTGAATTTCTCCGAAACTTCTCCCAAATAGCTGGACAATGTAAGCGTTCGTAGTGTTTACGCCATGACTTCCACCAGCAGTCTGCATACTCCTTCAAGCTTGTATATCGCTTGATTGAGCTTTGCGATTTAAGGGCCTCCATTACTAAGAAGATCTTCTCTAATTTCTTCAACCAATCCTCGCTTCGTTTCGGCTTTTCCTTGAAATCTTTGGGGGATTTAACTTACAAAAGCTAGGTAACCCAATATTGTGGCGTATTTAAATCTCACGGGTGGTCGAGGTGGTGGTGGTTTGGGATCTTCTGATCCTCGCCTTCCACTTTGTTAAGTACATCATCTTCTTCATTTTCAGCGTTTCGTTCTTCTAGTTGTCTCTAAACTTCTCGAGTCTTATTACATTACCTTTCTAGGAGTATGTTTATAAGAATCTCATTTTGTTCTCTTAAGTTCTTCTAGGTTCACGTATCTCATTCCTAAGTTGATTCAGTATTTGATTTGGGTCATGATCGGTATCGGTCCGCTCAGGTTGTCTGCCTCGTCTCACCTTATAAACCTCTTGGTACTCCGACTCCTCTCAAATTTGCCATGTCTCGTTCTTTTCCTTTATTAGGAAAAACGTTAGATACAAATATTTCGCATATCGTTAGATTGTTTAGCACTAGTATCTATACCGCGCCTAGCTCATCGTACTTATCGACTTTATCGCACCTAGAACTTACTGAAGCTTGAACTTTGCACCTAGTATTTTCTACACATAGGCTTTGCTATACACAGTTTTTACACCATAAACAAATAGACACTCACAACGTTTCCTTCGTCAAATTATCGTTGGTTCTCTATATTCACTAGTGGAAAAAAGGCTTTTGAGACCGGACAAAAAAGGTACATTAGGACCGGACCCGCGAGCAGTCTTGTTCCAGGCGGTATTAAAAGTCGACCTTTATAGGACTTTTACACGGTCTTAAAGATTTTCTTTAAGATAGGACATTTTAAACCTTCTCGGTCTTAAAAGTCGTACTAAATAAATCTGAAATATTTTTGTTCGGTTCTAAAACTCAAACTTTAAGGACAGGACAAAAATCGACACGCTCTTAAAAGATCCAAATATTAAGACCGGACAAATATCAATCCTGGTCCTAAAGATAGCGGACTCTAAGACCGGATATATATATACACAAATCCACCATCCAAAACAGCACATAAAAGTCGATATACTTTAAGCTACAAGCTATGAACATGAATAAATTGAATTGGGAAAAAGAATACAAATATTATCCACCATGAGTTACGTGGCCTCTTAATTAAAGTCTAAAACAACTAAAGTAATTTATAAAATAAGCTAACATATAACTAATTACAAAGGCAATGAGTTACAATACATGCAAGCACGTAATTCAACATACAAATGTAGTCCAATATATTATTCACCATGCCTTCATTTGATTCCCACCCAACAACGTAACATGCATCCTCTTTTATAACATGCCCCTTTGAAACGGATCACATACAAAAAACAAAACAAGAACAAATTCATATTCAATGATGACATTGTTTAATTAAGAACATAGACATGAGATATAATAATTGTTAAAACCTTAAAGTTTTCTAAAGAATCTTGCATATGAATATTAATTACCTTATGAATTGACACTTTTATAAAGTGATATCCTCCCATATCCCTTCTTGATGATCATTTCTTATCTGGGTTCATTATCCGCTTCATCTTCTTCGCTCATGTCCTAGAGACCCTTGTGTAAGAGTACTCTCGGGAAGATCACCATAATTTGAATGACTTTCCTCATCAATATCAATGACCCTCTTTCCTTGGAGAGCTACTGCACCACATTTTATTTTCTTGATCGGTGATATAGAACACTTGTTTTTGCATGATCTCGCCATAATAAAAGGTTCATCTCCAAAACTTCTACTATTGACATCGACTAAAGTTTCGGTCATTCGATGGTTCTCTTTCCTTCCAGCCTCTTTATGTGCAGATATGCTGGCTTGAACTTCATCAACATTATTCAAGATGTATAAGTGGACTTGTGACAATTCATCACGATCCACACTCTTTACCGAAGCCCCACGTCTACCCCCTTCAGCATGCTGACGTTTTGGAAGCCCAATATGTCTTACTTTGGCCAAATAATTTTGACAAAATTCCATGGCCTCTTCAGAAACATATTTATGAACAATTGATGCTTCTCGCGCACGCTGCGTTCTTCACATACCCTTTTAGGAATTTCATAGATCTTTCAATAGGGTACATCCACCGTAAATGGATAGGGCCGCACAACTTTATCTCACTAGATGAACAATGAGATGAACCATGATGTCAAAAAATGAAGGAACAAAAAGCTTTTCAAGGTGGCACAAGATAAGATATCCTTCATTCTCCAATTCATCCAACTTTTCAATCTTGAAAACTTTACTACAAACCGCATTGAAGAAGAAACAAAGTCTAGTCAAAACGACCGAAGATCATATTCGGCGATCCCTCGAATAGCTACTGGGAGTATTTGCTGCATCAAGACATGACAATCATGAGACTTTTGGCCTACTAATTTCAAGTCCTTCATCGAGACAAGCCTCTTAAAATTTGAAGAATACCCCCGAGGAAACTTTTGTGCCATGTAAACACTCACAAAAGCTTCGTTTCTCATCCTTAGACAAAGTATGAGAAGTCGGTGGACAATAAGTTCTCTTCCCATATGGCCTTGGATGCAAGTCTTCGCGTATTCCCATTGCTTGCAAATCCAATCTTGCCTTCACACCATCCTTCGAACTACCTTGTATGTTGAGAAGCGTGCCCACAATACTATCACATACGTTCTTCTCCACATGCATGACATCAATACGAGTGTCTCACATCAAGATTGCGCCAATAGGGAAGATCAAAGAATACAGATCTCTTCTTCCATATATTTGTTTCTTTTCTACTCTTTCCATGCTTACCGAAGATGACACTGATATTTTTAACCTTTTCATACACTTGCTCCCCAGTCAATGCCACCGATCATCTTGATACTATTGGCAACTAAAAAAACTTTCTTTGATTGACGATATGGGTGGCCCCGTCTAAGAAATCTCCTATGTCCAAGATACACCGTCTTTCTTCCATGTTGAAGTTGATGGTAGCATGTGCCTTCTTCACAAACCGGACATGCTTTATGGCCTTTTACACTATACCCTGACAAGTTCCCATATGCTGGGAAGTCGTTTATAGTACAAAATATCATGGCTCTCATTCTAAAGACCTCCTTCTTGAAAGAGTCAAAAACATCGACACCTTCTTCCCACAACTCCTTCAAGTCTTCGATCAAGGGCTCGAGGTAAACATCTATGTCATTTCCGGGTTGTTTTGGTCCCGAAATCAACATAGACAAAGCATGATGTACTTTCGTTTCATGCATAACATAGGAGATAAGTTGTAAACAATCGGGACTACGGCCATGAGCTATGTATGCTGCTAAGGCTTCCATAGGGATTCATTCCATCCGTGCTAAGGGCAAGCCTGAGGTTCCTAGGTTCTTCGCCGAAGTTCGGAAATAATTGATCGATCTTCTTCCATTGAGAAGAATCGGCCGGATGTCGAAGCTGCCCATCCGAAATCCTCTCATCTCGCATGCCACCTGCATTTTTTGCATCATTTTCATTCGCAAACAACCGCTTGAACCTTGGTATGATTGGAAGATACCACAACACTTTTGCAGTGCCCCTTATCCGACTTGTACCGTGGGGTTTCACACATCGGACAACTCCGCTTCTCTTCAAACTCTTTTCTATATAATACACAATCATTCTAGCATGCATGGATCTTTTTGTACTCCATCCCCAAAGGACAAAGTATCTTCTTAGCATCATAGTAGCGACATGCGGCAACACGTTATCATCCGAAGCATGTCCTTCAAAGCCTCAAGCAATTCTCAAAAACTCTTGTCGCTCCATCCATGACGTGCCTTCAAGCTTACCAATTTCAATACAAGCGCTCAACAATTGGTATTTTTTACACCCACTGTGATAGCGGTGTCTTCGCATCACCGCACATATTACCATATGCATGTGATCGCTCAAAAGCCTCTTCTTCTACATCACGGATAATGTCCTCTATGCGATCATCCATATCCGTGTCATTATCATCAAAGGCCACTTCCCCATGTTGTTTCCCACTTGATGGCACTTGTTCACCATGCCATACCCATACCGTATAAGTCTTACAAAATCCGTGACAAATTAAATGTGTGCGTATAACTTCGTGGGACATAGTCGACACTCATTCAAACATTTTACACAAGGGCAATAATACTCCCCCATCATCATGGGCATTTTTTTAGCAAATTCTATAAATTCCTAACCCCATTCCGATATTCAATACTCGTTCGTAAAGCATCTATCCAACTCGTGATCCATAGTAGAATTCCTATATATTATTTAGACGAATTAAGAATTACTTTTGGTCATAAATGCATCACAGTTGAATCGAAGAACCAAAATAAATGCAAGACGAGGAAATTAAATGCAGGATGAAGGTCTTGGTGGACTAACTCAGAGCATATGCTTTGCCGAGTCGTCTTTACTTCTCCGCTCACGAACGTTGATGTTGCAGACAAGACAGCAAGAGTAACCTAAAACACTTGTTGGTCACTGGGTAGGTCTAAAGTGCAAATATAATCTTCAAAAAACAATATTCGTTAAACAACGTAGAATACCCATAACAACATTACACCGATTTCGTTAAACCCATGAAAACCAAGAACGATAAGTCGGAAAGTAATAAAGTTTTAACCGAAACATCTCTTACACTTCGCCTATAGACGTTTAGCTAAGGAACCAGAGAGTGATTGTCGAAAGGTACGCGAAGCAACACGGTTGCCGAGAGGGAAATTTCGAGTCGGAACCTCGAGTATTCACTTTCGGCGCGACAAGAGTTCGTAGAGGGAAATTTAATTTTTCCGCGACAAAGATACCTTATTTAGCTTTTTGATTTTATTAATACCGGTTATTAATTAAATGTCCGATCCTAAAGATACAACTAACATTTTAAGACCGGAGTTTTAAAATTATCCTGGTCCTAAAATTTTATTAGATTTTTAGTTTTAAGACCGAGGTTTATAAAACATCCGGTCCTAAAATTCAAATTATCTTTAGATCCGTTACTTATAAAATAAAATGTCCGGTCTTAATGGCCTTCGTGATTGGTATATTAAATCAATAAAATAAATGATATTTTTGGACAAAAATAAAGCAAAATTGGAGAATAAGTTTCTTTAATGAATTAATCGAGAAGAGCCAAAAATTCATACAGTGTTCTTAATGTTTCTTACATTACTTCGAATATATACACAACAACAAAAACACAAATGAAAAACAAGCTGAATATTATCATCCACAAGAATCGACTCAACAACCTCGCGATTTCAAGTGAAGAGCATTAATTTCCCGCCGGAAATCAGCAAGTTGTTGTCTTATTCTCTCCACCCGCAATATGAATGGATCATTACAGGAGAGCGGAGAGGGGTCGAGGTAGGCGCGCTGGGCCAACAGTTGGAGAGGGGGATTACGAACATCTCGCATGGCCACTTCAAGATGACGGTTGAACTCAAGAAGAAAAGGATCGCGTAAGGATCGAGGGGGTGCGGCATGAGCAATCTCTTCATCATCCGAAGAAATAACAATGGGTCCAACGACCCGAGAGTCTTCGAAACAATACGACGCACTGTCGCTGGAGGAGGCGCACCATATAATGATCTAGCCATGGCACGAGAGTGAGGCGTGTATGCACCCCTACGAGCGCTTGCTTGTATCTAACCATGGTTTGAGGATTTTGAGAAGTCAGCAGAGAGCTAGGTGAGGAGTTAACAAGGACAAAGAGGAGGTAAAGTGTGGAGTATATAAAGACAAGATGGCGGAGAGATAAACGCGATGATGAATTCGTCAATTTACTTTTATACAAACTTTTAAGACCGGACTTTTATCTTATATCCGGTCCTAATTTTAATTCAATTACTTTTAAGACCGTCCTTTTATCAAATATCCGGTCCTAAAACTCATTTAAGACCGATATATTACTTGGTATCCGGTCCTAAAACTAATTTTTAATTCAATTACTTTTAAGACCGTCCTTTTATCAAATATCCTGGTCCTAAACTCATTGTTGAAATGAAAGTTCATTCTTTTCAAGAGTCCCTTCCCCATTGTTGAAATGAATTCGTAGTCTCTTCTGGCCTCCACATAAACTTCCCAACTAGGCGTCTCCTCGTATTCTGAGCAAATATGCGTCTCCTCGTTAATGTTTCCGGCGTTTCACATTCTTCAAGATGGGTTCTCTATTTAAACCCGTTGTTACTTTCTTAACATTCATCTCCATCTCCTCCTAGAACCTCCACCGTAATGGCTTCTCCACCACGACGAGGTCCTCCTTCCTGGCGAAATCCCGAGGCACCTCCATATCCTCCTCCGCGCCTCCGAAACCGAACTTCTGCAGCATGCCGGAGCACTGATAGCCCGCGCGATCATATAGACCGAAGCTTGGGCAAACTGCTTTCAGTCTTTTTTTCGAATAAAAACAAACAGAGTGACGACTATTCTCAAGTTTGGACCATCGTTGTCTTCCCCTCTACTTTTCCAGATGTGATGAAAATTTTCGTTGTCGTTGCTTATCTTCTTTCTTTTTCCGACAAAAAGAAAAGGGACACCGATGACGTTCTTCACATCCGTAAAAGTAGAAACGAGAACAACGAAGCACAAAACTTGAGAAGAACGCCTTAAACATGGTTGCCTTGAACCCTAACGATATGTCTAAAAATCGAGTCACCAACTCTATTTAAATGAAGAATATTAGGACCGGACGTATAATAAATCCTCGCCCTAAAAATTAAGCCTTATTTTAAAATTTAAAGTTAGGAGCTGACAACTAACAAATATATGGTCCTAAAGGTTTCGGCAATCTATTAAATAAAATGAAGACTTTTAAGACCTGACTACTAACAAATATACGGTCCTAATATTTTAGCCGTATATTTTCTATACTTTTAGGACCGGATATTTAACAAATATACGGTCCTAAAAGTCTCTACCCAAATTTTTTAGAATTAGACGAAGACTTTTAGGACCGGATATTTGTTAAATATACGGTCTTAAAATGGACGAAGATTTTAGGATCGTATTTTTAACAAATATACTGGTCCTAAAAGTCTCTACCCAAATTTTTTAGAATTAGACGAAGACTTTTAGGACCGGATATTTGTTAAATATACTGTCTTAAAATGGACGAAGACCTTTAGGACCGCACTTTTAAAAAATATACGGTCCTAAAAGTCGCGAATACTTTTCGAGCCTCATCTCGGCTCATTTTCAACATCCGCCCGTACCTCAAATTTCAAGCACTAAATAGCTTTATCCACCATCCCATTCATTCGAAACCCAAAATGGACACACACAAATTGTTCAAAAATAAACAAATTTATTATTGAATTACATTGCTATATTTACAAATGAATGAATTAGCTAGTCGAAAAAATAAACAAATGTATGTATAGGCTATTGTTGCTACAGATCATATATTATTTACAAATGAATTAATTTAGGACATTAATTATTGTCCCGACTTGGATTTTCTAAGACTAGTTTATACAGATATTCACAAAACCTCGCGTATGTGCTCGATTTCATCATCATCAAATGGCTCTTCACAGCAAACCTCTCGTAACATCAAAGATGTAAATGTAAATAACATATTATGTGCATATTTCATATGTAACATTAAGCCATCACTGATCAATTCAGCCATAACATCTTACCCTTAAAGTGACTTTAGTGTTTCCTCCGTCACAATATCATATAAGTGTTTCATGACGTACGGCCACATAAGTTCGATCCTTCCGGCTGCCGACGGGTCTAAAAATAACAATAAATATATATAAGAGCATATATAGCTTATCGACCAACTTCGTAAGGCAATTATGCCATGTCCAATTATGTACTAACCTTAATTTTGTGCCATTTAGGATCTCGTGAGCCGAGCACCACGCTTTTTTTTTACCTCAACACTGGAAGGTCTTCATGGCACTATCATCAAAATCACAAATTTATCAAGAATGTTCACCGAAAATTCACAACAGAGATTTCGACAAGACAATCAAAATGACATTCTTACTTGGTGATCATCAGCTTCAACGTAGTCGATGGATCGCCGTGAGTGGAGCATAAGAAGATAACATAATGCAACTCCATGTTCATGACGACTAACCGCTGGTTGCTGAAAATTCACAAAGTAGAAAGTACTCTCGTGATATATATATATGTAGCATAATTATATTAAGTGAATTTGCATAAGTATATATGTATACCCGAGCCTGTATGGAAACAAGTACACCTTTCTTTGCACTTTACACAACCTATTTGATATGTACTCCTGTCTCAATTCCAGAGGTAGTGTTGTACTTGCATACACACGGGCACAAGAATCCAAAATCCGAAATTCTGCCCTCTTGAACTGGCCTGCATGCACCTACAAGAATGACATCGATGAGGGAATTAGTATATATGTATATATGTGTGTCTAAACGGTGCATTTCAATTATGTAATCAAGGAAGAAGATACTTACTTCATAAATATTTGAACACATGCACTAGTAACCTCTTCCCAGAAGCAAGATGGACTCTACATCTTCATTATCAACTAAAAGCGGTTGAGGATTTAGGAGGCCTACTACTTCATCGACAGCCACGATTTATCTTTAAACCATTTTTGGCTACCAAATCTTTTATTTTTTCCTTGGCCGTCAAGTTAGCAGTAGGGGATGGAACTTGAGGAGGGGGTGGAGCTTGAGGAGGGGGTGGAGCTTGAGGAGGGGGTGAAGCTTGATGAGGGGGTGGAGCTTGAGGAGGAGTAGAGACATCTACAAGCTTCACCTGCCAAGAGATGAAGGTTCCCTTGACATCACTCACAACCTTCACTCATCGGTTGGGAGAGGGACAGTGCATCAAAGATCACCTCTTCAACCGACACTCGACTTCATCATCACCATTTGTTCGTGGTGTACAATTGATCCGAAGTTATGGACAGTCCCTTTAGCAACCAATTGTCTATGACCATCACGATCCTCCACATACGATGACAAGGTTGCTCGACTCGATCGTCCAACAATGCAGCTCCTCTAGTGCTCTGGCGCCGCATAGGTTCACCAAGGTGTCAAGGGATCCACACCGGTCTCTCGGCCGAGAGCTCAGGAGGAACTTCATTTTCTCCATCTCCTCCTTCATCTTGCTCATCTCGATTGAAACATCCTCAATGTAGCATCTTTCGCCGCCGATTCCTCACTTTGGCTGGTCAACTACCATAGAAGGATTGGATTCAGCTTCATCTTCCAATCTCTTCTGCTTGGCAGCCATCAAATCTTTTTCGGCCTTTTCATATCCGCCGCGAGAAGCCCTGTGGGCAATCATTCTTTCTCCCAATCTCCCGATATTTTTCCCTTATTTTCTCGTGAATCAGATTGAAAACAACTATATATCAATTATGAATTCCAGCCATGTCACTAACGTAAATTAGAGAACTTCTGCTTGATATGAACGTCAAACATTAGTCAAATTCACTTCATCAAGTTTCAACATTTTACTTAAGGAAGATGTAGCATTGTAGAAGAAATTGGGAAAACCAAAGGAAAGGGAGTTGCAGAAATGCTGCCAACTCACCAATTCATTCATTCATCATAAATGGTTCCTACACATATTAGAATAACTAACTAACTAACAAAGAACGCCTAACCATGGCCATTACACGCTTTACATATCAAACTTGCATGGAACTAGGACATGCTCCTCTCATGCAAGACAAAGGCAGCAAATGTATACTTCTATTCACACACCAAACCATTTAACTAACAGATTAGATGTACACAATAACATTCACATATCCTCACAAAGTTAATAAGCAAACAAAAGTGCAAACAAAACTAAATATAACTCACCAGAGCTTCAGAGTGGTCCGCTCTCGAACAAATTGTTGCCAAGTTTGTTCATCAATAAATTTGTACTTGTCCTGTGGTTGATGGTCGCTTCTCTCGGCAAAATATAAGTGTTAGCCGTAAAGGTCTTAAACTTCCCGAACCGCTCAAAGACAATAAGACAATGTTGAGTCTTTGAACTTCTCGCACTGTGGACGGTGAATGTAAGCCTGATAGTGTCCCACATAGGATCCTTTATTGTTTTTTGGTCCACATTTTTCCACTCATCACCAAAATGCTAACCTTGCCGCGTACTAGAGCGCCGACAAAACTAGTATATGTGCTTTTATTAGGACCGAAAGGTTGCAAATTTTCATCAAAATGAATCTCGAGCTTCATCCCAGATTCGACTAAGGGATACTTCCATCATTCGTGTGCCGCTTACTACGCACGGGCACTGCGCCGAGGAGGCTCAATGTGAGATGAAGAGGGTTCGTTTGTCCGACCCTCCCTACCAAACCAAGATCCTGAGTTTCAAGAACACGAGTGGAATCGTTTACCGCTCATTTTCAAGACAAGAAGAGAGGAATGCCCGAGAAAATGAGGGAGTAACAGAGGCTAACGGTGACGCGGGCGAGGAAGAGAGGTAATGGAACAGAAGGGTTTCGCAACGTGAATGGGTTCTTCGCTGAGAGTGTGAGAGTGACAAAAGCGTTCCGCGCGAAGTTAACGTTTGGCGCTTCATTTTTAAGACCGACAAATACACATATACGGTCTTAAAAGATAACCTTTAAGACCGATCTCTATATATGTCCTGGCCTTAAAATTAATTAATTTTTTATTCAAACTTTAGTACCGGCCAAATTTTTGTCCTGGTCTTAAAAGTCTAACTTTTAAGACCGGCCATTCTGAACAATGGTCTTAACATTTATTACTTTTTTATTTAAACTTTAGTACGGACAAATTTTAAGTTCGGTTCTTAAAAATCAAAGTTTTAAGACTGGCTTTTATATATGTTCGGTCTTAAAACTTTAATACCTTTATATTTTAATTTTTCCGTATTATTTTGGAGTGTAGAAAATATAAGTCTGGCCGTATGAGATTTCTCCAAAAGTAATTGATATTTCAATTTTTTTATTAACATTTTTAAGACCGGTTGTTATTTTAACAGTCTGGATAAGATCTATGAAAAATGATCCAAATAAGAAGTTCTTTATATTTACAAATCGCCACCGGTCATATTTTTAGGAGCGGTCCTTATTTAGTCCGGTCTTAATGAGGCGTTTTAATGCACTTTAGCGTATAAGAAGTTCTTTTTATTTACAGAACTGCCACCGGTCACACCTTTAAGAGCGGGCCGTCGATGATCCGCTCTAAATGAGGCGGTCTTAAATCCCTTTTTTGCACTAGTGATTCGAGAACGGGTACAGAGTTACGTATTGGAAGTTTTGCTACATGAGTCAAATACTACATGTACTTATCTTTGCTGGTTTCGGAGTTTCATCCGGCGTGGCCCCCGTAATAACATAGTTAAATTCATGCCAGGACTACTGCTCTGATACCAAATGTAACATCCCAACTTTTCACAAGCAGTATAATTTTTTTTTTTTCAAAACATCATTTCAAATCATCAGAGTAGAGCAACAGAGTGATTGAGTAACTGATATGTATATATAAAACACCGTAAGTCTGGCGGAATACAACAACGGTATGGTAACCGAGTATTTCAAAAGTGATACACAACAGCAAAAGGAAAGCTTTCGCCGAACAACAAAATAGAGTCTTCACCGGGTCTTCTACTCTGTCGCTTGCCTCTACTCCTCGGCCCTTGGTCCTCCCGATCCTGGGATGCTATGTTAAGAGCCGAGGTCCATTGCACCTGACCTCGTGTACCTGCTAACCTCATATTTACATATACAGCATATGGACTACCAGACAATCATAATCAATAGTATAAAAGCACATAGTACAAGCATCTCCCAAACAACAGATCCCTAAGAAAGACATAGGCCCCCTGCCAAGTTGTAACCCTAGCAAGACCTAGGCCTCTTGATCCCTAGCCAAAGACATAGGCCCCTAACAACCGTATCCTGGCGGCACCTAGGCCTCTAACATGCGTATCCCATTACCCAACAATCATAACAACAATACATAACATATAATTCACATAGCACATACACGCATACCATAAATATCAGAGTTAAGGTTACCAGTACGCGAACTGTAATACCCTAAAAATCTGTACCATAATTTGGTAAAATTATACCTATAAGAAGTAGGTGGATATGAGGTCCCGAATATTAAGTTATAATTATCTTATTTTATAGGGAAAAATCTCTTGAAAATTAGAGAGTTTAAGGGCCAAAATGCCAAATGACCAAAATACCCTTAATGGGTAAATAACTTAGGAAAATTATGAAAATCCTAAAAGGCAGTAAAATGATCAATTGAATTAAGAGAGTATATTATCTCTAATTTTGGTAATTTAATAAATTATGAACTTGGAGGAATCAAAGAAAATACTCATAAAGTATTGAAATGACCAAACTATCCTTGTAATTTATAAAATAATGCAAGAGGCATGAAAACACAAGTGTTAATACCAAAGTTTGAAGGTAATAAGGTATTATAATTAAGAAAATTATCAACTAATGATAATTAAGTGATTAAGTAATTTCTAGCTAATTACTTAAGCTTAAGCAAAGAAAATTCAGAATAATTATGTAAAACCCTAAAATTAGTGGTTTTTGGTTTAAAATTAGTAAAACTATATTTACTAATTAATTGGAAATTTTGAAGAAAAATAGATGAGTTTAGGTATTTTTAAAGCCTAAATGCAAGAATGGACCAATGGGAAAATTTTGTAAAAATTATGTAAAAATAATTATTTAATTAATTAAATAATTAATCAAAATATAAAAAAAAAAGAAATAAAAAAAAGGGGCAGAAAAAAAAAGAAAAAAAAATGAAAATGAAAAATAATTTTGCAAGTTGCATATTAAAATAATAATATAATTAATTAAAGTAAAAAAATGTGAATAGTAATTTAGAAATTAGGAAACGGATCCTATCTAGAGATCTAGGAATGGGACTTCCAAAGTCAGGATAAAATATTGATCGCTGAGTTTTTATCTTCCTGTTAGACACTTACTAAGTTAATTCTGGAGCCGTTTGTGCTTTTTCCTAATAAGACGAAATAGGGAAATTCTGAGAAAAGGCCAGATAGCCAAGAGGACGAAAAGGTTATGTTGTGACATTTGGAAAAGAATTGGGAATTTTCATGACATATTTGGAATCAAAGTGAATTTTTCTAGAGATTGGTGATTCCGAAAACGCGTTTCAGAACGGACCCATACGACACGTTTTCGAGAAACTTCTACCGAACACGGAATGCCCTGTATGGAATCAAGATTTAGATTAGAATAGACATTTCTAGTAAGTAAGAGGAGATCTTCAAAGTTAGTTAACCAGAATTTTGAGATTTCTCCAAAGTACGCGATCGGACACCGATCAGGAACTTATCGGTAGGAAACTTCTCAAACAAGTAGATGACATCACCACCATGACATCATGGCTTTAAATGATGATGTCAGCTGCCATGGCCCGGTGAGGATCGTGACATGTGGCAAAGTGTGATCCGCTGCCGATATCTCGATATGAAAAAGTAGTGAATAGTGTCACATTTTCTTCTATAAATAGCCAAGTTTCCTCTTCATTTCTCACACCATTTTGAAGAGCAAAACCGATTCTAGAGAGAGGATTTTAGAGAGAGAAGCTCGGGAAAAATTACAATAAGCTCTGGGTAAGTTTTTCTGCACACGAGTTTTTAAGCTTTCGTAGTTCTTTCAATAGTTAGAGTAGTAATGCTAGAGTAGCCTTTAAATTTTTCAAGTATGATTAGATATCATATGATAGGGCTATTTTAGTCATTATTTCGAAAATCATGATTGGGTCGAAGTTACGGCAAAATTTTGGAAAATCGAGCCAATGTAACGAAGTGTCGCGAAATTCGCCGATTAGGGTTATAGGGGCAAAATGGTAATTTTTTACCTAAAATGCCAGTCGTAATGCCAAATCACTAATGAAAGTGATATTACTCTTATAGGACATCAGAAACCTAGATCTCATTGTCGTTCATTGTCCGACGTGTCCATTGTCAAACGTTTACTGCTTTCCGTCAAGAAATACTAATTTGCATTAGACGCATCACATTACTTCGCCAACGAAGGTACGTTCGCATCTTGTAACATTAACGCCGATGATTATTGAATGTATATATGTGTTGATATGTTGTGTAAATAGTTTGATGCCGAAGGCAAGGCTAGTCTATGCTAAGACGCACCGTATCTATGGAACCGTACTTAGATGCATCGTGTCTATGGAACCGAACTTAGATGCACCATGTCTATGGAACCGTACTTAGACACACTGTGTGATTAAGGTATCGTACTTAGATCACTATTACGCTTTTGTGTTGTTATTTAATGATCATGTACCGGCTTGATCGATGTTGTAAAATTTGCAATACTACTGACATATACTGTTTATAAGCATGAGGTTAACTGCTACTCCGAGATCCAATGCGCTAAATTGGATCTCGGCCTATAGCTTCAGGGTTCTGAGGACCGGAGGCCAAGAAGAGAAGCAAGCAAAGCCACGTAGAAGATCTCGGTTGAAGATCTCTTTCGTTGTATATTACCTTTGAACCACATGGGTTTTTGTACTGCTGTTGTATCTTGCCAGACTTACGGCATTTTATATGTACATATCAGTTACTCAATGCTCCGATGCTCTACTCTGATTATTTAAAATGATGTCTTAATGAAAAAAAAAATTATACTGCTTTTGGAAATTGGGTTGTTACACTTATGGTATCAGAGCAGTAGTCCTGGCATGAACTTGACTATGTTACTACGAACAGTTTGGTGCCGAAGGAAAGGCTAGTCTACGTGGGTATGCCATTGAGTCGCCGTAAAGTCGGTGAGGCCCCCATGGTAGACACTTACCTGGCCATTCTGTTCGGATAACGGAGTTATGTTCAAAAGCCTTTTAAACTTTGAGCATGTTTTGAAAATGAGTACTGATATATATAGCCCGGAGTAAATGTACTACCCTATGTCGGTATACCAAATTGAACTGGTGTACCATCCTGAATCGGTGTATCACTTTCTGTGGGTGCACCACTCTAGACCAGAGCTTAGATGTGAAGCGGGGTCACGTCGGATGAAACTCCGGGACCAATAAGGATAAGTACATGTAGTATTTGACTCATGTAGAGGAATTTCTGATACGAAATTTCATACCCGTGTTGGAGTAGACCAAATCAACGGAACCCTGGACGAGGGAAATATTTCGGGTTCCTGTTCGTAGTACGAATACTAATTATGATAAGTCTATATGCAGAGTAGATATTAGCGTGATAAAATCCGTGATATACTAATTGAAGTTTTCTTTGTATATGGACGTTTCCCTAATGAAGGAAAAAGAACGAGACATGGCGAATTTGAGAGGAGCCGAGCTCCCGAGGCTCGGGGCAGAGGCCGAGGTAGGGGTCGAGGCGGAGGACGAGGTAGACAACCTCGGATAAATCAAATACCAAACCAGCCTGACCAAAATGAAATACAAGAGTGGTGAGGAGGACTCGCAAAGAGGAGAGGGCTCTTTTATAAAATGAACTCCAAGAGAGGCAGAATAGACAAGATCAACAAGCTGAACGACAAGTAGCAGAACGAAATGCTGAGGAAGAAAGACGAAATGCTGAGGAGGAAGAACATACAGAAGAGGAAGAAGAAGAAGAGAACGATCAAGGAGATGGACATGCTGAGGAATCAGAGGGGTCTGATAGATCCCGATCACCACCTCGACGAAGGAGAGTAGAGAAGACCACACAAAGCTGGGTTAACCAATTCTCAGAATCAAGCCACCCGCATTCTCAAGGAAGAAAGAACTAGTCAAGAATGGTTGATGAGTTTCGAGAAGGTCTTTAACGTGATGGAATGCCCGGAGGAAGGCTGATAGGCTGGTCTACGGGTTAAAGTACGAAATCAAGGAAAGACTAGTATCACATCGGTTCCCTAATATGGCTCAAGCAGTTGAATCCTGCCGACTGATCGAGCGTAATCTAAATGATTTGAGGAAATTCCGGAACTCCAACACAACAACAACAATGCAGGACGTGGTGGAATTAGTAGTGCAAATTCCTCACAAAAGAAGAGAGCACCCTGGAACAACCCCAGTGATGGGAACAAGAGACCATTTCAACCTGGCCAACCAAACTTTCCAGAAACACAAGGACCTCGACCGTGTCCAAAATGCGGAAGGTACCATAAAGGTACTGACTGCGATGGAAAACAAATATGCTACAAGTGTCAAAGGCCTGGACACATCAGCAGGGACTGTCCACAGAGAAGTTTTTGCTCTAACCTGTGAAGAGACCGGAGAACCTTCAGGGGTGGTCCACGATACTAGAGCTCTGTAGAAAGCTATTGCCGTTATAGTATGATCCGAGTGTTAAACAAATCAACTACTTTTGATGTTGGTACGGATCCTTTTGGGATGCATACATATGTATTTCCTTACGATGTAATAGTAGCTGCACCATTAGGTGTGAGCTTTTAGTTTGTAAAGCGTGTTTTGAACCAAGTTGCAAGTATAATATAAATCTTGTTACTACTTCATAATGTCAACGACATTCTCGATTGAGTTAAACTAGAGCCATATCAAACAACGTCAAACGGAATTAAAGTGATGAGGAGGCAACTTGAAGAAATAGCCGTAAATGGTAATATGGAGGCGTAGTTTTTGGATCTAGCGGGGTAGTACCGCAGATTCATGAGGAATTCTTCACAACTTAAACGAAGTTCACAAGTAGGAGACCAAATCATTAATGTTGAACAAAGATCGTGAGACAAGAATTCATAAATTGAAAGAGGAGTTGGTCACAACACCAAGAAATTGGTTATCCCAAATCCAAGTAGATTGTAATATGGTACCAATAGGAATGGATCGGGATATGTCTAGTCTGCAGCATGACAATGTGATGACTTACCACTCTCAAGTTTCTCAAGTCAGAACCAAACTACACATGACCTAGAGATAGTAATTGTCATGTTTCTTAGTGATTATAGAACAGTACTTACGATTTTATTATTAAGTATTAGGTATCTTATGTTGCCACAATGGGAACCATGGGAACATAATATATCGAAGTACGACGTGATATCCATGAGTACGAGATATATGGTATTGCCGCGGTGTATGGGAACCACGGGATACAAGATATCGAAATACGACATGATGAATGTGTAGTACGCGGTATTATGGGTGCCACGGAAACACTTATGTACGCGGTGTTATGGGCGCCACTAAACGCTAAAACACTAAAGTACGCGGTGTTATGGGCGCCACGGAGGCAGATAAAGTGAAGATCCAACGCGTATGGTCCAAAAACCGAGTAGGATGAAGTTTAAGATAGTACGGAGTTAAGAGGATAGAGTACAAATTTCGAGGACGAAATTTTGTTTAAGGGGGGGAGAAATGTAATACCCTAAAAATCTGTACCATAATTTGGTAAAATTATACCTATAAGAAGTAGGTGGATATGAGGTCCCGAATATTAAGTTATAATTATCTTATTTTCTAGGGAAAAATCTCTTGAAAATTAGAGAGTTTAAGGGCCAAAATGCCAAAATGACCAAAATACCCCTGGGTTCAGACCTACTGTCGTACCATTGTCAAACGTACCGTTTTCCGTTTTCCGTCAGAAATCTCGACGACCGTCAACGAAGGTACGTTCGCGTACTGGTAACCTTAACTCTGATGTTTATTGTATGCATATGTGTACTATTGTCTGTACTCTGACTGTACTGTTGTTCTGTCATGCCTATTGTCTGTCATGCCTGTACTTCGATTGTACTATTGTCTGTACTCTGATTGTACTATTGTCTGTACTCCGATTGTACTATTGTCTGTACTCCGATTGTACTATTGTCTCAGACTCCGATTGTACTATTGTTACGTACTTTGACTGTACTATTGTCTCGTACATCCGACTGTACCATTGTCTCGTACTCACGACCGTATCGTTGTCTATCATTCGACTGTAGGATTGTCTGTCATCCGACTGTATTGTTATTGCGATACATATCTGATATGTATACCTTATGTCTGACCATAGTAAATGTTGCCAAAAGTCTAAGAATGTCTGTTGTACATATATGATGTATGTAATCATGAGGTTAACCGTTACCTGGGGTTCGATGCATGGACCTCAGCTCTTAACTTAGCTTCAGTGGTCGTGGACCGAGAATCGAGGAGAAGGACAAGCAAAGACGCCTAGGAGTCCCACCAAGACTTCTTTCGTTATACTTTTGAAACACTCTTGTACCACTGTTTAACCAGCAAGACATGCTACCGTGGGTATTTTAATATATATCAGTTACTCAATCGCTCCGGTGCTCTACTCTGATGTTTACAAATGATGTTTGAAAAAAAAAATTATACTGCTTGTGAAGTTGGGATGTTACAAGTCGGATCTTCAAGAAAGTCTCCCGTCGAGTTCCTACGCAGGCTGCTTGTCTTTCTCTGCAGCTCTCGGCCCTCCCGATCCTGAAGCTATGTTAAGGGCTGAGATCCGCACCGGATCTCAGGTAACGGTTAACCTCATGTTTATTTATACAGACAGCAGACATTAACAATAATAACATCACTCTACCACAACCCGATTGCACCCAGCATACAGACATATTGCACACAGCATACAGACATATCCTCTAACCACTATATGTACTCAAACATTATAACACTCCTACACACATACCACATATATGCATACCATAAACATCAGAGTTAGTGTTACAGTACGCGAACGTACCTTCGTTGACGTTTTACGGTAATTCGGCACGACGGTTGGTCAAAACGTAATCAGGGATATCCTATCAACATAACAACGTACTTGTTAAGGATCTATCATTACGACGGACATTTTTAGTCAAAATGACCATTTTACCCCTGACCCCCTAATTGGCGGAATTTCGCCAGCACTTCGTTACTTTGGCCCTTACATTTTCTTAAAAACGAAATACTGAATTTCTGGGCAGATTTTCCAACGATTTTGAAAAATCATAATTAATTCTAAAAAAATTGAAACAAAGATCCGTAAAATTCCTTGGAATCCTTATCATGTCTAATTTTGAGGAAAAATATTAATGTTTACCCAGATTCAACGTATCATTCCCAGATTAATTTTCTTCAACCTCTGCCCAGATTTTCGTCTGGAAAAATAGCCTAACTTCAAGGATTTTTATCTCCTTATGTAGAACTCCAAATGATACATATTTAATATATTTGGAAAGCTCTACATGTATAATATATTCATGTAAAATTTCATGATTTTCTAAGATCATTTAATTCATAAAATATTATCTTCTTTGCTCGTTGCAATCATAGGTTCTACAACCAAAAATTCTACAATTTTCACAATCATAATCTATTGCTATCCAAAACTTATTCCCTCACAAGTTTTTACCTCATTAGGCATTTTTCAATGCAAGGAGGCCTAAAAACAAGTAAAGGAATTTCCCTAACAATTTCCTAAATCAAAACCACAATTATGCTAAGAACTAAAAACTAAAACTCAAGAACTACAAAAACTAAAGACTAGAAACTTAAAAGCTTGCTTACCTCTTGAAGCATAACTCCTTCATCCTTCTTACTCCACACCTCCTTCTTTCTCCTCACCTCCAAAAAGAACTCACATCTCACTCCCTATCCCAAAGGATTAGAAGTGATTTGTGTTTTGGTGTGAGAAAATATGAAGGAGCAAGGACCCCTATTTATAGCAAAACTCCTAGGACTCACTTGGGATTTTAAATTTGCCCAAGTCTCCTAAGCCATTCGAATTCCATGGTTCAAAAGGGGTTGATGTCATCTCTTTTTGTTCCTTTCTTCTTGCCTTGTTGGTCTTTTAATTCCCCACAACTTTTACTTTAATTGTGTGGTAGAATAATGAGACCTATGTGTCTCTTTTAAAATCACTTCTTTTCCCTTTCTCACTTCCTCCAATCCGTCCCTTCCTCCCTCTCCCATATCTCTTCCACTTTTCCCAAACCTTCTTGTATTGTTGGCCACTTCCTCTCCACAACTTTTACCAATCAAGAGATGTGGCCTCTTGTGGATCAAGTATTATTTTTGTTGACTTTTCAAAGTGATTAGCAAAGCTTGATTAGTGTCTTAATCCTTTGGTCATTAATCCAATTTGTTTTTACAACTTAATTAAACTTTAATTAAGAGTTTCACAATTTCTTCCAACCTTTCCTATCCACTTGCACCATGTGTTCACACTACTTTTTCCTCTTCTTTCTTCCTTCATTTCGAAAATACCTAGCATCTTTAAAAGATGTTGCCTCCACTTGCCTCAATTATTCATTGCCCCATGTGTTTCTATTGGCTAGTATTTTTATTTGACTTTTCAACTACTTTGCTAAGTTTTCTACCAAAATATCATGATATTTTTTGAACATCAAACTTCCTCCATCCATAAGCATATTTCGAAATGCATGGTCAATTATTGACCAAGGAATTTGCTTCCTCATTTGCCAAATATCCTATGCCTCTTTTGTTGACTTTTCCTATAACTTCTTCACAAAGTTTACTACATATTTCTTCTTCTTTTTCTCTTCCATACTTTCGAAAATGATGGCACTTCTTTGGCCAAGTATTTTGATTTTCAATAATTCACATTACTTTCCAATTATCTCATATTTAATTAGCAAGAATTTCTCTCATTGGTTGCCAATCTTTAATTAGGGTTTACACCTAATTTCCTTTTCCTATACTTTAAGCAATTAATGATTAATTACTTAATTTAATCCCTTACTAATTTTTGACAATTTCCTTAATTAGAATCACTCATTATCTCTCAACAATTTTACTAACATTGGTATTTTATGCCCTACATAAAATATTAAATATCACGGGATCAATTATGGTCCCATAATACTTTTTAATTTTTCTTTCTTTTATTTCCATAGGAAATAATTTAATAAATTGTCTAAATTAGAGACAATATTCTTCCCTATTTCAAATAAATATTTATTTGCCTCTTTATAATATTCACAGGATATTTTATAACCTTTAGGGACACATTGCAAACTTTCAAACATTTTAGGGACCTATTTGCAAATTATCTAATTTCAAGAGAATTTACCCTAACAATAAGGTAAACTCAATACAAGGTGTTTGAGACCTCATATTCACCTATTTTCAATAGGTATATTTCCCAATTTTGATATTTACCCTAAGTGTGATTTTTAGGGTATTACATATTGTTGTAACCTTACATCTGCTATGTGTTATGTATGGTTGATGCTAATATGTAATGAATATCTGTCATATATTGTTATATTTGCTATAGAGGTTAACTATTACCTGAGATTCAATGGTTATTGAATCTCAGCCTTGACTAAAAGTTCAGGAAAGAAACCTAGATCAGAGAAGGCAACATGGACGGAGCCGTGAAGAGGCACCGATGGACGGAGCCGTGAAGAGGCACTAGTCGAGACGAGTGTCTGAAGAATGTCAATAGGGACTAGTTTCTAGCATGAATCTAATAGAATTGTTTCAAACCATTTGGTGCTTAAACTAAGAAAATGTTGGTCTATGTGGTTTAGTCATAAGTCGTTGTGAAAGACAGGGAAATTTCCACTAGACTTTACCCGGCCTGGCCAATGGGTTTGATTAATCAGATTGAGTTCCAAGCCACAAGTGTAGTTAAGGCTTGGTTTAAGATTGTATAGTTATTATGTTGGAGTTTTAATTATACAAGTTATGTATTATTGTATCACATGAATGTTCTTTCGAGAAATATTTAATTTACTAGCTTATGCCTTGGCATTTTATATCAGTTATTCATTGTCCAAACGTTAGTGCATACTCTCCGTTCCGCTTTACTCTGACCTATAGCACCGTATTCCTAGATACTACGTGTCACCGGACACAGTAAGAGGTATGGAATTTGGGGTGTTACACAAGACACATATTCGATGCTATTGGATTGGTAGAAAGAAGCCACTCAGCTATGTTATAAGGTATGGAACGATTAGTTGAGCAAAAATGTGCCGATACAGGTGTGTACATGGCATTTTCAGAGAAGATACGTGTGCCCTGCCGGTATGTGGCACCATGTTACAAAACAGACATCGGTTAAAACCTTTCAACGTCATTCACACAGATGTCCCTCTAAAAACAAACATTAAAAGTACTTTTTGTAGTAGTGCCTCCAAAACAAAATCACCATTTTTGCACTAGTGCTTGTGACCTATGGAAAATTTTGTTCATAAAATAATTTAACTGATGATTTTTATTCTTTTGGAATATTTTAATTCTCTAAAATATTTATTATTTTATGATAGATAATATATGGGAAAAGGTAATACATATAATCAATTAGGGATAAAAATAAAAAAAATGTATTAAATGTAGAACATCTAAAAAAAATGTAGCATATACAAAGCATCATACCCATTTAAAAAAAGAGCTTATAAAAAGACCAGAGGAAGTATTGAATCTTGAAATAGTACCCGTATATAATTTTGAAAATTCAACACAAGTATATTAAATGAGAGGTATTTCCATCACTTAGAACAACTGTAACTCTTTCCTTCTTTTCTTAATTGCCTCATATCATATCAAATATCCATTGTAAAAAGAATAACCTTTTCTCTTTTTTAGCCCAAAGTATTATAATACAAATAAAAGCTATGCTGCGAACAACAAAACAATACAAAATTGAAATTGATTGGTATTACTACATTATCCAGATGACTTTTGCTTTTATTTAGCCAGCTTGGATTCAACTTTCAACCTTACAGCCACTTTATGGAGACAATGCAGGCGTAGGGTTGTTGGAGTGTGAAAGCAGTATATTACTTGCGGCTCTATAAGTTTTATCCTCCATCTTAATGGCCTTCTTATGTATTACATTACCCAAAGAATTAAGAAGATCCAATATCGCACTATAATTAAGTATGGAAGAATTACAATGAGGTCACAAGTAAAAGAATGAATTATTAAAATGTCTCAATGACAAATGAGTCGTATAAATCTATTTCATTTCTTATACTGGAACTTGTCCTTGCATGTTCCTCAATTGTTATTAGAATTTTTTGGTAATTAAATATCTTCCTTGGACCTCATCATAATTCCCCATTAACTATTACACTCTGGTTTCTCAAACCAAAACACTTTCTTCTTCTCTCAAAACTTTCTGCAATGTCCTCTCCCTAGCTCGTCTTGCCTGCAAATTATTCAATCAAACTCTTTCGCATAAGCACTACATATATAAATGCTGAAATGAATTATTGGAATGGTATGCATTTTTTGAAGTGTAGAACAAACCTCTTTTATCCAATCGGTAAAACCCAGTATGATTAGTAGCACAATCACTTGGAATATTGTACCAGTCGTTATTCCAAGCCAAAGGCCTTTTGCTCTCAAGCCTACCCAGAAACCCAAGAATGCAGCCAGTGGAATGCCAACAACATAATAAGCTCCAAAATTCACATATGCCCCTATGTGTTGCCACCCACTTCCCCTAGCAATCCCTATTTTGACAAGAATTATTAGATTTCATATCACAAGTATTGAAGTTGGGTTACTACCATTGTTAGTTCTTATAGTTTGATTAATTTGTTTTTGGTCCCTACAATTTCAAATGTTAGTTTTGATCCATATAGTTTCATGACAATTTGATCTAAGTTTAAGTTTAATAGTAATTCCCTATATGTAAACTTAGTCCAAGTCATTATGAAACTATATGGACGAAAGTTAATGATGTGAAACTACGAGGACCAGAATCAAAATTCGATCAAACTGTAAAGATCGATCAACAATGATATAAATGCATTGAAGTTTGAATTCAACGAGAATAGTATGGGAATGAAAGATTTTTTTACCTGTAAGGGTGCCTTGTAGAGAGTCCATAAAAGCAGATAGAACTAAAAGAGGAGCTACGTCTGAGACATAGGATATCACTTCGGGCTCATTGCTAAAAACATAACCTAAAATATTTCGGAGAGCAAAAATGGTTGTGCTCACTACAAAAGCCTCACCAGTTGCTATAATCCTTGAACATAAGGCAGACAATCTTGCCACATGTGGCCTTCCCGCTCCTAATGCATTTGAAATTCTTGCACTGAATAATAATACCAATCATAAAAAAGTCACCAAATGAGAAAGAACTTATTAAGTGAAAGTCTAATCAGCAATAAATATAAATACACACACACACACATGTCTCCGTGTTTGTGTGTATATATGTGTGTACATGTATATCTGTATATATGTACATATATAAATGTATATATGTATATATATATATATGTATGTGTGTGTGTCTATCTGTTTGTGTAAGTCATGATCTATATTATTGGACGGACATTACTCTAAATCGATGAATTTTATGTGATACAAACCTTGCTGCTGAACCAATTGATTCTGGTATCGAATAGATTGTAACATTCATTGAAACACTGGTCAAAAATTCATAGTATTAGATCATTATTTGAATACTCAAGTAATACTTTTAATAGACTTTGGGAAGTGATTTAGAAAAAGCACATACCATACGGCCAAAATTGAAGTTTCAAGCTCTGGATTTGGTCGTAGAAGACCAGCGAGCAACGTAGTCACCTCATATGACCACCATTGGAGGCTGAAATATTCAACAATCAATATCAATATCCAAGGTAAAATATAAAAGGAATAATATCACGGTTGGTACTCACACTTTGATTGAATTTTAGCTTTGGTCCCTCTAGTTTTATAAGAACTTGGACTAATTTTAAGTAAGGTTATCAAAACCAAAACTCATTAAAAGTATAGAACTAGTCATTAAACTCTGATCAAATCCTTATAAAATTATGAAACTATAGTAACCAACTCTGAAACTACAATGACCAAATCTAAAATTCGATCAAACTATATAAAGACTAATAATGGTATAAATTAAACCCAGTATAAAATGCAGAGGAAGACATATTATTAAATGGGGAAGAAGAATATACCAAGCCATTATAGCTGAGGGAATAGCATAACGAAAGAACTCTCCAATGCCTTGGAAAAGCTCCATGGAAATTGGAACTCGAGTCTTTTCACAAGAATTAGAGAATCTCATATATAACGCAAGTACGATCACATTCAACCAATATGAGGCACCAATGGCAAACGCACCTCCAAAGGGACCCATAGGAGATTTAAAAACCAGCGTCCAACAGAAAGCTATGTGGAAGCACACAGTAAATGAAGAAGAGAGTACAAGTGGAGAGATCAAACTCTGCATAAGATAGTATCGAACTAGTGCTTGAAGTATTGCATACCCAAAGAGAGCAGGAATCAAACAAACTGCAAATTTCCCAGCTTCATGTGCAATTAAAGGGTCTTGACCTAGCGAAACCAGAATCTTCCCCAAGTTAAGCCACAACACACAGAGTGGAAGACAACATAAAATAAGACAGAAGACGCCAGTTTGAATTTGAACCCCAAACTTTCTATATTGCTTAGCTCCGTAGGTTTGCCCACATAGTGTTTCAAGTGCAGAAGCCAATCCAAACTGTTACACAAGTTCAAAATACAAAATCCGAAAATGAAATTATTAGTTATCAAGCAAAAGTATAAAACCCAACAATACAAGATGTTGTTTTTACGGGTGTGGGGTCTCAAATGTACCTCGCTCTAATGCCCCACCCTCCCAAAAATGATATTTTCTTTTTCCTGTGATTATTAGATTTGATATAAAATGAGTAATATTTTGATATATTACCGGTAAAATGTTGCAGTTTTGGAAAATCATAAAAAATCATAAAAGTTTAAACATTTTATATCCTCAAGACATCAAAATGTCACTAATTTGATATAGAATCTAATAATCATAAGAAACAAGAAGAAAACATTTGAAAAACTGAAAAAATTTAAGTGGCATTAGCGAGCACATTAGAGACCTCTAGCCCTGTTTTTACTACTAAGTTAGAGTTTTATAGGTTACTTACAATGACGCTAAAACCGGTGACGGCACAAAGAGAGATGGCAACACCAGTGCTAGATTGAGCAAGTTTACCCAAGTGACCCACCATCATGAGAGTGATCGTTTGGAGAAAGAAAGTTGAAGCATTCACAATCACCATAGGAACTGCTACACTACAAACTGATTTCACTTCTTGAGCAAACACTCGCCATGTTATTGGTAGATGATCTTCGTTCACCAAATCTGCGTTTTTATCCTCTAAGAGACTCCTTTGATCCATTGTTCTCCTTCCGCTCTATCTCACTCGAAGGCAACTACCACTCTTATCCGGGTACCTTAAACTGCAAGAGGAAAATTATTCAAAACCATCATAACTGAATTATTATGGTGAGATGGGATAAAAAGAAGAAAAAAAGTGAAATATAATCATTTTTAAATGGCATAAATAAATGTATAAAGCACTTTATTTTCTGGAATTATGACGGATCTGAGAAAAACCTGGGGGTGGGAATTATTTTTAGAGAAGAATTCGTGTGTGTGTGCAGGCACATGTATGTGCGCATGCATATATGGCTGACTTGATTACTGCAGAATCTCGTACATATATCGTGGAATCAAATACTTAATTTAATGTACAACTTTCCCACACTGTACATTGTACTGAACCCAAACTAATGTCAACTTGGATCTTTTTTTTAACCTTAAAGCTAATTTGTATTTTAACATAGAGCTGTATAAGATGATTTGCATATGAAGGTGGGAGACGTAGTCAGACACTTGGCCAATCATTGAAATGGACGGGTCCCATTTATCAAAGGGAGAATTAGTAATGAGGCTGAATCCAATTTTTAACCCCACTTTGATTTTTGGCCTTCATTCGGCGGCCGCTGGTCTATTCTACTATATTGGAAAAAGACGAAAACAATAGTACGTATCACGTTAAAACTATGAAGAAAAGTTAGAAGAAAAAATAGTAGAGAATGGGATATGAATGATGCCATGTGCTTTGATGAGAGGATCCGATGAATATCAAATGAAGAGACACACAAAAGCATTATTCTGAGTTTTCAATACACAGTTCTTCAACTTCATTGTACTAAATGAATCATTATACACTCTTTCGGTCCTTAATATAAAACATATTTACTTAATTTGATTAGATTAAGGAAGTTAGTTGAGTTAGTTAATATGACTTGTATTTTCTAAAACACCCTAATCATTTTTTTTTAATTCCACTATTCATTCTCCTCCTTAATTATTGTTGAGGAAAACATTAATAAATCAATAAGAGTAAATTAAGAAAAGATTAACAAATATAAAAAATATATCTTATATGACTAAAATCAACTCTCTAAATATTTCTTATACTAAGGACACATTTGGAAGAATGTCTTTATTGTTTTCCTGCCTTTGACTCTTTTTTGGACAAGCAGAGATAAGGCAATCATGGATACTAAATTTGGACTTATCCCCAAGCGGCAATTTGAACGGTTCGTCATCTTGAGGGACTAACCCTTTCCATTAGACCCAACCCTTGTTGGTTCTGGCTTTGACTCATTGGTTGATAACAAGCCCCACTCACGATCTGCTTCACATTTAAAGCTCCATTTTCATATTATGCCAATGTGAGTGTGTGTAGATTGCAGTGCACACGGTTATAAAAACAAAGATTCATATTGAATCGCTCTAGTGTTCACGTTCAAAGTTATATATTTAAATGCAAGAAACTTTCTAATTTGATAGTACTGTAAGATGGAGACGGAGAAGAGAATCACAATAGTTTCTAAATCTCAATTAAGGAATATGACTTACCACTGATAATAAGCTTCTGATGAACCTGATGATAATGTGATCTTGAAGATGATATGCCAAATCCTTTGAAGCAGAGCAGAGCAGCTTAGAAAACGAGTTAGAGAAGAATGAGAGCGAGGAAGACGGAAAGATGAGAAGGTCATATATAATAATAATGAAGCTAAAAGATGCACTGAGCGCGTGGGACCCTGGTGCATTAATTCATAAATCTGTCGCCACATAATATAGAGTTAAAAAATAAGGCAGAATTTATGTCATTTGTTTGGTTGTGATGCGCTTTTATTATTAAATTTAACCACCTTTACCTTTTATCTTTTTATTATTAACGATATGTCGTTAGCTATGCGTTAGCTGACCATTATTTTTCTAATAGAAATTGCCACGTCAGATTAACATATAACAGTGGCATCCTATATAAATCATTAATTTCATAAAACTCCCATAGACTTTGACCAGTTATACATAACCCTCTTAAACTTTGATTAGTTACAAGTAGTCCCATGACATTTCAAAATTTAAATTTAGGGTAAAGGAGCAAAAATACACATGTGCTTTACCCCTGAGAGCGCCCACCACCATATGCTTTTTTTGGGAGCAAAAATACACACGTGGTTACCATTTTGGAGCAAAAGTCACATCCCACCGTTATGTTATTGTTCACCATGATGAGAGAGAAAGAGCTGAAGTGAACAGTAACATAACGGTGGGATGTGACTTTTGCTCCAAAATAATAACCACGTGTGTATTTTTTCTCCCAAAAAAAGCCTATGGTGCTAGGCGCTCCCGGGGTAAAACACATGTGTATTTTTGCTCTTTTACCCTTAAATTTAACTCCCTTTAAAATTTTGGTATATAATATTAAACCCCATTTTGTTACTTTTATCATTTTAATAAATTTATTAATATTTTTACTATCATTTGACAATTAAAATAGCTTTTTTGTATGGCAAAAACTTAAAGAATAATATTAAAAAAAATATAAAAGAAACATTGAACTACTAATTTTAAAAAATATATGTATAACTAATAAATAATTCATGAGAGCAAAAACTATCATCTAACACATATCAATACCTAATTATCCTAAGAATATATTTAACATAAATGATGGCATACTTGTACCATTATTGCTCAATTATCCCAAGAAAATAAGTAAATGTTATATATATAAATGATGGCATTTTTATTTATATATATTTTAAATATCATTTATCTAGTTTTTATCATACAAAATCGCTATTTTAATTGAAAAATGATATTAAATTTTTTAATAAGTTTATTAAAAGGATAAAAATAACATGGGTTTAATATTATAGATCAAAATTTTAAAGGAGTTAAACTTAAATTTTAAAATGTTAGGATGTTATTTGTCACTAATCAAAGTTTGCGTGAACGCTAGGGGTTATCTATAATTGGTCAAAGTTTAATGAGGCTTTATGAAATTAGTAATTTACATAGAAAATTACGTATAGATGATGCATATATATGTCATCTATTAATTTGATATCGCATTTTGCGTTACAAAGTTAACCATTAGTTAACAACGGGGGTTAATAATAAAAAGATAAAAGGCCAGGGGGTTATATGTAATTAACTCAAAGTTCATAGGGTTTTGTATTATTTAACCTTAATTAATAAAATATATAATTTAGGGTGTTGGATATATAAAAATAATAATTTAGGGTAACAGACGTAACTGAAAAAATACTTCAAGATGCTGAATGTACCACAAAAAACTTTAAAATACTGGATACACCTAAAAAAAATACTTTTCGTATTACATACACCTTAACCCATAATATATACAATTATCTTTCCAGGACAAAGGCATTAATTCCTTAAAAGAAATTTAAAAAATAAGGCCTGATTTATGTCTTTTTTCTGATCGACTGGATTAACTTTATAGCTACTTAACCAAATGTACTAAACTACTCGTCACTTTTAGAACATATAACTTGAAAACAAGATTTTATCCAAATAATTTACTTTTGAGGATATTTAATTTTTGATTAAAATACTCTAATTTCCTTTGCATTTTTTCTAAATTACACGGACCTTTTATTTTTTGAAAATATATACTTAAGTCCAAACTGTTAACTCCATTAAGGATTTTTATTATCTAATCAAAATTTATAGTAAAATAATTTGTAATTACTAATTTACCCTTCATCATTACTAATTCCCTAATTTTGGCTAAAATTATTTAAGTAATTTAAGATTGTTTTTCATTTTCTTAATTTTTTTTTTACTTTTCAAATAGTTATATGTTAATTTTTTTTCATATTGAGATAAAGACTTAATTAATTTAATAAATGCAGACATAGAAAAAGTATTTAAAAATATGATTAATTCTTTTAATATATGCATACTTAAGTAAATTAAACTTGTTTTTGAATGTTTGTGCAAATATTTTTTCAATCATGGTATCATGGCAAAATAATAACAACAACAACAATAATAATATTTATAATAATAATAATAATAATGATAATAATAATAATAATAATAATAATAATAATAATAAATATTTTTTTCATACTAAATAAAAAAATTTCAATAAATATGAAAAAAAAAAATAAAATTAAAATTTTATAATATAACAAAAGCAAATAAGTTGTATAATATATTGGAAATTGTAAACATATATGTATTAGAATTAGTTTTTGTTGGCATAGAAAATTATTTTTAGACAAATATAAATTTTTATTCATTTGTTGAAAGAGGGATATTTTGCCCAAACAAATCTTTTATAGTCAAACTTAACGATCAACTAGGTGGATGAAAATAGAATTTCAAATATATAAGAGAGGTTAGTTTCTATTTTAATTTTAAGAAAGGTCTATATACATTTATAAAATAGAGGGGAGGCTTGTTTAATTTAGTTGAAATAGAAAGATAATCAATGTATTTTACACTTAATTTTTAGATAAAGTCCCTAGGCGTCAAATATGCTTAATAAATCTCGATCTTCTCAAATTTTTGATGTGTTACACCGAAAAGAGCATATATAACATATTTGTACACATTCAGATATATGTGTGTACATAAAAGTACTGTCGGAAAAACATAGTTTGTGGTCTTAGTAGTATATTAGCTTTATTTCTTAAGCGGTTGAAGTGTTTCCCCATCACGGAATAACCAAATTATTCAATCATCTGCATACAACAAATCAAAGGCTGTAGAAACTGGTTTCCACATGATGATAATGACAAATCACCGGCATTAAAGTTCGAGTAGATATCTTTTCTGGTCCTGACAAAAAACACGAACCTCATTTTGGTACTTGACAAAAAACAAAACGACCATTATTCGTCCTTTTTATAGGACTAAAAAAGACCTTTTGGAAATTTATGAGGGATCAAAATGTCCATCAATCGACCCTTATTCGTCCTTTTTATGGACTAAAAATGATCTTTTTTTTGTCAGGGACTAAAATGATGTCCGTATTTTTTATCAGGGATCAGAAAAAGTATTTATACTACTACAAAAATTGGATATTACTACCCTAAAAAACGTCCTTATTTAGAAATAGGACGTCCAAAGTGAAGGCGGTGGCATTCTTGTAATTATATTTAAGGAAGTTGAGCCTTCAGCGTCCTAAATAAGAAATCGTGACTCATTAAATTGATTTTTGGCGTCCGATTTTTTTCAGACGTCTAAAATTGTTTCGCGCCATAAAAATATGAGAAATATTTGTTTGGCGCCATAATATTTAATTTTTTTTCAATAAAATTCATTTATGGCGACCTACATATATTTCAGGACATCTTTAATGTGTCAATTCTTCGCTCTCCGAATTTTTGTTTGGCGCCAAGGATTTTCTTTTAATATTAATTAGAAAATTTAATAATATTGGCGACACGAATCGAGAATCGTGTCGCCAAAATTGGAATATAGGCGACTGAAATATGATTCAGTCGCCTATAGTCAATTTTTTAGGTTAATATACTCGCGCCTCTTCATTTTCCCTCACACACTCATACTCCGACGAGGCCGCGAAATCCTCTCGACTCACTCGTTCCGCTCTTCGTCGCTTTCCTTGCCGTACGTCTCCGCCGCCGTCTCCTTCGTCTCCGCCGTCGTCACTGATTGATCACAGTACTCTCTCGCTCACTCCGCCTCTTTCGCCGATCGAAGAGACCCACCAAACCCAAGTAAGCTTGTTCGGATGTTACTCTTAAGTTCTTTGATTCCTAATAACCCATTTTAATCGATAATGCTTCTTGCTTATGGATTGGATTTTTGCTTCTGATTAGGATTCTGGCCTCTCACTCGCTCACTCCACCTCCTTCCCGATCAAAACCTGCGAAACCAAGTAAGCTTGTTCGTTCTTCTTGTTCTTTGATTCCAAACCCCATTTAATTGGTAATGTACTTCTTGCTAATTAAAAGAATACAATTTGGAACCTGCTCTTATTTGTAGATTTTTATTCAAGTAAATTTGGTGGCCAACTAAATTGTCTAAAGCTTCATTAAATTGTTAGATGTGCTTTGTGTTACTCTTCCCCTATCGAACTTCTATATTCATCGTAATCTCTTGGAGTCTGCTTTATGATTAAGGCCCCAATGTCCTTAAAGGTAATACTTTGATAGCAATTAATTCAATGCAAAACACTTCTAGCTTTAACTGTTGTAAAAAGCACGTTTACTTTAAGTAAACATTGACTCTATGGCTCTATGGTTTCTTTATCTTACATAATTGATAAATTGTTTAGCTGAAATTGGTTTAGTTAGTAAGTTTAGGGTTATTAAGCTGAAATTGGTTGTTATTGAAATTTTGGGATGTCTTACTTTTAAGGGAAATCTTGCCGAAATTTACTTAAAAGAAAACATGTCGTTCTTGAAATTGACATGAACTTGACCTGTTGTTGGAAAAGTTAGGTTGTAATAAAATGGGTCATAGTTGGATGAATGCATTGAGAACTAGTGAAGAATATGAGAATGGGGTGGAAGAGTTTATTGAATTTGCTAGAAGGAATGTGGCCACAAAAATGGGATGTATTATTGTCCATGTGTTAATTGTTTAAATGGGAGTCGAAGGGTTATTGTTGATATAAGGGACCACCTACTTTGTGATGGAATACACCTTCGATACACAACGTGGATATGGCATGGTGAGGAAGTAAGTACCAGTGCGTCCCATGCAAATGAAGTTGAGGTAGATGATGATGATGGAATGGAGAAAATGATTAATGATGTTGAGGCAGAATCTTTTGCACAATCGGGTGAATATGAAAGCGTGCGGAGTGATGCAGAGACACCTTTGTTCCTGGGTGTACTAAGTATACACGGTTGACTGCGACCTTACATTTGGTCAACTTAAAGGCAACTTGTGGGTGGACCGATAGCAGTTTCACGTCGCTGCTTGAATTGTTGTGTGATATGTTGCCAGTTGATAATGTACTTCCAAATCGTATGTATGATAAGAATATCAGATCGCCTTTAAGGCGAATTCTATCTTCTTATTTACCTATATAAGGCGACCTGATTTGAAATCAGGTCGCCTTATTTACCTATATAAGGCACACGATTTGAAATCGTGTCGCCTTATATAGGTAAATAAGGCGATTCGATTTCAAATCGTCGCTTATTAAGGCGACGATCTAATATCAGGTCGCCTTAATAAGACGACCTAATTTTGGATCAGGTCGCCATTTTGGAAATTTTCCTCTACCCCCTCCAAGACGTCCCTCAGAAAAGGGTCGTTAATTGGGTCTTATTTAGGTCGTTGTTTAGCATTTTTGTAGTAGTAATTACTCTTAAAGTTCATAACAACTACGTGGACTTTTAAAAATTTGCTCTGCAATACTGGTCAACCAAACGGGATATGGACAAGTTATTTGAACAATAATTAATAATAATAATAATGTTTCCCACATTCCCCCAAAATAATTAATAATGTCATCACATGGATTATTGTCATATTCTGACCATGATTTGGTTAGGTATATGTTGTCGATATAATGAATTCATTCTCATATATTTGCACATGCCTATCACTTATTGATTCCCTGCTTCGTTTAATTTTTCAAACTTTCTTCAGATCCATACACCGACATTATTAATTAGGATCTGACGGGGAATCCAAGAGCTAGTAATTAGGTGGGAAATCCAACCCATTTAAATATCTCATTGAGTCATCTCACTCTACTCAATATGGGACTAGTTCCTATATTATTATCTCTAGTCTTAAATATATTTACATTATAAACTATATATATCCTATATTTAGGATTGGAGGAGTATCACATAAGAGGAGAGAATTAAGGACAAAGTAGTCCAAGAAAAAAAATTAAGGGGGGTGTACACATGGCAGTGGGGACCACAAGTGGTAAGGTGTGTAAGAATAAATGCTTGTTGAAGCATGTGTACGCGCAAATTACTAAAAAGGGCACCATTAGCGGAGGGATTTGAAAGTTCGAGGGTAGGGCCCCGATTTTTATTTTTTTTAAAAGGAAAGTTTTAAATATATTAAAAAATAAAAGAATATAAACAAGAAAATAAAAGAATATCAAAAAAATATTTATGAAATCAAGTGAATACTGATGATGTAATAAGAGAGTCAGTTATTTTACAAACCTTTCAATTAAAAAAGTAAGGCTAAGTTCAGTTAGAAATGCAGCTACATAAATTATAATGAAGGATGAACACTCAATAAGTTCAAGTACATATAGTTTAATAATAAAAGTATACCACAATACAAATAATTATAATGTCATCCTTCTATGCCTTATTTTTTTGAATTAAAGACTCAATTGAAAAAAAAAGGACTCGAGGGAGGGGGCGTACACGTGGCAGTGGGGACCACAAGTGGTAAGGTGTGAAAGAATAAACGCTCGTTGAAGCATGTGTGAGCATGTGGGGCTTCAAAGAGTAATCACTACTACAAAAATGCTAAACAACGACCTAAATAAGACCCAATTAACGACCCTTTTCTGAGGGACGTCTTGGAGGGGGTAGAGGAAAATTTCCAAAATGACGACCTGATCCAAAATGAGGTCGTCTTATTAAGGCGACGATGTTAGATCAAAGTCGTCTTAATAAGCGACTGATTTGAAATCAGTCGCCTTATTTACTATATAAGGCGACGATTGGAAATCAGGTCGCCTTATATAGGTAAATAAGGCGACCTGATTTCAAATCAGGTCGCCTTATTAAGCTAAATTTTTTAGAGAATTCGCCTTAAAGGCGACCTGATATTCTTATCAGGTCGCCTTAATTTCAAGAAAGGCGACCGATTTTTAAATCAGTCGCCTTTGTTGAGCAAGGCGACGATATTCGAATCAGTCGCCTTATCGTAACAAAGGCGACTCTGATTTAAAAATCGGAGTCGCCTTTGGGGAAACAAGGTATAAGATAAACCAATTAAGTGAAGGAAATAATTAACAACTCAAGTACAACAACAAAAATTAAATAAACTTGAGATTCACAGAGCGATTACGTACGTTTTGAAAACCTTGAGTACGTCCGCTGTTAACGATGGATTGCATCCAACTCATAACATAATATCCGCACTCGGTGCTCCCTGGTTGTTGATGGCACTATAAATCAAAGGCAAATTGTTAAAACGAATAAAGGCATATCTAAAGCTCTTGTGTCAATGAAATAACTTGAATTGAAACTACTCACCGTCGGTTTAAACCACTTCGGTCCTCCCTGCTCTTTTGCATTGATAAGTCTGTCTATACGTTTTGAGGCCCCTATCATTAAAATGGAAATTAACAGACATGTTAAACCATTCATTTAAAAGAAGAATCGACGATTCGAAAAAAATTTACTTACTCGGCAAACATGTTTTTGATATCCTCGGTAGGATTGCCATTTCTTGAATCGAACCAATAACGGGAGTTCTTGCTCGGACAAACAACACACGGCGTCCAATGACCACTACAACATATACGTATTAATATTAAATTAAGATAAGACCGCAATTTTGACACAAAAATCTTATCAGACAAAACAAAAGTATGCACCTTTCATGTATTGGCGCTAGATAACAAGACGACCCTCCGTCGCTCATTGTTAGACCAACATAAATTGACCTCTGGGTAACGTCTCGCGAGCCGAAGCCGTGCATCCGGGACATAAGTATCCATACAAACTCGCTCGCGGTGTGCGGCGCATAATTCACGGCAGACACTATGAAATGAAATGATAAATGTTATTGAAGATCTTAAAAAAAAAAGAGTACTAACATAATTAAAGGGTTAAACAAACTTACAGGATTGCAAGTTGAAGAAATCGTATATCTAAACAATCCATCGTCAAAAACTCCATCAAATCTTTATTGTCAAATGCCATCGGATATGTCTTTTCTCGCACCGACAATGCCCGAGGCATCCGCAAGCTTATGAGGCCGATGTCCTTGTACATCTCTTGCATTTGTGCTAGGTACGGAAATAAGCAGACTTGTTCATCCTATGAAAACATAAAAAAACATATTATGAGTGAATGAGCAATGAAAATCAATCGGGAAACAACTCACACTCAATCAGTAATGTATTTCCTACCATCACAGGTGTCGTCCACATCTCAATAAGATGAGCCGGCCAAAGGATGAACCATGTGATGGCAGCGCCTAGTGTGGTAACCTCCTCATCATCAATCGGGACGGCTGTCTCTTCTTCCCCCTCTCGCACACTCGTCACAGTCACCCGATGTTGGTTTTCTGGAATTTGCTTGTTGTGGTGTTTGTCTTGTTGCTGGTAAACAAGACCATCGGCAACAATCCGCCGGTGTGTGTCATCCAAATATAGGGTGCAAGCTATACCTCCTGTGGAGTGTGAGACGGTTCGCTAATATGCACCTCTCGGAGTGTGAGACGGTTCGCTAATATGCACCTCTGCTGTGTGAGACGGTCCGCCAATAACTACCTCTGGAGGGGGAGAAGGTCCGCTAATATGTACCTCTGGAGGTGAAAACTATCTTTCTTCTTGGGGATATTCGGGATTCGTCGGATGTACGTTCTTTGTTGTACCATAGCTTGCATTTCACCCCGTAGTTGTGCCATAACATCTTTCATAAGGTTTGCTCGAACTCGGCTTCAAGCTCCTGCGGCTCTCTGCGTCATACAAACGTGAACGTCGTCCGAAAAATTTTGCGACACTCACTCCCTCGTCTCCTCGAACAGCATCGGGTAATCCGGCTTCCCAATCGCCGTCGACAAAATGTCTGCCGCGTACCGGCGTGAATGAGCCTTGGCTACTCTGCGCTCAAGTGAATCCTGTACCATAAGATTTTTCATAAATAATAACTAAACTCTTATATAGTATGAAACAAGCGAGGCTATTTAATACTTCTAATTCAACTACTTACGATCTTTGAGGCAACCGCGGCAACATCTTCATTGATGTATTTGTCCCCCTTCATCCTCGCAGCTTTCCATTTTTGTGACGAGGAGGAGGGCCAGGGGCCTGGATAGCGATGGAAGGATCGGATTGGGAAGCTTCCTTCATTCGCCGCAGACTCTTCCTCCATCATCTTTCGTTCACCTTTCTCGTAGCCACCTCTAGACAAGCAATGCGGATACTTATTTTTCGCTTGCCTCTCTCTATTGGCTTGGCTTGTTTTTCGTGACACGAAAACAAACAAAACTGATCGTATTTAATTCAAGTAGATTCAAATTAAAGATAAGATATGACGAAACTTTACCGAAATTCGGGATTCTGCGGGACGCCACAAACTCCCTCCAGTCCTCAGGAGAAATGAAGGAATAGGTCTTACATGGATCTTGGTCCCTCTTTGCCCCGCGAATATACTTTTTGTCGGCTTGTTCTTAAAATCTTTCCAACGGAGACGAACTTCGCCCATCCAATGCTTCCTCATGGCCTTAGTGTTAGGGACATCAAATGTTTCTTGCAAGGTGAAAGAGAAGATATGACGAAATCAAGTAATAAGACTAAAGATACAAATGCGAGATATATCGAAAGTGAGATACCAAAATCTGTGTCCAAATCAAATCCTTCGTCTTATCATCAACGAACTTCCAAGTGAGTAAACAATACGCACTTTGCTTCGAGCCGATAGCCTAAATAGCTAATGAAGTTGTCTTCCTCTCTCGCTAACTGGATTCATATTTTCATCAAACTCCACATGCAGCCTCTTTTTTCTGATCACGGCGAGCAATTAGCTCACCCATGTGTGTGCTACCTCTCCCTTTTCTCTCAACGGGCATATCAACCCTATCTCCCGATGACTCGTCGAGCTAGACATATTCCTGTTCATCAAAGACCAATCATTTATGTTAGATAGGTTTTTAAATAATAAACAGATTAATAAAATGAACCAACATGTTAAACGACCACAAAAAGAACATAGTAGTTAAACAAATCATTTTGTAGCGAAGATCTTACTTTACATGGTGTCCCATATTCCTTCACAATGATCCTTTCTTGCAGCATATTCTTCATCATCTATCAATTCTACTTCACGTGTTGTAGGTGGATTTGTTGTGAAAGGGAGTGTATCGTCAAGGTTCAAGGATTCTTCACCATACTTGTTTTTACTTTGAAGTACAATGGACATTCTTTTATTTGCGTGGTCATTATTGCTAACCCACTTACATTTCAATAAAGCAACTTTGAACTTGCTGTAGTTGATCTCCCATATTTCTTCGATCACTCCATAATAGGCCATTGATGCTACCACCGGGTTTTTGTCTTTCGAACTCGAAAAGTGCATGGATTCGGCTTCAACCATCACCCCACTATTTTGCACAAAGCCTTGTCATCTTGGTCTTTTGTGTAGAAAGAATATCCGTTGACATCGTAACCGCTCCAAGTGATGACTGAAAAGAAGGCCCCCGGGCTAACCACTCGATTGTATCGACACTCCGGTCTCGTGCAATACCTTCTCACCGAACCACTTTATGAACGTCTTCTTTTGCTCATTCGCTATCTCGCATGTCACTCTTCCTTGGATTCATATTCTTCAAACTCTTTCGTGTTCATCAATGTATGGTTGAACTTCTTCCGTATTATTCATGATGTACGGGTGTGCTTGCAACACCTCTTCACGAGGCTTATTCTTCGGTTTGATTCCTCGAGTTCCTCGCTTATCCCCTCGTCATGCCGAGATTGTATCGTCGGCCCCGATAGATAATCTTTGCGAGAACTCCATAGCCTCTTCAACTACATATCTCTCAACTATTGAGGCTTCCTACCGATAAGGGTTTTTAGAATACCCTTTTAAGATCTTCATGTATCGCTCGAAAGGGTACATCCACCTTAGGTAAACTGGACCGCACAATCTTACCTCCCTTACCAAGTGCACTATCAAGTGCACCATGATATCAAAAAGGCAGGAGGGAAATGCATCTCTAGTTGGGACAAAATAATATAACCCTCATTCTCCAATTCATCCAACTTTTCAATGTCAATGACTTTGTTGCAGATAGCATTGAAGAAAATACTCAATCTTGTTATAGTGGATCGAACTTCATCTTTCATAATGCCTCTTATAGCTATTGGTAGTAGTTGTTGCATCAACACATGATAATCATGGGACTTCATTCCCACTAACTTCAAATCGTTCATTGAGACACACTTTCTCAAATTAGAAGAATATCCTTGTGGCACCTTAATGTCATATAGACATCCACACAAACTTTTCTTCTCCGCTTTTGATAGTGTATGAGTTCTTTGGCTCCATGTATGCCCTCTTACCATCTTCCATTACTCGTGGATGTAACCTTTCTCTTATTCCCATGTCAACCAGATCTAGTCTCGCACTAATTCCATCCTTAGTCTTCCTGGTATGTGCAAAAGAGTACCGACAAGGCTATCACAAACGTTTTCTCCACATGCATCACATCAAGGCGTGTCTCACATCAAGACTACGCCAATATGGAAGATCAAAGAAAATTGATCTCTTCTTCCATATATTCTTCTCACTCGCCTTCCTTTGCTGCTTACCCAATATGACGTTGATATGTTTCACCCGACTATAAACGTCCTCTCAGGTTAACGCCTTTGGAGCCGTATTACGCTCCGGTAAGCCGTTAAAACGCTTTCTTAACTTACGATATGGGTGGAACCGATGAAGAAACCTCCCGTGGCCGAGGTAGACCGTTTTTTTTCCGTGCTTTAGTTGATGGAAGTTTGTGTCTGCTTCACATATTGGACATGCTTTATGCCCCTTCACACTGTACCCTGACAAATTTCCGTATGCAGGAAAGTCGTTTATCGTGGTAAAAATCATTGCACGCAACTTGAAGTGCTCCTTCTTATATGCATCAAACACATCTACGCCTTCCTCCCACAACTTCTTCAAATCCTCAACCAAAGGCGCCAAGTACACATCGATATTGTTCCCGGTTGTTTTGGTCCAGAAATCATCATAGAAAGCATCACATACTTGCGTTTCATACATAGCCAGGGAGGTAAGTTGTATATTACAAGGAGAACCGGCCATGCACTATGGGTGCTGCTAAGAGTTCGATACGGATTGAAGCCATCTCGTACAAAGCCCAGTAGAAGGTTTCTTGGCTCATTGCCAAATTGAGGGAACATTTCGTCTATTTTCTTCCATTGCGGAGAGTCGGTAGTGTCGAAGATATTTTCCATCGGATATTCTCTCATCGAATGCCATCTCAACTTCTTCGCCGTTGCTTCACTAGTAAACGAGACGCTTAAACCGTGGAATTATTGGAAGATACCACAATGCCTTCAAAGGTTGCCTTTTTGTTGTCGCTCTCCGAAACACTAACTTTCTTCACTTTGTATCGTGAAGTTTTACACTTCGGACAATTACGAGGCCTTCGTACTCGTTTACGTACAATATGCGAGTCATTAGGGCAGCTGTGTATCTTTTTATACTCCATACCCATCGTAGACAAGATTTTCTTGGCCTCATACATACGATTTGGAAGTACATTATCAAGCGGCAACATATCACACAACAATTCAAGCGACGACGTGAAACGCTATCGGTCCACCCACAAGTTGCCTTTAAGTTGACCAAATGTAAGGTTGCGATCAACCGTGTATACTTAGTACACCCTGGGAACAAAGGTGTCTCTGCATCACTCCGCACGCTTTCATATTCACCCGATTGTGCAAAAGATTCTGCCTCAACATCATTAATCATTTTCTCCATTCCATCATCATCATCTACCTCAACTTCATTTGCATGGGACGCACCGGTACTTACTTCCTCACCATGCCATATCCACGTTGTGTATCGAAGGTGTATTCCATCACAAAGTAGGTGGTCCCTTATATCGGCAATAACCCTTCGACTCCCATTTAAACAATTAACACATGGACAATAATACATCCCATTTTTTGTGGCCACATTCCTTCTAGCAAATTCAATAAACTCTTCCACCCCATTCTCATATTCTTCACTAGTTCTCAATGCATTCATCCAACTATGACCCATTTTATTACAACCTAACATTTCCAACCACAGTCAAGTTCATGTCAATTTCAAGAACGACATGTTTTCTTTTAAGTAAATTTCGGTGACATTTCCCCTTAAAGTAAGACATCCCAAAATTTCAATAACAACCAATTTCAGCTTAATAACCCTAAACTTAATAACTAAACCAATTTCACTAAACAATTTATCAATTATGTAAGATAAAGAAACCATAGAGTCATAGAGTCAATGTTTACTTAAAGTAAACGTGCTTTTACAACAGTTAAAGCTAGAAGTGTTTTGCATTGAATTAATTGCTATCAAAGTATTACCTTTAAGGACATTGGGGTCTTAATCATAAGCGGACTCCAAGAGATTACGATGAATATAGAAGTTCGATAGGGGAAGAGTAACACAAAGCACATCTAACAGAGAATCAATGAATGACCGGAGGCATAAGAACAACCAAAACTAAACCACTATCTAATCACAAAATACTCCTATAATCCTTCAAAATCAACTACTACAACCAATCGGTGTGACATGACCAATTTAATGAAGCTTTAGACAATTTAGTTGGCCACCAAATTTACTTGAATAAAAATCTACAAATAAGAGCAGTTCCAAATTGTATTCTTTTTAATTAGCAAGAAGTACATTACCAATTAAATGGGGTTTGGAATCAAAGAACAAGAAGAACGAACAAGCTTACTTGGTTTCGCAGGTTTTGATCGGGAAGGAGGTGGAGTGAGCGAGTGAAGGCGGGAATCCTAATCAGAAGCAAAAATCCAATCTATAAGCAAGAAGCATTAACGATTAAAATGGGTTATTAGGAATCAAAGAACTTAAGAGTAACATCCGAACAAGCTTACTTGGGTTTGGTGGGTCTCTTCGATCGGCGAAAGAGGCGGAGTGAGCGAGAGAATCTGTGATCGATCGGTGACGACGGCGGAGACGAAGGAGCGGCGGCGGAGACGTACGGCAAGGAAGCGACGAAGAGCGGGCGAGTGAGTCGAGAAGATTTCGCGGCCTCTGTCGGAGTATGAGTGTGTGAGGGAAAATGAAGAGGCGCGAGTTTATTAACCTAAAAAATTGACTATAGGCGACTGAATCATCTTTCGGTCGCCTATATTCCAATTTTGGCGACTGAATTAGAATCGAGTCGCCTATATTTTATAAATGGCGACGATTCGATTAAGGTCGCCTATATTTTAAAAATGGCGACGATTGAATCAGTCGCTATATTTTAAAAATGGCGACTGATTCTAATTCGGTCGCCATTTTTAAAATATAAGCGACTGAATCGAAATCAGTCGCCATTTATAAAATATAGGCGACTGATTCTCATTCAGTCGCCAATATTATTAAATTTTATAATTATTATTAAAAGAAAATCCTTGGCGCCAAACAAAAAATTCGGGAGCGAAGAATTGACACATTAAAGACGTCTGAAATATATGTAGGTCGCCATAAATGAATTTTATTGTAAAAAATTAAATATTATGGCGCCAAACAAATATTTCTCATATTTTTATGGCGGAAACAATTTTAGACGTCTGAAAAAAATCGGGACGCCAAAAATCAATTTAAGGAGTCCCGATTTCTTATTCGGGACCGAAGGCTCAACTTCCTTAAATATAATTACAAGAATGCCACCGCCTTCACTTTGAACGTCCTATTTCTAAATAAGGACGTTTTTTAGGGTAGTAATATCCAATTTTTGTAGTAGTGAATGAGAGGCTGAATGGAGCGAGTTCGGGTTGGGTTGGGGCGATGGGCGGGACTGTGGCCGTAAGAATTTTGGCATGAGAACCTCATGAGAAACGTTGCTCAGTGATGATGACCATAGTAGGCGTATGTATCTACTTTAATTAGTCTTGTTAACTCGATCGCCTCCAATTGTGCCTATTATAAAATGTTTTCTAAAGACTTTCGTATTTCAAAAGCTTCGTCTCTATTTTTAAATATAAATGTGAGTTAATCAGATATTTGTTTTTATATACTATATATTTTTGTTTCAATTCTAAATATAGGAGTTGGCTAAATGTTAAGAAAATTGATTAAGTCAATTATTTGTAAAATATGTGTGAGTTTCTCTAATATACTTAATTTAGTCATTTGCATTGGAAATTAACAATCATTTGATGAAAAATCCTTTAATATAACATAAATTAATAGAAATAATTTAATTAAGAAAAGAATTATATATTTAGGAAACAAAATATATTGGTGCCTTATATTTAGGATACGAGGAAGTATAAAACTTCAATGCACTATGTCTATAATTTTTTTTTTTTTAAAAAAAACTATCATTGTTGGTGTTGTTGGGCCATAGGATGTCTCTACTCTGTGGAACCTAAGTTTTAATTGTTCAGTTTTATTTATTCCTCTTTTATGTATTTCCTATTTTGTGTGTTTCATATTTTATGAAAAGAGAAAAAAAAAAATTAAAAAATGAACGAAATAAAAAGAGAACCCTATTAAGGGAAGAGTAGGATGCAAGATTGTATGTGGGGAAAAAGAGTAAGTTTAGATATAATTCATGTGGGAGAAAATATTTTCTGTAGCTTTTTAGTATGAACAATTTTGATCTAGCTAACCATCGGAAGGTGATTTATTGTCAGATTGATCTGATTTTTTTTGTGGAGGTTCTAGACCCACTAAGTTCTTCATTCTGAATGGTAAGATCATCCAAAGCGAGTTTAATCAATTCGACATTCAGAAGGTCATTTCTGGCCCAATTGGCTTGAAATTTTGTGGAGGTGTTCGAGAAATATAGGTCTTGAATCTGAACAGTGGGATTGTGGATTGGAGCTTCCCACCTTCTACAATTTTTGTGTGAACATTGTTATACATTCTATGACTACAGCTTTATTGTGTTTGGTGATTTCCGGCACACGCAAATTGTACCTTGGCCCAAGAGATATGTATTTTATTGCTATTTTTGCTCTTCTATTTTATTAATATAATATTTTGATGATTTTTTTGGATGAGGTAAATTTGTTGTCATCCTATAATTAAGCTTTATGTATTTAAAACATTGTATATTAAACATTGTTTCGCTTTGAGCCGTGGTGGTTTGCTCTCATTCACATTAATGGGGAGATTTTTCCATGTTAAATTCTTAAGTTTCCATCTATTTTTTTGTTGCTCATTTTATTTTCTCCTTTTTTTTTAACAATATTTTATTTTCTACTTTAATTCGCTCCATATGATCATTTTTCACAAGGAAGATTAGTATTCCTTGCGCTCTTTCTAACAGGTGCTCCCTCGAAACAATAATGAATTGAAACACAAAAATAATTCATATACAACCATGTATTTTATAGAATCGGGTATATTTTTTAAATAACAATTTCATTAATCTATATAAATTAATTAACTAGTCCCTTCATTTAATATCAAAGAAGTAAGACGTTATGTAAATGGTTTTCCATTTTTGTATATGTATTCTCATAAATTGAGAATAAGGGTTTCACGTTCCTTTCGTTTTTTTTTACCATGACATTCCTTTCGTTCATTTGGCACATTTTAAAATTTTAAAAATATGTTGTCCCTCTAACCTTTATTACTCCCTCCTGTCCTATTTAATATTTATAATATTCATTTTCGTAGATGGACTTGGTCTTTTTTGTAAGATGAATTTTAAAAATGTCTGGGCATTTATTGTATTTTTTTTATTTGTATCCCTAATTAATTATAGGTCTCTCTTATCTCTTTTTCTACGAATCTACTCATTCTCTCTCACTCACCCTCTCTATAAATAAGTTTTTTTTTGGAAAATGAGTTGCATTTTTTAGATATTTTTTGTCTTTAATTTATTTTTAACAACTTTTTGAAATGTGCAAGTTAGTTATTTGAAACTTATAAAGAGAACTAGAGCTAGTGCAAGGCACACAAAAGGATATAAGTACCTCATCAAAAATAAGGAGTAATATATGGTTAAATCATTGATTTTGTTCAAAAATGAAAGAAATTTCTAAATTTACTCCTATTTAATATGATTACATCCAAGCAGTTAAAAAGTTGTAATTAATGAGATTTTAAATAGGGGTCATATTGAAAAAAAAATTACTGCCCATTTGATGACAGCAAGAGTATGTTATTATACATAATTTATCATTTATTGATAAATGATAAATTATGTATAATATCAATTGATGATAAACGTATGTTATTATACATACTTCATAATTTGTAATTTATTGATGTTATCATCACATACTCTATACATATAAGTCCTTTATCAGAGTATGTCTTGACCAACGATATAAGTCAATTGGAAAGTAACTGATGATTATTTGTTAATTTTACCCATGTACTTAATGTTTAAATACTCTCCCCAGTCCTAAATATAAGATAAAGTTGACATTTTTGGAGGAGATTAAGGAAACCAAATAAGTTACATAATCATATCATATGTTTTGTATCCTTAAATTATATTTCCTCTAGTCCTAAATATAGACATAGTTTGTAATGCACTTTATACTACAAACTATGTCATATATTTAGGACCAAAAGTAGAATATCAGTTTATTAATCAAACTAATTAGTTTGGAGAAAAAAATAAAAATACACCAAAAATTTTAATTAGCTTTTTTAATATTTTCAAAAAATTTAATTATGTCTTTTATTTAGGACCGGAGATAGTAACATATATGATGTATAAAAATATTTATTAATTAACGTAGGCCCAGGCATATTCTGCCGTTGACATCCAGTCATAAAGGGGCATGACTATGAAGCGCGTGCATGTGATCTAGGAAGGACATGCAGCATGCTTGTTGACTACCGTGGGAAATGGGGCTGAGGAGGCTGGCGGCGCTACCACGTGAGGCCGGTGGAGGCGTAGAGCAACCCTCAAGTGTGAATGCATTCAAGTAACCGGTTGGTGATTGCTTTAAAGGATCAGTGTAGAAAAGGTATTGGTAGCGAATACTCCCCGAGTATAGTATAGTATAGTATAGTATTTCTTGTAGAAGAATTTTCTTATCCATAACATAAGGGAAAATCCATATAAAGCTAGTAAAATTAGGGGAATTTAAGAATTAGGGAAATTTAAGATTGGTAAATTCAACATATCCCTGATTGAGTCATTGACTCGATTTGAGATTTTCAAAATGTGCAAATTGATTTAAGCCTTCTCCCCTCCCCTCTCATCTCTCTCTTTTTAAAGAAGAGTTTCATTGCTATCTAATTAACTTATTTTTTCCTAATATATAGGGGAAAATCTCATTAAAAGCTTTTTGAAATACCTAAATCTTAAATCAGGCCTCTAAACTTAACAAATTCTAAACAAAGACAACAAGCTCAATTTAGGATTTCAAGTTTCATGTGATTTGATTTTACTTGTAAACCCTCTTACTCCTTTTATCTTCATATTGTCTAAATGGATTTTTTCCCAAACCAGTACTCTTCCAAAGTTCCAATTCCAAATCTCTGTTTTGTTCTTTAAGACTTCATGCCCTCCTCCATCTCTCTCTCCTCAGTTTCTCTTGTCTCATTCATCTGCCACCCAGCCTTATGTTTAAGTATAGGCTAATTGTTTTTCTGCTAAAAAAAGCGTTGATTTGTAGCGGATACTTAGTAGTGGTTTATTACAATTGATACAAAGTTACAGATCTGTAACGGTTTTTAAAAATACGGCTACAAATTGGTAATGGTATGACTCACACTAAGTAACGCCTTGGTTAGCTGTAGTAATTTGTAGCGGTTGTTTCTGACAAACCACCACAAATTTGGCACTGTTGGAAATTATGCCCTAGGGGGCCATCATTGTACTTTAAACATTATTGTTATTTAAAGTATTTCTCCATTTTTTTATCATATCATTTGCATGTTTATTATGATGACTGTATCCTTGGATGTATCATAACGATTATCCTAAATGTCCTTGGTTGGTCATCTATGCAGGAGCGAGGATGAAATAAGACTAGTATGATTTTGAATAAGGTATGGAGATACGAATCAAAGTTTTAGGCACTTGTAAGAGTACAAGGTCTTGGACCGACCCACTTTGAGAAAGATGCATGGATTAAGTCATAAGCTTATATCATGTATAACCACGTCACAATGCCCTTTGACCTGAGATCATCGTCGATTCCTACATGAGCGTCGCTAATCTTTGACCTAGTCAAAAGTCACCTTTGACCGGGTAATGATAAAGGCTTCAATCGGGATTAGTGGTTTTCATGCAGAGAAATATGAATGGTCAAGATGAATTTGTCCCTCACATTTATAGAGAGATATTACTGGGCCCTCGATGAGTAAGTCTGAGAAAAGTATGGTCATACTACGATGGAAAGGAGTTTCCATTTCAATTGTTAGACTACTCAAGAATCGAGAAAGTAATGGTCAAGAACAGGAGGATGACACTATCCATGCTTCATCCTTGACCACATTATCACATGACAAAAGGGACGTGGCATGGTTGTATGATAGGTTGCATCATATCATCGATCTTCATATGAATTGGGTAGTCGTAATGTCTTGCAAGAAGCCGCTTGCGACTTGTGGGATGGTACAGTGTTGGCCTACACCCACACCCCCACACCCACACACCCACACACTATAAATTTGAAAATATTAATAATATTATATATATATATATATATATATATATATATAGATAATATTATTATTACGTAGTATTTGTATTTGTGTTGTATTTAATATATTTGATAAATTAAATAACTAAAACTAATAGAGATATCATATCTCATATTTAATTTTTGAAGATAGATATTGTAATACCCCAAAAATACGTATCATAATTTGGTAAGATTATACCTATAAAAAATAGGTGAATATGAGATATCAAATAATAAGATATAATTATCTTATTTTCTAAGGAAAAAATCTCTTGGAAATTAGAGAAATTAAGGGCCAAAGTACCAAAATGACCAAAATGCCCCTAAGGGACATAAATGATTTAGGAAAATTGTGAAAGCTATAAAAGAAGCAAGTAAAAATCTATTTGAAATAGGGAAGGATATTGTCCCTAATTTAGGTAATTTAATAAGTTACAAACTTGGAGAAATTGTAGAAGAATACTCAAAAAGTAAGGAAATGACCGTAATACCCCGTAGGTGCTAAGATAATGCAAGAGACATGAAAGCAAAAATGTCAATACAGAAGTTTTGAGGTAATGAAGCATCCTAATTAATAAAATTATCAACTAATGATAAGAAAGTAATTAGGAAATTATTGGCTAATTACTTAAGCTTAAGTAAAGGAAATTCAGGAATAATTATGTAAAACCCTTAAATTGGTGGTTTTTGGGTTGAAAATTAGTAAAAGTATATTTACTAATTACTTGGAAATTTTGGAGAAAAATAGTTGAATTTAGGTATTTTTAAGCCTAAATGCAAGAATGGACCAATGGGAAAATTCTGTAAAAATTATGTAAAAATAATTATTTAATTAATTAAATAATTAATTAAATAATTAATAAAAAAACGAAATATAAAAAAGGGCAGAAAAAAATGAAAAGAAAATAGAAAACTTAGTATGTAAGTTTTATTATTTTAATAATATAATTAATTAAAGTAAAAAGGGATGAATAGTAAATTAGAAATTAGGAAACGGGTCCTATCTAGAGATCTAGGAATGAGAATTCCAAATTCAAGGTAAAATATTGATCAGTGAGTTTTTACCTTCAAGTGACCTCTTCCGGAAGTTAATTCCGAGGCCGTTAGTGCTTTTTCCTAATAAGACGAAATAGGGAAATTCTGAGAAAAGGCCAGATAGCCAAGAGGACGAAAAGGTTATGTTGTGAAATTTGGAAAAGATTTGGGAATTTTCATGAACATATTTGGATTCAGTGATTTTTTCTGAAGAGATTGATGTTTCCGAAAACAAGTTTCGACACCGGACGCGTTTGGACACGTTTTTCGAGAAAGACTCAACTGGACTGTTGGAGCCCTATATGAAATCAAAATATAGGTCAACTTGGACATTTCTAATAAGTGAGAATATGTCTTCAAAGTTGTAAATCCAGAATTTTGGGATTTTTCCGAAATTACGCAAATCGGTACCGATCGGAAATTGGACTGAATGAGGACACTTGTCATCATTCAATTGGACCACCCTTGGCTTGTGGAGCAAGTGGCCGAATTGTGTGAGGTGTGTGGCCAAGAATCATCCTTCTAAATATTAAAGGGAAAATTACAACTTTGGACCCAAAATTTGAGAAGGGAAAATTACACTTTAGGACCCAAAATTTGCCTATATAAAGGCAAGAGTTCTCTTCATATTTCACACCATTTTCCCTTGTTTGGCTGAGCCTAGAGGGAGAAAGAAGAGAGAGAAGCTCGGAGATTTTTGCAATAAGCCCTGGAAAATTGTTCGGAAGTCTTCAACGGGTAAGTCTTTCGGGCTTTAGTTTTTAGTTTAGTAGTTAGTAGAATTGTTAGTTAGATTTAGGAAGTAGGTGACAAGATTCCTAAAAATGTTTTGATCCTTGTTTGCGTTGAAAAATATGCAGAGGTGTAAACATAGTAGGGATCGAGTCGCCGAAAAGTTGAAGCTTTCGCAGTTTTTCAAAAGTAGGGTTATAATGTTATAATAGCCTTTAAATTTCAAGTATGATTTGGGTATCATATGGGAGGGCTATTTTAGTCATTATTTTCAAGAATCATAATTGCGTCGAAGTTCTGGCGAAATTTCGGGAAGAAAATTTGCTAGAGTAACGAAGTGCTGGCGAAATTCCGCCAATTAGGGATATAGGGGCAAAATGGTAATTTTTACCTAAAATGCCAGTTATGTTGACAAATCACTAATAAAAGTGATATTACTCTTTTAGGACATCAAAAACTCGATTTGTCGCCATTCATACCGTCCAGAAGTGCCGCCGTTGGACGTTTCGCCTTTTAAGTAAACGTGCCATTTAGTCAAAAGTACCGAAGTACCATCAAACGAAGGTACGTTCGCGACGTACTGTAACACTGACTCTGATGCTTATAGTATGCTTATATATGATATGGATAGTTTCATAAGCCATGGGTGGAACTGCTCAGGCCATGCACAAGTGACTAAGGTAATAAACTTAGATAATCACTTATGACTTTACGGGTTATATTAAGTATAATACCGTCATGTTTTCCTAGCGCTACGGACACGACAGTACATCGTGGCACACCTGTTATATAAGCATGAGGTTAACCGTTACCTGAGATCCGATGAACGTTGGATCTCAGCTCTTACTATAGCATCATAACAAGGTCTGGAGAGAGAGACCATGGACGGAGGGTAAGAGTAAGCAGAGCAGACATCACACTTGAAGATGAAGACCACGTGAAGACTGAGTAATGATCGGCCGATGAAATATAAAGTCATAATCAGATAATGTATTAATCTTTATGAACAGGCAGATACGCCACCATTATTGTTATAATCAGTTACTCAATGTTTTTATTCCGCCGATGCTCTACTCTGATGTTTTTAAAAAAAAAAATTTGGCTCTGAAATTGGGATGTTACAGATATCATATCTCAAATTTAATTTATGAAGATAAATTAAATCAGCTTCCTTTTAATTCGGATTAAATAAATAGATTAGATTAAATCTGTTGGACAAATTTAATTAATATTATTTTAATCCAATTCAAATTTCAAAATTAATTAAGATTAATTTTGAATATATAATATGGCCCATTAGGGTTGGAAAACCCTAAGACAGCGAGGAAGACGTATGAGAAAGGCCACAAGAGAAACCCTAGAGAATAGAGAGAAAAACATTAGAGGCACTAGCACACTGCCTGTGTTGGGTTCTGTTCGTGTGGATACTGGTAGAGGGATATGGTTCGTTCAGTTGGCTTTTAATGATCGAACAAGACGCATACGAAAGGTACAATTCTAACTACTCGAATTAAACGCCATTGATAGATCCATGATTGAGATTCAATGTTTCTTTTGGTAAATTTCTTCTGCTGCTTGTACGAATCCCAACAGGCACCACAATGGCACCAAATTTGTAGCAATTTGGGTTAATAATCGCTATAAAAGACCAAAGGTCACGATCTAGTTTGGAGTTTATAGCAGTTCCAAAGAAGGCATAGCTAGTGTCAAGTAAAGCGAAGTAAGGTTTCAACATTTGTAGTGATTTATGTTGTAGTTTTTGGGTAACCGCTACAAATATGGCGTTGTTTTTTTGATTTGTAGTAGTTTGTATGATAAAACTGCCTCAAATATCGTAGCTATAAAAATGGTGTCACCCCTCATTTTGTAACTTTTAGCAAACTTGTGGTCCATGCGCGCTTTGAGAAAGTTTTCATCAGATTTAAGGTTTTGCTTCAAGTTGGAAGGAGCTCAATAGTCGAGGTTCGTAAAGTTACTTATTTTATTTCATTTTTAAGCTAAGTAGATTTGGTTTTACTAATTTTATTGTTATTTATTCACGTTTTTGTAATATTGATAAGTAACTGAGGCTGTTTGGTATGTGTAATATGTTTTTTATTGAACATTTTTCGTCCCTGTGTTTTTAATGAGTTAAAAAAAATATCGTCATAATTTTTATTTTGTTTGGTTAGGTGTAATTATATTATTAAAATATTGTTAAAATATGATAAATGGATTATGTCTTGTAAAATTTATTTTCTTTTTCTTTTATAAATATTAGATAGGTGTGATTGTAATTTATTTTTCAATATTGACAAAGTGTAATTATAACATTTTAAATTTATTAACTTAAAAATTATAATAAATTAACTGATAAATTATATTCAACTAAATTTGTATTAATTTTGAAAATCGAATGATTGTAGTTATCATCATGTCTTTCAGGAGAGATAAGGGGAAGTGGAAGGGTTATCTTGAGCATCCATCCAGATAACCTCTTCAGCCAGGGGATAGTTGTAACACCCCAAATTCCATACTACAAACTGTGTCGAACGACACTTGGTTTTAGAAAAATCATCAAAACTTGAGGTGCTACATCAGAGTACTGCGGAAAACGTAGAGCAATGCACTTGAAATTTGGACAATATATGAGTAACCTGATATAAAAAAATGTAATACCCTAAAAATCTGTATTATAATTTAGTAAAATTATACCTATCAAAAATAGGTGAATATGAGATATCAAATATTAAGTAATAATTAGCTTATTTTCTAAGGAAAAATCTCTAGGAAATTAGAGAGTTTAAGGGCCAAAGTGCCAAAATGACGGAAATACCCCTAAGGGACATAAATGACTATGAAAATTTGTGAAAAATCCTAAAAGGCAGTAAAATGGTTAATTGAATTGAGAGAGTATGCTATCTCTAATTATTGTAATTTGATAAATTATGAACTTGGAGAAATTGTTGGAAAATACTCAAAAATAAGTGAAATGACCATAATACCCTTGTAATTTATAAAAAATGCAAGAGGCATGAAAATACTAATATTAATACAAGAATATGAAGGTAATGAGGTGTTGTAATTTGGAAAATTATCAACAAGTGATAAAAGAATAATTAAGTAATATTGGGCTAATTACTTAAGCATAAGTAAAGGAAATTCATGAATAATTATGTAAAACCCTAAAAATGGTGGTTTTTGGTTTAAAATTAGTAAGAATGTAATTACTAATTAATGGGAGATTTTTGAGAAAAATGGATGAGTTTAGGTATTTTTAAGCCTAAATGCAAGAATAGACCAATAGGAAAATTTTGTAAAAATTATGTAAAAATAATTATTTAATTAATTAAATAATTAATCAAATAATAAAAAAAACGAAATAAAAAAAAAGGGCAGAAAAAAAAAGAAAAAGAAATGAAAAATACATATATGCAAGTGGTATTATTTTAATATTATAATTAATTAAAGCAAAAAAAAAGTGAATAGTAATTTAGAAATTAGGAAACGGATCCTATCTAGAGATCTAGGAATAGGAATTCCAAATTCAGGGTAAAATATTGCTCAGTGAGTTTTTACCTTCAAGTGACCTCTTCCGGAAGTTAATTCCGACGTCGATTGTGATTTTCCTAATAAGACGAAATAGGGAAAAATGCAGATAGACACATTTTTGGATATGAAGGAAATAAATTCTAACTCAACATCTAGGAATGAATTTGAATTTATATGAACATATTTGGAATCAGTGAATTTTTCTGAAGAAGTTGATGATTCCAGAAATATGTTTCGACACCGGACACGTTCGGACACGTTTCTCGAGAAAACTTCAACTGGACTGTTGGAGCCCTATATGGAATCAAAATTTAGGTTAACTTGGACATTTCTAGTAAGTGAGAACATGTCTTCAAAGTTGTAAATCCAGAATTTTGAAAGTTCTCCGAAATCATGCGAATCGGGTACCGATCGGGAAATTTTATTAGACCGGGGCTATAAAGCAACATAAGTCATTACTTTTGGACCACTCCATTTCAGCCACATCACCCAATTATTTCGTCCAAGAGGTTTCCATGGTCAAGGAATTTACACCATTTTCATGTTGATTTTCCATGGTTGTAAACAAGTTGGAAAATTCCTTATGTATCCCTTAGGTTTTCTATAAATAGGCATGACTTCCCTTCATATTTTCTTCACACCATTCTCCTTCATTTGGCCGAAATCTTAGAGGGAGAAAGAAGAGAGAGAAGCTCTGGAAAAATTCTGAAGAAGTCTTCAACGGGTAAGTCTTTCGGGCTTTAGCTTTCAAGTTCGAGTTTTTAGTTCGGTAGTTAGTAGAATTGTTAGTTAGTTCTAGGAAGTAGGGGATGAAATTCCTATACTTGTTTTTAGGCCTCATTGCATTGAAAAATATTCCTGAAGAGGTAAAAACATAGTAGGGATCGAGTCTCAGAAAAGTTGAAGCTTTTGAAGTTCTTTAAAAATAGGGGTTGTAATGCTAGAATAGCCTTTAATGTTTTAAGTATGATTGGATATCATATGGGAGGGATATTTTAGTCTTTATTTTCGGAAATCAAAATGGCGTCGAAGTTCTGGCGAAATTTTGGGAAGAAAAGTAGTCAGAGTAACGAAGTGCTGGCGAAATTCCGCCAATTAGGGGCATAGGGGCAAAATGGTAATTTTTACCTAAAATGTCAGTTATAATGCCAAATCACTAATGAAAGTGATATTACTCTTATAGGATATCAGAAACTCTGATTTGCTGCCGTTACGCCGAAGTGCCATTGTTGGACGTTTTCACGTTTTAGTAAAAGTACGTTTCGCGAAACACTTACGTCCGTCAACGAAGGTACGTTCGCGTACTGTAACACTAATCTAGTGCTGCTCATATGCATGTATGTGATAGGTACACTCAAGGATAGAGGCTCTGCCTAGAGTCACCGACTCGGATGGAGGCTCTGTTTAGGGTCACCGACTCAGATAGAGATTCTGCTTTGGGGTCACCGTTTTGGATAGAGATTCTGTTAAGGGTCACCAAACGGATAGAGATTCTGATTAGGGTCACCACTTATTTGTACTGCTCTTTGCTTATGATCTGTCATCATGAATCATACAACTGTTTTATACTCTTGTGTTGTTGTTCTGCTGCTTTGTCATGAATATTTGTCATTCCCTATACTGTTTTATTTGAGCATAAGGTTAACCATTACCTGAGATCCAATGCGTTAAATTGGATCTCAGCTGTAGCTTCAGGGTCGGATGGACCATGGATCGGAGATCGAGGCAAGCTACACGAGTAGGCTCATGGTTGGAAGGCATGTAGCACGAGTGAGCTCTGAGACGGAGATGTCACTTTATCGTTTTCCGTAATTACCTATGAGAAAAATAGGATCTCAGTATCAACATTGTATTACACTCTGGTTATCGTTTTAATGGGAATCAGTTACTCTTACGCTCCAAGGCTCGACTCTGATTTAAAAAAAAAAAAAATTGGCTCTGGAATTGGGATGTTACAAAATACCTCGACATATGACGATGCCGAGCGTATGCTGGTATATTAAAAATTTCCCGAAGGAATAATCATGTGATACAATATACAGAGCTTTGTACAATTACTTTTCACAAAAAGTAACTATACAACCTAGGTCAAGCCTTGACTAGACTTGGGGCAATAAACCTAACTCCGTTAACCGAACAGAATGGCCAGGTAAGTGTCTACCATGGGGGCCTCACCGACTTATACGGCGACTGATTGGCACACCCATGTAGACTAGCCTTGCCTTCGGCACCAAACTATTCGAAGTAACTTCATTAGACCCATGCCTGACATTAGGCTCTGATGATCTTCTTCTGGCTCTTGCCTCGACTGGTGTATTTCTACAACCCCTTCATTGTGCTTGTGCTGACATGCTCCTTTTTTTTAGCTATTTTAATGTGTTGTTTTTGTGATGTCATTTATCAACCAAATACCTTACTTATTATATTTAAATCCATGCCCTTTATTGTGTGCCGACAACCCTTTTGTTCAATAGTCATTAGATATGTTTTTAATCAACTAATTGATTAAAACAAAAGCCAACGCCACTTTCTTTGACTTTTGGGGCATATATAATTAACCTTTAATTAGCATTGAGATCAAGCATTTATATTTCCTTTAACTACAATTTCAATTATAGGATTGGTTCATTAGTTAAATCATGGTCATTAGTGATTTTATTAATCAAGCTTGATGCACTTTAATCTTTGCTTATTTCCATTGTCCTTTATCAAATTGAAGGCATTTGAAAATAACCTTAATTAGCACAAGCTAATTTCTCAATTAGAATTTGCTAATTCACTTTAATTTACCGAATTGTTTTCATAATATTTTCTTGCCTCTATTGGCCATAAAATAACCATTATTTTATGTGTTAATTATGTCCCATTTTAGTTTCCCTCTTTAAATTCCGGGGTAGTAATTTAATAAATTACCTAAATTAAGGGCAATATTCTTCCCTATTTCAAATAAATATTTATCTGCCTCTACATAATTTTCACAGGGTATTCTATAACCCGTAAATGCATTTAGGGACCTAATTGCACATTCTTAAACGTTTTAGCGACCTATTTACACATTATCTAATTTCAGGAGTAATTACCCTAAAAATAAGATAAATTCACCACAAGGTCTTTGAGACCTCAAATTCACCTATTTCCAATAGGTATTATTTACTCAATATGATACTTATCATAAATGAGATTTTCAGGGTATTACATTTCTCCCCCCGTTAAATAAAATTTCGGCCACGAAATTTGCGCGTATCACCCCGGAGAAATAACTTAGACCTTTAGTCTAACCCTCGTCCATGCATACTTACTTAGCACGCATCCCAACATTCCAACATCAGTTTTATCCAACTGGTACTCCGGTTAAATACAGGACTCACCTGTCCATTCTCATAGTACTTGGTTACACAAGCTTCACTACCTGCCTCATTCGACCTTTCGGTTTATCACACACTAGCCTTTCGGCTCAATCTATTACCTGATACAATGAATGTCATCTGACATTTAGCATTTCACACAATGCTAAGTATCATCGGTCTTATGGCCTAGAGACACCGTCCCATGCATACTTACACATTAGGTCTTATTGCCTCGAGCCTCTGTTCGTCTACTTCATCTGAGCCTTTTCCTATCCAAGCTCTCAGACTACTTTCTTAACACGATGGCTGACGGCTACTATCTGGCTTAACCAGCTCACTTTCCTATTGGTTCCTGTTCCTATATCAAAATTTCCAACTACACCGCTTTTCACACAATAGCTTTGACGAGCCTGTCATTGCTACTTAAAATCATTATGTTGTCTTATTTTCAAATTTCACATAATGAAAATTTTCCATGGTTTTAGTACACTTCGCAATCTGCACTTTACCAAAAAGTAACAGTGCTATCAAACTTTCAAACTTAATCGCTGCTAACGAATTCATGAAAACGTATTTACTACCGGCTCAAAAACTTTGACTACCGCACATACCTTTGAGGGTAGAATTTACTTTACAAATTTCTTTAACAATTGAAAGTTCACGCCACCACTTCAACTACTTGGTACATGCGAGCGTCTTATCCCAATCCCCATATCTCGGTCTCCGCAATCTGCAGCATGCAGTCAAATGATGTGGGAGAATTTCCGCCCCCTCCTAGAAGGAACCCAGCGTCCGTGCTGGAACATAACCCTATCTACCAGAACTTAGTCCAGACATAGTCAGGTTCTGGTGCGGTTTTCATCTCCTCAACGCAAATCCCTCAAAAACCCTTTGTTCAAAAAGAACCTTTATCAAAGGCCAGCGATTCAAAATATCTGGCAAGACCCAGCAAACCGTGTACATCTACAACAACTTCTGTCCTTCCAGTTTTGTACTACCACAACATAGTTGAAAACCCAGTTTCAAACTCTAGGTTACAACAAAACCCTCTTCATAAGACACCACTATTTCAAAACTTGATCATCACTGTGGTCTCAAAATCCGTTGAAACAAACATTCCATTTGAAAACTCTGTTCCAAAATTCACAAGTTCGAAAATCAATTTCAAAGATTTCAAATACAGCGGGTGTATTGGCAAATTCGAATTTCCATCTTTAAACGTTTTCAGGAATCAGACAACTAATCTGAGAAGATCATTTACAAGTTCATTGCATTCGGACCTCTGTCCTTGGCTACTCCACATTCGGCTATTCCGGATATCGTCCGCTATTCTCGGGTTTCATAGTCTTTTCAAGACACTACTCGGCGTTCATGGTTTAACAACTGTGAGTTTCTACCGGCCTATAGACATAATAGTTTCACAGGACTTAAGGTCTTCAATTGAACGTATACATATGTCCAATGACCTATAGACTTCCTGGTCTTAAAGGTCCTACTACCCATCACAACATTTGAGAGACACATATTACCTCCTTGCCCTTACTAGAACATACCCAACCTCATGCAGCTTCAACTACAATCTTGTCATGTCGTACTTTGATATATAGTGTGTCCCGAGGCGCCCACACACCGCGGTCAACACCAAAAATACCAAAATGTCTCCATGGCTCCCATACACCATGGCAACACAGGATATCATAAATGTTTTCATGGTGCCCATACACCATGGCAACACAAGATACCTCCTACTTAATGACACGATCGTGGTCTGGTTGCATTTGAAACTAAGAGCTACGCTGAAACTAAGAGCTATGCTAGAGCACCCTATGGCGATGTACTAGATTTCATAAACCTTTTCTCTAGGGAACCTATTAGATGCGGAATTCGTTATAATGTACTTACCTTGAGAATCGATATACTTGGTAGCTCTCTTTGTATGGTTCGTTATCGCGGCAGCTGCACTAAACGGTTTGTTGCCGTGGTGGCTCTACCCCACGGTACTTTACACGGCGCTTCACTCAATCCCTCCGACTGGTCAGCTCCTCCGGTCAGAATCCCTCCGTAGGTAGACCCCCCTTGATCAAAACTCTCCGTAGGTAGCCATCTTCGATCAAAACTTCCTATAAGTAGTACTGTCTTCAACTGATCGTCTCTGTATCATTACAACGAGAACTCGAATCTTACCAGATTCCTACCCCTTAGTGATTTCGTACTCGGTTATTTCTTATTTCTGCCATCTTTCTGGGGTAACTCTACTTACAAACTTCCACTACTAGTCTATCTCCAGGCAATATCTACATCTCAACTTTTCCCTATCGGGTAACCACCCACTTCTTAGGGAAATTTATTGGTTACTAACATCACTATGGTTTATTGGTCTCACCTTGAAACCATAACCCATAGCTACTGGGGTTTCATCTATCGTATGGTTCCGTTAAGGAACTGATTCTCAGGTATTTAAAACCTAAGGTATCCCCACTTATTTTTCCTCAGGGTTCCTACTCTCAAGTACTGGAACATAGGAAATGCTTAGTCACTATCTCTCCTTCACCACCGTCAAGGACTTAGTCAAAGACCCTTGTCCCCGGAGCTATGCCCCGTTGCACGCATGATGTTTAGCCTTTACAAGGCAGGGATTGTCCCCTTAGGGTAACTTAATAACTCTTTGTTCCTACATGGAACTTAGTCAACAGGTCACTGTTCTTACAGGGAAACCTAAGCAGTACCGACTTCCTTGTACCGCTTCCCTTTGAAACACTGGGTGAGTATTTCATTCAGACTCCTGTATCAGAAGTCCTAGATTTTAGCAACAGAAGCCATATTCTGTGTTGTCTCTCCATTCTCTGGGTCTTAACTTACCCGACTTAACCCTTTTCCTTCAGAGTATACGTCCTTTTTGTATCACAATACCAGTATTATATCAGTACTCTTAACCTAGTTGTCCATACAATGCTCAGAGACTAGCTATGAAGCTAGCTTTGATACCAAAGTGAAACACCCCAAATTCCATACTACAAACTGTGTCGGACGACACTTGGTTTTAGAAAAATCATCAGAACTTGAGGTGCTACATCAGAGTACTGCGGAAAACGTAGAGCAATGCACTTGAAATTTGGACAATATATGAGTAACCTGATATAAAAATACCTCGACATATGACAATGCCGAGCGTATACTGGTATATTAAAAATTTCCCGAAGGAATAATCATGTGATACAATATACAGAGCTTTGTACAATTACATTTTACAAAAAGTAACTATACAACCTAGGCCAAGCCTTGACTAGACTTGGGGCAATGAACCTAACTCCGTTAACCGAACAGAATGGCCAGGTAAGTGTCTACCATGGGGGCCTCACCGACTTATAAGGCGACTGATTGGCACACCCACGTAGACTAGCCTTGCCTTCGGCACCAAACTATTCGAAATAACTTCATTAGACCCATGCCTGACATTAGGCTCTGATGATCTTCTTCTGGCTCTTGCCTCGACCGGTGCATTTCTACAAATCCTTCATTGTGCTTGTGCCGACATGCTCCTTTTTTTTAGCTATTTTAATGTGTTGTTTTGGTGATGTCATTTATCAACCAAATACCTTACTTATTATATTTAAATCCATGCCCTTTATTGTGTGCCGACAACCCTTTTGTTCAATAGTCATTAGATATGTTTTTAATCAACTAATTGATTAAAACAAAAGCCAGCGCCACTTTCTTTGACTTTTGGGGCATATATAATTAACCTTTAATTAGCATTGAGATCAAGCATTTATATTTCCTTTAACTACAATTTCAATTGTAGGATTGGTTCATTAGTTAAATCATGGTCATTAATGATTTTATTAATCAAGCTTGATGCACTTTAATCTTTGCTTATTTCCATTGTCCTTTATCAAATTGAAGGCATTTAAAAATAACCTTGATTAGCACAAGCTAATTTCTCAATTAGAATTTGCTAATTCACTTTAATTTACCTAATTGTTTTCACAATATTTTCTTGCCTCTATTGGCCATAAAATAACCATTATTTTATGTGTTAATTATGTCCCATTTTAGTTTCCCTCTTTAAATTCCAGGGTAGTAATTTTCAGGGTATTACAATAGTAGTAGACGTTAGCACCCCACGAGGCGACAAGACCCTATACCACTGTTGGTCGAATTTTGATGAGCACAATTTATGCCATGTTTTTCCTATGATGTGAGTTTAAATGCATCTTATCTAAGCAAATATGTCATAATTCATGCATATAGGGAAATGTAGGGTGAATCTCACTAATTATGTTTGTACAAGCATCCCATACATGTGCATAAGAAAAGAAAAAGTTTGAGGTTTTAAGTGAAAAGTGCATAGCATAGTCGATATAATGCTATAGCATTGGGCTAGCCATAGCAAGCCGCAATACAATGCAACCCGAATGTTATAGCACGTAAGAGAGGCTATGCTATGCGCTATGTACTCTGACGTTTCCTCAAGGTTGTTTCAGGAGATTAGGTATAGGTCGTTGGACGGACGTTAGATAACGGTTGATTACTGACACACGAAATTAGAAGATCGGAAGATCGAGGGTAAGATTTGGGGAATCCTACAATATCAGCAGAATTACTCAAACGAATTTGGAAAGCGGGCCAGTTGGACCTGACAGATTTGGAAAGGCCCAGCTCACTGAACATACACCGCAAGGAACCATAACTATAAAAGGAAAAGACGGCCAACCCTACAGATTATCGAGTAGTCAAAGAGTCAAAGGAATTCCTATTCGGCTAGACTCGAAAGAAGAAAGAGAGGAGCTACGAAGCACGAGAGCACCAGGATAGCCCAAAACCCTTCCTTGTTGTGAGACGGAGACAAGAAGACATGGAGTTGTCATGTGACAAGCTTCCCCTACACTGTCGAACCCTCCGGTGAACTTTTTGTTTTCCTTTGTTAATTTTTAGTTATTCTTTTGTCATGGGCTATTCTGTTGTGATATGTTTTGTGATTCCCTCGTCAGTCATGAACTAAATTTCCTTTGACTGAGCAAGGATGGATTCTTGAGTGTAGAATGAACCCATTTTTCTAGTTCGTTAATTAAATAAATTCAGTTTGTTTATCAGTATTTTAACTTCTTGTTGATTAGCGGAAGCTAAGGGCTAGATCAATGGCCTCGGCTTACTGGAAGGGAGTGGGGGTTAGACATTTGATAGGCAGTGCTTACTGGGCAGGCTGGTGCAAGACTTGACCTATCATTATAGGCTTCAGGAAAGGGTCTACCACTCATAGCCATACACCTTGATTAGGAATGATAATCCGAACTAGAAAATCACCATAGGAATATGGGAGAAGTAAAGCTAGGACTATACGTACAGGATGCGGAAGCTTTTGCAAAGCATAATGGTAGGTTAACTGAATAACATTGTGAAAGGAGGCTATGTTGTAGCATTGCTGTAACACCCCAAATTCCATACGTCAAAAGGTGTCGGATGACACTTGGTTTTAGAAAATTCGACAGAGTTTGAGGAGCTACATCAGAGTACTGCGGAAACGGAGAGCATGTATTAACATTTTGACAATGATGAGTAGCTGATATAAACATACCCGACATATGATGATGCTAGGCATATGCTGGTATATTAAAAAAAATTCGAAGGAATACATGTGATACAATATACAGAGCTTTGTACAATTACATTTCTCAAAAAGTAACTATACAACCTAGACCAAGCCTTGACTAGACTTGGAGCAATGAACCTAACTCCGTTAACCGAACATAATGGCCAGGTAAGTGTCTATCATGGGGGCCTCACCGAGTTCACGGCGACTTATTGGCTGACCCACATAGACTAGCCTTGCCTTCGGCACCAAACTATTCGAAGTAACTTTATTAGATCCATGCCTGATAACAGGCTCTGTTAATCTTCTGCCAGCTCTTGACTCGACCGGTGCATTATTACGATCTTGCCCCTTGGTTCCTCTTTAAGACTCCGTCTCGGTGCCTTCTCTGTTCCTGATCCTTACTTGTACTAACATTTAAGACTGAGGTCCAATGCCCATACATCGAACCTCAGGTAACGGTTAACCTCATGTTTATATATACAATATACGAGTTATAGCTATTCATAACATAAACAGTATATACAAACAAGCGTATCCCAACAGCACATAAGCCCCCTGGCAGATATGTCACACCTAGCATACGTTTCACACCTAGCAAGCGTATCCCGATACCCAGCAAGCATAATCATAACAACAGTACATGAACATACCACAGAGCTATCAGCTACCTCATATAAGCATACCATACACATAGCACATATACACATACAATAACCATCAGAGTTAGTGTTACAGTACGCGAACGTACCTTCCACCGTGAAATGGCCAAACGTCCGGCCCTTTGAACCTGACTCCGGACCTCCCGGATATCCTAAAGGGTAATAACGTATCCATTAACTTATAAACAATATCCTAACGGATATCTTAGTCACAAATGACTATTTTACCCCTGACTTCGCTAACCGGCGAAATTTCGCCAGAGCTTCGCTATTTTGACTCTAATCTTCCAAAATTTTGCCATATCTCTTTCTCCAATATATTTTCGAAATTAATATCATATTTAACCCTAAAACATGATATCTAAATTAAACTTGGAAGATTAAAGATCAAACTAACATTTCTACTATAACTACCGAACTAAAACTAGAACTTGAAACTAGGGACCAAAGAAATTACCCAGAACTTCGCTACTCCTTCTCCAGAGCTCCTCCTTCTCTCTAACCTCTCTCTACATTTCAAAATCACTCTTGAGATTTGGTGTGAATTTTCAAGAGCAAATGAGGCCTATTTATAGAAAATTCCTATGGCAACTTTGGTAATTTCTTCCTACTTCATTGACAAGTTTATGATGTCATTGATGAATTCATCTTACTTCTTTGACAAGTTTATGATTTCATTGATGAATTCATCTTACTTCTTTGACAATTTTATGATGTCATTGATGACTTCATCTTATCCCTTAAGGATTTTCTTTTACCGATAAATTTCCCTGCTCAGTGTTCTAATCGCATAATCGTAAATAATCTCAAAAATTCATTAACGTAGTCTTGGAGGTCTATTCTTCCTCTTGAGAAATATTTGGGTTAACAAAATTTATGATCCCATTAAGGGTATTTCCTAGCCTGTTAACCATTTTAGGATAAACGCTGTCGGTTACGGAAATGACTTCGGGAAACACCAACTTCGGGACAAAAATTCACTTGTCTACAATATGTCCTGATCTTAGAAACCTAATTCAATGATTTCAAGATAGGATTTAATTTCTATCGGTTCTCATTTATCCTGTTGGCCTTTATCAAAATATCTTTATATTTCTTACATTTTTTCCTTCTCTTGCTCAACCCTTTTCACACACACATATTTCTCTTCTTTTCCTTCTAGCTATTTCGAAATTCATGCTTATTTTTGGCCAAAAGATGTTGCTTCCCACTTGCACAAATATTCTACATCCATGTGTTCCCATTGGTTGATTCAATTTGGCAAGGATTTAGGCTTTAGGTATTTCTTACTCATGCTTACTTATTTAGTAATTATTCCCATGCAAATCTTGACCCTTCATTGGTCACTAATCTTTAATTAGGGTTTATACATAATTAACTTGGAATATCACCTTTATTCATGTCTAAACAATTAGCAATTAATTACTTATTTAATCACTTACTAATTGTTGATAATTTTCTTAATTAGGATTAATCATTTTCTCACAACTATTTTACTGACATGGGTAATTTATGCACCATGCATAATATTAAAAATCATGGGGCAACTTATGTTCCCCAAAATAATATTAAATTTTGCCTCATTATTCTCCAAGGAAAATAATCCCATAAATTACTTAAATTAGAGACAACATACTTTCCTATTTTTAATAAATATTTAATTGCCTCTTAGGATTTATCATAACATTTTCAGGGTATTTTCTGACCCATAAGTGTATTTAGGGCTTTTGGCACTTTATTTCTTCTTTTTTCAAGAGAATTTACCCTAGAAAATAAGATAAATACATCTCAAGATTTGAGACCACATATTCACCTATTTCCAATAGGTATTTATTATCAAAATATAATATTCCAGATAAATAATTATCCGGGTATTACAAGCAATAATTGTACGACATAATTGCTATAGCAATGCGTTAAGGCAAACTGGGGGAGTAATATGCTTAGGATGAATTCCGAGCTTAGCCAATCTTTTAACTGATATCTTCTTGCGACTACGATCAATTGTTTATTTTCCTATTTTATAGTTATAACCACAAAAACTCCCAAACCAACTCTATTTTCCTTTCCTTTTATACACGACTATCTACAGAAACTAGTCTCATCATCGGTATCTCGGTCTCGTGGGACAATACTCTACTTACTCTTTATTACTTGTTTGACTGGTTCACTCGCCATCAAGGAAATTGACCAACAAATTCCCTTATGGAAAGTGAACCATTCGAACAAGTAATATAGAGTGAGTAGAGTATCGCCCCACAGAGACTGACAATACCGAGAATGATGTCAATTTCAAATGACAAGTGTGTTGTGTGAAAATTATATTTGGTTTGGTTGTTTTAGCTATTTCTATTAATATGAAATAATCATAAGTTGAAGGAATATATCAGTTTAAAAGTAGATTGAGCTCGAATTTCATCATAAGTTGTGTCATTCCTCTAGTTTGCATACACCGCATTGCTATAACAATTATGCTACACAACATCCGCAATGTTACAACATAACTACTTTTCACAATGTTATTCAGTTAACCCACCACTATCCTATACAGAAGCTTTTGCAATCCTATAAATATAGTCCTCGCTTTACTCTCCCATATTCCTATGGCGATTTCCAATTCAGTCTGTCTGATTAGCTCTAGGTGTTTTGGTTATGAGCAGAAAATCCATTCTTGGCATCTACAGTTTAGGTTAAGTCATGCACGGGCTTGTCCAGCAAACACTAACAGAGGTCTAACCTTGACTCCCGTCCGGTAAGACCAAGACCATAGAGATAACCCTTAGCGTCTGCTAATCGGTTATGAATTAAAACACTGTTAAGCAAAATTAATTTATTAAAATAAATACTAACAAATTGGGTTTATTCTACAACTCATAAATAAATGCCCACTCAACCAAAGGAAATTTAGGTCATGACTGATGAGAGACAAACAAAGCATAATAGCAGAGAATAGCCCATGGTAGAATTATAAAAAGGAAAATAACAAAGAAAACAAGGAAGCTCGTCGAAAGGTTGACGGCGTAAGAGGCATCCTGTCACGCGATATCTCTACGTCTTCTATGTTTCGTCTTGCTTTAAGGAGGAATTCGGTCTGGTCTGCTGTCCTCTCGGTCGGTCGTCTCTTTCGTTCCTTCTGTGTGAGTTCAGTCGGATATGAATTTTTTTGATTGCTTGACTCACACGACCTCCACCCCTTTAGGTTTTGCCGCGCTTTCCTCTTATAGTTAGGTCTCCTTAGCTGCACGTCCAATGAGTTGGGCCTTTCAAATTTGTCGGGTCCAAGATCTTAGATTCTTTTGATTGATCCTTCTTTAAGTTCCACAAGATTCTTCAAATCTTTCTATCGATTCTCCGCATCTTCTGGATTCAACTTGAGTCAATCACCGTCTTTACTTGCGCCTGGATGAGCTGTCTTAATTTCATGAAAACTCACGAAGAAAGATTTAAATAACTTAGCGCATAATTCTACATCATTTATGATGCTACAACATAGCGGTCACATTATATTGCTAGCGCAGTTGTAGGCATACCATATGCTATACCATTGTATCCGCTTCGTTATGCGCTATCAGGGTAAACCATAAAGTGGTCATTTTCTTATGTACATGAGTAGGATAATGATATAAATGCAACAATTTGTAAGATATGTTAGATATGATTAGTTTTAATGATATCTTATATAGATGTCATTATCCAGAGCAAAAAGTCTGTACCATATGCATTGACTAACTCTTGTGTTTAATGTAGGTTAGTCCAAGTTAAATTATACAGAATGATCAAGAAAGGAAATTGAATAAATAAGAACTTGTTAAATATTATGAGAATATCAATATTCAAGTCTCTATGATCAAATAGAAGTTGGAACGGCTCAATTCGGAGTTAAAATAAGCAAGTTCAAGCTTCCCGATGAATAGTAGTTTGCTACAGTAAATTGCTACAGTCCTAGCTCATTTTCTCGCATAAACAAGGTCTTACTCGAGTACAAAAATGCCATACTCGAGTAACATCATTTTCAGCTACTCTGTTTCACGTTTCACTCAGACGAGGTCTGGTAATTCAATGATATCTCTCCAACCAGAAGTTTGATTGAGGTGAAACTAATTTTTTTTGAAACAAGACTCCCAATTAGTCATTTTGACAAATATTCAAGCCCAAAGGATTTAAGATAAGAGAGCTATGAATTTTACAAGTTGCCACATCAATCAACGTCACACTGCAGACCCAACTTTAGTAATTTGAGTGTATCTCACAAACGAAATATCCAAATGAGCTGAAACCAGTGCCATTGGAAACTAGACTTAAATAAATTTTCAAAAACATCAAGAGGATGAGAAAAATAAGATAAATTGAAGGATATATGATATTTTCAAGTTGACGGTCAGTTCAGGATATTGCAAAAAACAAACGCTGATCAAGAACAACCTCCATTCATCTGATGATAACGGACGAAATACAATGAGTTTGGAGCTGATTCTTCTTGCAATAGAATGAAGACTTAAAGAGCTTTCTGGGCAGGGGTAGTTTTCCAAAGTTGGAGCTATATCAAAGATGTCATGCTCACTGGAAATTGACTATTGTGTTGCCAATATTCTTGTATCTTGAAAGTCTCTACATTCTGGAAGTTGAGCTTTGTACTAGAGAGTATTATGCTTATTCACACATGATCAGAAGCCTCAAAGATAGAAGTGTACTCGATCAAGGTTTCTATGTTGCTCGAGCATGGTACTTGAGAAGAAGCTGTCAGCCTACTCAAGCAGTCACAATCCTCCATCTTAATTGCTCTCTATCTGAGGTATACTTGAGCAAAGTCTAAGAATTGCTCGAGCATACTACTCGAGCATGGTAAACTTGGTACTCGAGCATACATATTTCTTTCATTGTTTCTTCTCTGTCTGACTAACGCTCGAGCAATTTTTAGGTCTACTCGAGCAGCCTATTCAAGCATAATGTAAATGCTACTCGAGCACTAACAACAAACACTTCTGATTGAGTAAGGAAAACCACGTTACTCGAGCAATAGAAATTCAATGCCCGAGCAAGGTGCTCAAGTATGGGTCCGATATTGCTTGAGCATGAGTGACTTTCACACTTTTGCAAAGTCTATTTACACACGTTTGGTCGAGCAAGCAAGACCATCTACTCGAGCATGGTTCATCGTCTATCAGAACACATAGTAATCATGAAATCGTGAATAAGTTATCATTCGTATCTATATTTAAATCTCATTTATATTATTTCTAATAATATTTTTGAGTAGAGTTTAGTTGATTAACCATGCTAGCCTAAAAGTTTTGTAGGTTTGTAAAATTTCTAGGGCTACTTCCCAGTAGCTAAACTTAACTACATCAAAAGGTCTTTTCAGGTTGTAATGCGTGTAGTGGCAATGTGTGGATGATTTGTTGAAGATGAAATAGGCTATAGCATGGTGCCGAGACAGTCTTTACAATACCTAGTCATGATGTTGCGTCTCAACATGCCCTATTCAGTGGTGATGTCTTATGCTGCAATTTTTTTTAAGCATGCATCACCTTGTAACGATTTTGTTACAATGGGTGATATGCTATAACATTTGCAATGCGTATCTTTTCCTTAGCTACTTGTATGGTATCTGTTATATAGAATTTTGTGTGTGGCTCAAAGGGGATGACAATAAGAGTATGATGATAGTGTCTTGTTTATGGAATCAGAGGGTGAAAATTGAATGCCTTTTGTCCTATGCAGTTTGATTCAGATGCAGGATATCAAAGCCAAAGAAATCAGACAAACCGAAGAAAGTTCTTAACACTAGCAGGCATGCTCACAAAATAATGAAAGTTAGGCTCAAAATTTCCTTCCATACGGCTCACTCTATACTCCCCCTCACTATAACTTTGCCTTACACTGATTAATCTAGTACCGTTAGTTTCCCAAGTCTTCACAATTCAGTTCCCTTAAGAAGATTCTATTCTACCAGTTCATTCAGACAATTGCTCCACTGCTATAAGTGTCTGTTTATGCTCTAATTACAAGTTTAAAAAGTTCAAAAAAATTTTGTTCCCCTAAATTGTAGTAAGCTAAGTTAGCCATTCAAAGTTTAGAATTTTACGAGTATACGAATTCAAAGTTTAATAAGGATATTCTCTCCTTAGACAATATAAAATCAAAAGCCATTTTTAGAGCTCCTAGAGAAGGCAATTGTTATGCACTTAACCTTTCTAGAGATGGCTCCACTTTTGAAAAATGTTTTGTTAGTAATTTGGATGATAGTTGGTTATGGCACAAGCGTTTAGCTCATGTCAATATGATCCAACTTGACAAATGACTTAAAAAGGATTTAGTGATTGGTGGTCCAAAACTTCTCTTGAAAAATGATATGATTTGTGGTGCATGTCAAAAAGAAAAACAAACTAAATCTTCTTTCAAATCGAAAAATGAAATTTCAACTTCTAGACCTTCCAACTACTTCATATGGATCTAGTTGGACCAGCTAGAGTAAGAAGCCTTGGTGGCAATCTATATACTTTGGTCATAGTTGATGATTTTTCTAGATTTGCATGGACTATATTTTTATTATCTAAATATGAAACGTTTGATTAGTTTGTTGTTTTTGCCAAGAAGGTCCAAAACGAGAAAGGCTTTATTATTTTAGGAATTCAAACTGATCATGGAGGTGAATTCGACAATCATGCCTTTGCTGAGTTTTTGTGACAACATGGGGATTGATCACAATTTCTCAGCTCCGAGGACTCCTCAACAAAATGGTGTTGTGGAGAGAAAGAATCGAGTCCTCACTGAGATGGCAAGAGCAATGCTGAATGAGAACAACACCTCACAAGTGTTCTGGGCTGATGCAATGAGTACGGCTTGCTACATCTCAAATCGGGCATACCTCCGAAAGAAGCTGAACAAGACTCCTTATGAGCTATACAAAGGAAGAAAGCCGCCAAATCTGAGTCATCTACATGTGTTTGGATGTAAGTGCTTCATCCATAACAATGGTAAGGATAACTTGAGAAAGTTTGATCCCAAGGTGGATGAAGGTATATTTTTGGGTTATTCCAATAGAAGTAGAGCTTATAGAGTCGTTAACATTCATACTCACATTGTAGAAGAGTCTATGCATGTTGCATTCTGTGAATCCAAATATGACAAATCCAAGGATGACGATGAGGACAATATTTTGAAAAATCAATTCTTTTCGAAAACTACTCCTGCTTCTATTGAAAATCCAGAAAATGTTTTCGAAGTTGATCCTCAAAACAATTTGGAAAATCCTGATCAACCTAAACCTAGAGCTTGGAGATTTATAAGGAATCATCCTTTAGACCAAGTTATAGGTGATGTTAATCAAGGTGTAAGGACCAAAAGCAATACTTTGAATGAAGTTACCTTTTCTACATTCATTTCGAAAATTGAACCCTCTAAAATTGATGAAGCCCTTTCAGACAATGATTGGGTGATAGCAATGCAAGAGGAGTTACACCAATTTGATAGAAATCAAGTTTGGGATTTGGTACCTAGGCCTAAGGACCATCCGGTCATTGGCACAAAATGGGTATTCAAGAACAAACGAGATGAGTGAATAAGGCAAGATTGGTTGCTAAAGGCTATAATCAAGAAGAATGAATTGATTATGAAGAAACTTATGCTCCAGTGGCAAAATTGGAAGCCATAAGAGTTCTTCTAGCCTTTGCTTGTGTCAAAGGATTCAAGCTCTATCAAATGGATGTAAAAAGTGTTTTTCTAAATGGATTTATTCAGGAGGAAGTTTATGTGGAACAACCTCCTGGTTTTCAAAATGAACATCATCCAGATCATGTTTATCGCCTTAAGAAAGCTCTTTATGGTATTAAGCAAGCTCCTAGAGCTTGGTATAAGCGATTAAGCAAATTCCTTCTTGATCAAGGATTTGTTAGAGGAAAAGCAGATACAACTCTCTTTATTAAATGCAATAAAGTTGGTGAAATTTTAATTGTCCAAATTTATGTTGATGACATTATATTTGGAGCTTCTAATGATGTTTTGTGTGAAGAATTTGCAAAGAATATGCAGGGAGAGTTTGAGATGTCCATGATGGGAGAACTCAATTATTTCCTTGGTCTGCAAATCAAGCAAAGATCGAATCGATCTTCATTTCTCAGACCAAGTATCTCAATGATCTGCTAAAAAAATTTGGAATGAACCAATGCAATGGAGCGGACACTCCAATGAGTTCAACCACTTCCTTGGATGCTGATGAGAAGGGAACTAATTTCAACATTACAATATATAAAGGAATGATAGGTTCATTGCTCTATCTCACCGCAAGTCGGCCAGACATCCAATTCAGTGTTGGGATGTGTGCAAGGTTTCAATCTGCTTCTAAGGAGTCGCATGCTGAAAATGTGAAGAGAATCTTCAGATACCATGCTGACACAAAAACTCTTGGATTTTGGTTTCCCAAAGGTCAACCTGAACATTTGGTGGCCTACTTAGATTCAGACCATGCTGGCTACAAGACGGATAGAAAGAGCACAAGTGGCCAATGTCAATTTCTTGGTGGCTCACTTATCTCCTGGTTCAACAAGAAGCAAACAACCGTATCTGTATCTTCAACTGAAGCTGAGTATATTGCTGCATCAAGTTGTTGTGCTCAAGTCCTATGGCTCAAGCAACAACTCTCTGACTTGGGAATTAATTTGAAGATCCCAATTTTGTGTGACAACACAAGCACACTAAGCTTGGACAAGAATCCAGTTCGACATACAAGGACCAAGCATATTGATGTGAGATATCATTTCATAAGGGATCATGTTCAAAAGAAAGATGTCAAAGTCATGTTCATCCCAACTCATCTTCAACTTGCTGATATCTTCACCAAACCATTGGCTAAGGAGCAATTTAATTTTATTAGAAGAGAATTGGGAATGGTAAATCCCAATGAGCTGTAAGTATTTCTTTTCTCAATGTTAGTTATGGTTTTGATGTTTATTAGTTGCTAATTTAAGCTTCGGAGTGTGTAGTAGTGTTTTATGCATGAGGTTTGAATAACTAAAGTTTGTTGTCAAGAGACGCAAACTCGAGTTTTGAAACAAAACTCGAGTTTATCGGGGCCAGAAAAGAATTGCGAAGATGGGCAAAATGGAAACTCGAGTCGTTAAGTGAGTAACTCGAGTTTCGGACAGACAGAAAACCAACCTAGAGTTTTGAAAATTGGAAACTCGAGTCATTTAGTACTTAACTTGAGTTTTGGCGAAATAGATAGCAACACACTTGTTGAAGCAACATCAAAACTCGAGTCAGTAAGTGGAAACTCGAGTTTTGGTCTCGGAAGTTCAAAAGTTCATAGTATACTTTTGAAGTCCAGGTAAGCTTTCGTGCTTTATTTAAATTTGACTGTTCACAAACTCTCTTCAAAACTAAAGTTTGCCCTAGAGTTTCTCTGAACCTCTCATCTTCTTCCTCTCTTTCTGAATCACATTCCGAACATGGCTCCCAAGAAATCCTCCAAAACCTCTAAAGAAGCTTCCAACTATGAAGCTTCTCCTTCGCCTCCTCCACTCACACGACCCACACAGATGAAGAGTACACCCAGGCGATTCCACTATAGGATTGACAAACAAATTCATGGAATTCCATCGTATCAGACAACCTCTTCGCCCAAACCAAAGAGTGTCTCATTTCAAGAACCATCCCAAACTCAATCCAAGCGAGCATCTAATTCTGTGAACGAAGAATCAAAAGGGAAACAGAAGGAAGGTGTTCCTCCACAGCCTCACAAGAAGAAAAGAGCTGGCAGAGGAGAAGGATCATCTAAAGCTACCTCCAATCCTTCTCAGTCTTCACAGAACCCCACGACAATTCCAGATGCTATTACAGAAATCTACCTCCATACCTCTGCACCTGAAGGTTTTGTCTTTGAAAACGCTTTCCTTACAAATGATCAAGATATCAAATTCAAAGAAAATTATTTGAAAAAGGAGTTCTGTCCCATAGTGTCTGTATATTTAGACAAGATTAGGGAAAATTGCAATGTCAACCTTTCCCCTTGGTTGAAACCCTATGAATCTTTCTTGTCTATAACTGCTCAATATTGTCCAAATATCATTCGAATGTTCTATTTTAATATGGAATGGGACAATTTGGAGGATAATGACCAAAACTCGGTAGAAGAACGAGTTTCTACTCTTTAAGGGTATCAAGTTCACCTTATCTGCAGCTATCATAAATGCTATTTTGAAGATTTTCAATCCTCCTCCTCCTCCCACAATTAAATATTCAAACAAGGAGATCTTCGAAATTTTGAGGCCAAATGAACCTGTTCCTGCAAATCAATTGGCTCATTTATCATTTACTCCAATATCTATGCACCCTATTCATAGATTGTTCTGGTATATCTACTCTAGGAACATGATTCAAAAAGGTGGGAATTTCACCCACTTTGCTCAAAAGGATTATCCACGTTTTGCTGCAATAGTCAATAAAGTTCCTATAAACCTTGGGCATTGGATATTTCAAGAGATGATCAAGTTTAGATTCTCCTCTAGACGACCCTCCCATATTCCTTTCCCTTCCCTTGTATCTGTGATCTTGTTTTATCACAAAATCTGATATGTGGGTGCTCCTGACACAATGAGGACTCCCATTGTCTTTGGGAAATGTCAGCTTAATCTGATGAGGATCACCTTTGAAGCTGAAGGATATGATGAATCTCGGGCTCCTACTAGATCAAGAGCTTCAGCTGCACGAGCTGAGGAAGCTCAATCTACCCCTCCTCAGTCATCACTCCCTCCTGATTTTGATGCAAGAGTCCAGGCCATAATGAATAAGGCCTTTGATGATATGGCTCACCGAATCCAAGTGGAAGTTTCTAGATTGGTCTCTGAAGTAAACAAGGGAAATTCGGATGTGGTAGATGCCCAGGAAGAAATGAAGGTTGAAATGAAGAACGTTTCTAGCCACATGATTGATCATGATGCTTAGATGGCTACTCTGCTAGTCTCCCAAGAACGAATGAATGATTGGCTGAATGCACTTATCAAGAAGATGGACACTAGTTCTACTTCTGGGTTTGGGACTCCTACCGGGTTGAAGACTGAATCCTCTTCCTCTCCTGTCTCCCCTTCATTCACCTTCACCACTCCCATTGCTCCCTCCACTGATCCTATTCCCTCTTCACCAACCACAGAGATTCTACAAATCCCACTTGTCTCTCCAATCCCTATTCCATCCCCTGCATCAACTGTCAAACTCTCTACCCCTTTCGATGACTCTTCGATCTCAGCTCCATCCTCTTTTGTTGATGACAAAGGGGGAGAAGAACTAGAGAAACCAGAGCGTTGAGTTTGAAGAGTTTAGTTGTTTTTTTAGTTTAGTTGTAATTTCATGTTTCTGCGTTTCTGTATTTCTCTTGCTACTGTTATGATTTCTTTTTACTAATCCTTAATGTAGAAGTGTTATAATTGAAATGCAATGCAATGTTATCTCATGTTTCTCTTGCTTCTGCTATGCATAACTCTGTGGTACTGAATCAATTTGTTGAGATTGTCAAAATTGCATATCTTTCATGTAGCATTTCAAACCATGTTTGTGAAAATTTTCTCTAAATCCCAAATTTTTCAAAACAAGTAGCAACTCTGGTTTACAAGTGTTGTCATCATCAAAAAGGGGGAGAATGTTAGTTCTCTATTGGTTTTGATGATAACGGACAATTGTAAACACAGATGGAAGTTTGTCTTTCTAAGTTGAAAAACTTACTGTCAAAGGCAAACTCGAGTTTTAGTTTGGAAACTCAAGTTTTGATATAAAAACTCGAGTTTTGACCATACACAGAGCTTCTGAGTTTTTCACAGACAAAGCAAACTCGAGTTTGATTTAACAAACTTGAGTTTTGACAATCATTCTCCACACGTCTTGAAGGAATTAATATTTTCTTTTCACATCCAGTAGCTGTTCTTCCAACGGATTAAAAGTCTGGAAGTCAAGCCTAAACTTCTGTGCAGATGGATTAACCAAAGAGTAGAGAGAAAAGAAGACCAAAACTCCAACTAATCAACCTCTAATGTCTCCAACGGTTACATGAGGATTTCCAACGGTCATTTAATGATCTCTAACTATAAATAGAGATGCATTCAATTCTTCTCAACAACCAATCTGTGAGAAAACGAAAATCATAAAATTTTCAACTACTCTTTGAGTTTTCTTGTGTAAAGTATCTTTTGATACATTTGTACTTCAATGATTATCTTATCTACTCTTAGAGAGAGTTTATTGATTGTAAATCATTTATTGTAAAGTATCTCAAGTCAAGGGGACTTGGAGATTTGGTTATTGATTACAACTTGTAAGGGGAAGTAAGTTCTAGTGAGAGAATTACTCTTGAGTGCAGAGTGCGTAATCAATTGTTATAGTGAGAAATCCCAGAGAGTCTGGGGACTGGACGTAGGTCAAGAGGTTAGACCGAACCAGTATAAATCCTTTGTGTATTGCTTCTCTTCTCTATACTGTTCATCTTTGTTACGCCACACGAAAACAAAGCAATCCGAAAAAGTTTTAGAATCCCCAATTCACCCCCTCTTGGTGATTCCTGGATCCTATAAATACCCCCAGCAAACAACATTCCTTACTTCTTCCTCTTCTTGCAAACTCTCTTCTCTCTCTCTTTTTTCATTGTCTTCTTCAAACATTCTCAACGAAATGTTTATCCTTGTAAGGTTAATTTATTTATTTATTTATTTTATGATTTTAATTTGATTTTAATTTATTTTGTTTCCTTCTACATAAATTCAAGAATATGTTTCTTCCTTCCTCCACATTTTCAACATCCCTTCCATAAACAAATATATCTCTTCATCTTCAAGTTCAATTTGATAAAGTGAAGAACTTAAATCATTAACCTCTACATTATATTTCTCAATCATAAACATAATGCTTATATTTATCTAACTTAATTAAATAGTTCTCATCAAATAATAATTATTATAGTTTTAAATGTTATTCATTATACAACATTTTAAAATAATAATGAAGAAATTTATTGTAAAAATTATTCACGTAACTTTTTTAATATTTGTACAACATTTAGTAGTGGTTTCTGAAATTGCTACAAACAATTAAAATTAAAATTAAAATTACTTGTTTAATAATTTCAAGGGTTAATATCACGTTTGATCCTTAAAGTTTCACCCAATTTTAGTTTTGGTCATTCAAGTTTAAAACCAATGGTTTTGGTCCTTCAAGTTTAAAATCGGTGGTTTTGGTTCCTCAAGTTTACTCCATTTAAAACCATTAATCTCTAAAGTTTAAAAAGAACTTGGTGTGGCCTTTTGGTGGTGTTAATTCATTCCATGTGGCACTAACACCGTTAAACCAGCTTATATGGCATGCTTATTAAGAAAGATGACATGGAAAATGATATTATTTTGATTAATTATGAGCTGGACATTTAATTTATAAAGAAAATAAATTGATCCAGCATAAAAGAAATGCAGGAAGTCTAGAGATTTAAGGCCTGTTTGGTACGGGGAAGATTTGAGGAGGGAAAGGAAAGGAAGGTAAAATTAAGAGGGAAGTTTAAAATGTGGACTGTGTTAGCTCTCATGTGTTTTGATGATGACAAACAAAGATTCTTCTAAATTAAATAATCAGTTCAAAGTGTTAGAAGAAATTTAATGGTAAATCATGCTCGAGTAAGAATTGGGTATTCCCGAGCATCATCGGGACAAAATATGAAAGTATTTGATATGCCCGAGTAATGTAACAGAGATGCCTGAGCATTATTGGGCCAAAAGCTGAAAGATTAAAGATATTTGTACTATGCCCGATCAAAGTAATAATGTTGCCCGAGCAGCGTCGCAAGTATAAGTTTTATATATATGTTATGCTCGAGCAAAGATAAGTGATGCTTGAGCATAATGCTCGAGCATGGGTAGAAGAATGCTCGAGTAGGAAACCAAGTTGTTAATCATTTTTAGAATTGCTCATCTCATGCCCGAGCATGAATTTCTCATGCTCGAGCAGGAGAAAAGTGTTGCCCGAGCAACGATACTCAGCGTCTTAACATTCGTCTCTGGATGGATGTTGCTCGAGCATGAAATAGTCATGCTCGAGCAGCATGCTCGAGCAAGGATAAAGAGTTGCTCGAGCAGCATTTCTTGTCTTCTTTATATCTCTCTCTGGAAGAAGTATGCCCGAGCATAGAATTAGCATGCTCGAGCAAGGGCAAAAGTATGCCTGAGCAGCATCGTGCCTTTTCACTTCTCGCTCTCTGTGTGCTCTGTGCCCGAGCAATAAAATATCTTGCTCGAGCAGGCATAAAAACATGCTCGAGCAAGCCTATCGCTCTGTATTCAAATGCTCTCTGCCTGAGTATCACTATCACCATGCCCGAGCATAAGCGGTATCGTGCCCGAGCATGATGAGTAATTTGCTCGAGTATCATCGACTTGTGAATCTTTCCTGTGATTCAAAACCACTTTGCCCGAGTAGCTTTTTAAGTGCTTGAGCACGTTGCTCGAGCAGAAGCTCAGTTGTGCCCGAGCATAACTCATTGCCTTCATTTTCTAAACATGTTTTCTTGAGCAATGCCCGAGCAAGTTTGAATCATGCACGAGCATGATTACCCTCTGTTTTGAAAAACAATATAGATTCCAATTCAAATCTCATGGGTTATCCTCTAATCTCTTGTTTAATACTTGAATGATATTTAAACATAACACTAGTCATCTTTTGAGTATGTTTCAGGATATTAACCATTGTTTTAGCAGAAAAGCACGAACTCTGACAAAAGCATTAAATGCAGATTGCTAAAAGCATTGATATTCTCGGTAATCAACTCCTGAGCAAACGTAAAGCAATTACAAACATTCTCCATCACATTAAATTCCATTTCACAACAGGAAAAACAAAAGGAATGAAAGAATGTTTGAACTGCAAATCCAGCTGGAATATTTGAACGATGAAGAATATCATCCGAAACGTCGTGAGTCTAACGGAATTATTTAAGACTCTCAACGGTCGATCTTCAAGCTTCTCCAATGGTCATAAATGTTTCAACTACAAATACCAGAAGCATTGAAGTCGTCAACTACCGAAACGCTGTGCATTCATTTCGATTTATTACAATTTTACTGTTTCATTCATATCTTCGGATATTTTGTGTACTTCAGTGTTCAATCTTTATCTACTCGTGAGGCGTTATCAAACACTTATTTAGATTCTTTTGTTCTAAAATCTTAAGGTTGTGGAACCTTAAGTATGGGTGTACGATTACAACTTGTAAGGGGGAGTGAGTCCTAGAGAGAGGATCATCCGAGTACAAAGTGTGTAATTGTATTGTGACTAAGAGTTAGTGAAATCCCAAGGTGTGCTTGGGGACTGGACGTAGGTCGTTGAATTAGACCAAACCAGTATAAATTCTTTGCGTTCATTATTCCTTCTCTCAGTCTCTGCCTATCGATCATTCTGGGTGTGAATTTGTTTGAAATGAAAATTTTTATAATCACCTATTCACTCCCCTCTAGGTGATATTCTACCTTCAGACTGTTTGGTAAACCAGGGAATGGAACCTAATTTGATGGAAAATGAATTGTTTGGTATGAAGAATTGGGTATTAGTTAAGTGGAAAGGTGATGTGAAATTCCAAAAAGGCCCCTAAATTAAAAAAACAAAAAAACAATCCTAGCATGAAGACTTTCGTTTTCGCAAAGGGAGAACAATGAACCCTAATCCTAGATGGCGTGAATCTGCAGACGTAAAACTGAAGTAGACATTGATGCTAGATGAAATTGCGAGGACGAGTAGATTCGGGATGTGATAAGGAAGAGGCAGATGGATTAGAAGGTGACAACACCAAACGATGAAACCAACAATGAAAATTAAGATGAACAGATGAACATGGCAAAAATGATTAAACTTTGAACCCAGTTGATGCATTTATAGAGAATATCACATATATATATATATAGCCACATTACTTTGCATGGATCACTAGTAGTGATTTTTTTTTATATATATAAAAGGGTTAAGGTGCAAAAATAGACAAATGCTTTTCTCAAAAGAGCGTCCAGTAGCAAATACTTTTTTTTGGCGCAAAAGTAGACACGTGGTTACAAAATGGAGCAAAATTAGCGTTTGACCGTTAGTTGACCGTTAGTTTGACCAAAAACATTAACATGGATGCTGACTCAGCAAATTTTTATCCTAGTTGGCAGTAAAAGAAAAAAGAATAAATTAAAAAAAATCCACATAACCCTTCCCCTTCCTTCATCGCGACCTGAACCAACCCCGCGATGTCCGGCCCCCCCCACGGCGCTGTCAATCTCCTCTCCTTCCCAGCCCAGCCACCATCTCGCCGTCGCTCAGATTCTCGCTCGAAGTGGTCGTGCGACAGACCCACAAACCACACAGCGTCAAAGCTCCTGAATCGAACGAACTTCAATTCCCTAACCCTAACCCCTTTCTTGAATCGAACTTCAAAGGTCCTCGCCGGCGTTGAAGGTCTGTAAATCCATCGAATGGAATAGAGCGCCGCCGATTGAACTTCAAAGCCTGAACATCATCGCTCCTCAATCGAACGAACTTCAATCCCCTAACCCTAACCCCTTTCCTGAATCAAACTTCAATCCTTTGTACAAACCGAAGGTCCAGAGTAAGAGACGTTCAAATCGGAGGGCGATGATGTTGTGGTTGTTGGATTTGCACTCTTCTTTCCAAATCGGAGTGGACGGTGCTTGATTGGACCGTATGGGGCCAAGGTCTTGCGGAATGGAGGATTTGCAGGTTAATTGGTGAGGCTCTCCTAGCTCTGATTTTTCATCATCTGGTTCTTTGAGTTCTTTGTTTTTGTTTGTGTATATCTGGTTCATCATCTAGCTTACGGCTCTCCTAGATTTTTCATCATCTGGTTCATTGGTTCATTGAGTTCTTTGTTTTTGTTTTTCATCATCTGGTTCATTGAGTTCCGAATTCGAGAACACTGGTTTTGATCTGAAGCGCAGATCGTCACTATTTATCAAGTTTTCTGGGAATTTGAAGTCAATGGCAAAGAGATTTCTGGGAATTTGAAGTCAATTTGACGAACCAGGTGGTTGATTTAATTGGGGGATCACAAAGGGTTTGAACGGAATCAAGGTTGGGAATTTGAGTAGTTTGAATTCATCGGGTTTCATCTTGGCCAAAGCTTGCCGGCGAACATGGCGTGGCCTCTCGTTCTTGAGGAAGAAGAAGAAGGTCCTTGTCAAAATGCAAGTTTTGACCAGGGACTTAAATGAAAATTTTAAAAGTTTATAGAGGGACTAAATTGAAATTTTTGAAATGCATCCGGGGCTGAACTGTAATTTATAAAACATTAACATCCACGTCATCATTTTCAGTTCAGAAAAAGTCAACTAACGGTCAAACGCTAATTTTGCTCCATTTTGTAACCACGTGTCTACTTTTGCGCCAAAAAAAAGTATTTGCTACTGGACGCTCTTTTGAGAAAAGCATTTGTCTATTTTTGCACCTTAACCCTATATAAAAATATAGGTAAGACTACTATAAATTCAAATAAATTCAATCCAATGAGTCATAAAGTGTAACAACTATATGATACCAAGAATGTTATTTCTCAATGAAAATTTGTAAATACACTTTAAGTAGAAAAGATGCCATTGATAAAATGCATGTAAGTTTGATCAAAGAGCATAGAACATCTTATCTGTAAGATAAGCATTTATCAACTCACAGTTAATGAATGAGATCAGATTTTTCAAGAATGATAATGAAATATGTGAATAGTTTCAAATATCAAATATTCTTTCAAACATTGATGATGTATTAAAAAATATGCATGAAAGATTCATTTTTGAAATATGTTTAAAATCATTGCTCACTTCAAACATGGTGAAAGTCAACATGTTAGAGAATATATCAGAATGCATCAGAAGGCTTTAATTTTGGAGAACATGTCAAACATTGAAGTTAACATGCAGAAGAATTTTCCCAAAAGCAAAGATCATAAGGATAAAGCATTAGCAAGACATGCTTAGCACAATAGAGATACATATGCATAATGACTTTGCTATGGCTGAGAGATAATCTTGCCTCTTAGAATAGAGTCTTGAATTTAAGGCAAAAATTTGAATACACGGTTATAGTTACTCAAAATATGGATGAAGACAAAAGTTGATGTATTTGAGTAATAAGATGGCTGCTACTAGGATTCATGGATGATGAAGCACATACTCATTAGTCCAAATGAATAGAGTTCCAGAATATCATCCTAGTAAGTTATTCCATCAATGGTTAATGCATTAACATTCAATGCACTAATGAACATTCATAAATCTTGGAATAACTCAGTCAACTAAGAAATTATGCTTAAAGCATAACAAATTCACAAAATGGATTCTTTTCTTGAAGATAGACTTGAAACTCATATATGATCAACTTGTTAAACACGAGGTCCAACTAGTCAGAGAATAAAGAATGAGGAGTTCAAGTAACGCATTAAATACCAAAGACCAATATGTGAATGATGGGAAAAACTCAACTAGACAAAATTGAAGCATATCTGACATTCAACATTCAAAAAGTTTGAAATTCCATTTAAATGCAATCAAAGCATGAATATTTTTCAAAAACATTTGTATGCATTTTTACCAAAAGAGTGAATTGAAATCCAAACAAATTTTAGAATTGTGCATAAAAAAAAAACATAAACTCAGAAAGTTATACACAAATTCTCTTACGGTCTATTTAGCAATGTGAAAAACATTTTGAAAACCATAAATGATTGATTGCTAATGGCTCTGGAGTTACGGCCTTGTGTGATATGTGCCCCAAAGTACCTTCTCAACTCCTCCTTGCGTTGAAACCCTCCCATCCCACAAATAATGCTTTGTTTGTCTCTAGGAACATTCTTCGAGAAGAAAATAGAAGTCTTACCTGGATTGATTTTTTGTCCTGAAACCTCTCCAAACAGATCCAAACATTTTAGCGCATTCCTCATCTGTTCCTCACTAGCTTCATAGAATAGCAATAGGTCATCCACAAATAGGAGATGTGATATACATATATTAGATCTTCCAACCCTAACTGGTTTCCATGTTCTATCTTTAACTGAATCAGTAATAATATGTGATAATTTCTCCATAGCAAGAACAAATAGATAAGGCAACAAGGGATCGCCTTGTCTAATCCCTCTAGTTAGCTTAAACTCCTCTTTTCTGCTCCCATTCCATGATAAACACATTCTGACCGAATACAAGCAGTGTTTAATGATATTGACTATATTCTTCGGTAGGTCAATCTCTTCCAATACTTTCATGATGAACCCCAAACTTAGCCTATCGTAGGCTTTCTCAAGATCAATCTTAATAACCATATAACCTTTCCTACCACTCATCCTTTGCATTGTATGGGCAATCTCCTTGGCGATGATGATGTTCTCTTGGATGTTACGTCCTGGTACAAAGCTAGCCTAAAAAGGTGACACAAGTCTGTCCATAACATCTATTAATCTGCGTACTAGTATCTTTGTCAATCCTTTGTATAGTACATTACAGATAGCAATTGGTCTAAATTGAGTAACCTGCTCTGGGCTCTCCACCTTTGGTACCAGGACTAGTTGAGTTTTGTTCAGATCTACAATTCCTTTTGGTCTATCCCATAGTCTTCTAATCAACTCATACACTTTTTGTCCTACCACATCCCAGTTTCTTTGATAAAATACCGCCAGAAACCCATCTTCCCCTAGCGCCTTGAATCCTCCAATATCAATGAATACAGATCTAATTTTCTCATTCTCTAACCTCCTTCCTATTCTTCTCATGTCCTCTCTTCTCACTACTCCCCAACCTTGTCTTGTCAAATTCCATCCTCTATTCATATTTTCCTCCAAGAACAAAAAATCATAAAAGGATTGAAACATGTTACAAATTAGATTCTCGTCCTCTACCCAACCGCCCTCATTATTCTTAAGGCTTTTCACCTTATTCTTCCTTCTACGAATTTATCTTATTATAGTAGTACCTCGTATTTCTGTCCCCTTGGCTAATCCATGAATTCTTACCACATGAGGGTGCTCAGACAAGTGGTGCATTATCTAAATCTCCCTCCAAACATCATCAGTCCTCTTTGCAGAGGAGCTTGCGCTTAGGAATTGACTTGCAGGCATATCTGCGACCGTGAACTTCTCTGTATAGAGGTAAGTAGTACAAAATTGACCTTGACCCAATTTTCTGCCCAATGTGTAAAGGTCCGTGAGGATTTGGGTCCGATGGGGAAGAACCCAGGTGGGTTTTGAAGGTAAAGAAGATGTGCTCGATTTCTTCATTCCTGTTTCTTGCAAAGCTTCAATCTTTGTCAAGGGTAATACAGAGAGGGATGAACGGAAATGACAGAAACCTAAAACGCCGACCAGTCTTCCTTCTTGAGAGACTCACACACACAACGATCTTATTGCATCCTATATTCTCTCAAACGTGTATATATGTGTGAGTGTTCTTCTTTCCTTCTTCAGATATTTGTGTGTCTGCTGCGTCTTTAAAAGATTTCCGCTTTCGTGTCCTGTGGAAATCTATGTCTCCTCAATTTGATAGACAGTTCTCCCCATTTTTTAGGTGAATAGAGTTGTATAGTCAAAGCACATAACCTTAGGACATAGTGTTCGATGACATCCTCAAGTCTAGGACGATCTGCACTACCAAACAATAAGAGACGTTACAAATCCAATGATACTCTCTACAATGAATCCTTGTGGAATCTCTTGGCAAGTCAGTTCATTTCTATCTGTTCTCTAACAGATCGACCCACGACATCAGCTGAGGTATCACCATGCATGCATTCCATGAGATCCCTACCTTGTATCTCTATACAAGTAGATTATAGATGTTATACTAGTCATATTGAGATTACTAATACTCTTTTTTAGTGATTCAAGATGATGAACATGTTTTAGGCAATAAACATATATTGTCCTTCAGTCCTCATGATCATGATCACTATCATAGATCCTCAAGTGAAACTTGTTCTACTCCTAGGGCCTTTATCTTTAAAATCATATTAATCGTAAAATATAAGTGAGACATAAATATGATAAAAATAAAATGTGCTCAAATAAATCATGAAATACCAAATAATAAAAGGTGTTCATATAATAAAACAGATTTTCTCTAAGACAACTGTATACTAACATCGTGAACTCGAATCGTAAACTCAAAAGAGTTTACTTTTATTGTTAAATAGGTATTACTGGTGTATAGAGCTGGGAATCAAGGTCAGCCCAGCCCTACAGAGCCCGAGGTAAGAAAAAAAATCAGTTTTTCAAAGCCCGACCCAAGAGCACCAGGGCCAGGGCTGGCCCTCCAAGGCCCAAAAATTACTATTCCAAATTTTAACTATTTTTCTCCCGTTTTTTTTCCAAAGAAATATAAGTAGTAAATTACAAAAATTAAAGTTCTAATTGATCAAATAAATGTTGTCAACATTAATATCCAAACAACACAAATCATCCAACAAATAAACACATTCAGTAATTCGTAATCAAAAGCAAACTATTGTCCACAAATAACTCTTATCAAACCTAAGAAGCATACTTAGGTTTTAAATTTAAACTATTATGCAATATTTCTATGACAAAATTAACCTTATGACTTATGATGAGAAGGTTGCCAATATAGGGATCAAGCTGACTTTCATTTTCAATGAATATTCGAATGGGGGATATCTCTTCCAACTCCTTATTAAATTAAAAAAAAATATTAGCAAGGCCTAAAGGGTCTGCCCTTTTAAACCCTAGACCCTGTAAGGCTAGCCCTACAGAGCCAATTTCATTAAACTCCTCTAATTTTCAAGCCCGGCCCTTGAAGGGTCTTGGCCTAAAAGGGCCGGTCCGACGGGCTCGGCCCGATTTCCCGACTCTACTAGTGTATGATTAAAATATAAAATATAAAAACAACAAAAAAATTAATTTAGATATATTTTAAATCCAAATAACTGAAATTAAATCTATCAACATTCCATCAAATTGGAATGGGCAGAGTTAGATTGAGGTTGAACTTGTTGATATTTATACTTGGTATACTGCTCATTTGTATTCAAATTGGTTTTATGAACTTTGAAGGGTGACAATTAGAATACTGTTTGTGAGTTAATATCATTTGGCTTAATCCAAAAAGTGGAAGTTAAATATTTGTTCAAACAATATACTTCTTAAATAATATTCTCTTAAATGGGGTATAGAAGATATTTGAAATGAAATTTATTTTTCCCCTACTAGCCTAGTTCTTTGCTCCACCGCTCGGGGAGTGATAATTTTATGTGTATCAAGTTAAAACCTTTTATGTTCATAACAACTCATATTTTAAGTTGCCTTGATTATTTGCTCATTTTCCATCTTGCCAATAATTGGGGAACATTTTTTATGTTTTCTATGTTTATCTGAATTTTCAGGAGAAACTGCAATGAAAAAATGGATGAATTTCTTGGAAGATGTTTTTACCATCTTGGTCAATATGATTCTCAGGAGAACTTTGCGGAACTAGACAAGAAGCTGAAAGAACATGAGGTAATTAAAGAAGGGGATAACTTTGATACTTCTATTTATAGTTCAGATGACTTTTTGAAGCTGTATTTCCATTTAGAAAATGGAAATAATGACAATAGACCACAACGAATTAATGTGCAAATGGAAGAACAAGAAGTGTAAGTGTTGTTGTGTTAAGAAATGTAATTTGTTCCTATATAAATTGTCATTACTTGGTCTCATTACTTGCACTAATAATTGTTGTTTCTCGCAGGAGGGATGAAGTCTTTGGAGGTGCAGCTGTGTTGTCTATGTCTCCCCCTGAAATGTTCACTGAAACTCAAGACTTGCTATCATTGTCGTGTTCTTCGCAAAGTGTACCATCAAGCATGCCTACAATGAATCATTCGAAATGGAAGGTTTATCATTGTGGTAGATGCCATGAGTCAGGACACTCCATCAGGACTTGCAAGAATCCAAATCCAAGCTGATCATTCATGGTGTCTTGGGGGTTTCTTTTTTGGGCATTGCGTCTCACACTCTTTTATTGTATATGTCTTTACAGAGAAATCCATACCCATATTATTTTTGGAGATGATGTGTGATGTTGTTATTATGAATTTGTAGATGCATTTGGTGTTGTAAATGAACGTTGGATATTGTTGTCACAATATTATCCAAGTGTCATTTATGTACACATTTTCATATTGTAAGACAAATGTAAATGACGTTGAAAAATATATGCTAAGGGGCTATGATTTGGTTGTTAAAGGGCTGATATGGTTGTTAATAGGGGATGATGTTGTTGTTAATGGTTACTGATCATGTGTTGTACATTTTTTCTGATATGGTTGTTCTTTTTTTCTGATGTTGATATTAAAGGGGCTGATGATGTTGTCAGTGGGGGCTGATGATGTTGTCAGTGGGGGCTGATGTGGTTGTTAGCGGGGACTGATGATGTTGTGAGTGGGGGCTGATGATGTTGTCAGTGGGGGCTGATGATGTTGTCAGTGGGGGCTGATGATGTTGTTAGTGGGGGCTGATGATGTTGTTAGTGGGGGCTGATGATGTTGTCAGTGGGAGCTGATGATGTTGTCAGTTTTTTCTGATATGGTTGTTAATTGAGGTTGCTATAGTTGTGCATTTTTTTTCTGATATGGTTGTTCTTTTTTTCTGATGTTGATATTAAAGGGGGTTGATGATGTTGTTAGTTTGGGCTGACATGGTTGTTAATTGGGGCTGATCATGTTGTTAGTGGAGGCTGATGATGTTGTCAGTGGGGGCTGATGTGGTTGTTAGTGGGGGCTGATGATGTTGTCAGTGGGGGCTGATGTTGTTGTTAAAGGGGGCTGATTTGTTGTCAGTGGGGGCTGATGATGTTGTCAGCGGGGGCTGATGTTGTTGTTAAACGGGGTTGATGTTGTTGTCAGTGGGGGCTGATGTTGTTGACATTTGTTTCTGATATAGTTGGGGTTGATATAGTTGTATATTTTTTCTGATATGGTTGTTCTTTTTTGTCTGATGTTTGTGTTAAAGGGGTCTGATTTGGTTGTGAAAGGGGGCTGATGATGTTGTTGAAGGGGGCTGATGTAGTTGTTAGTTTTTCCTAATAATGTTGGTAAATGGGTACCTTATTATTTCCCATTTTGCAGCTTCTGGACACACAAACAAACAATGACAGAGATGGAGGAAACAACTGTCTTTGTCATTCATATTAAAATGTCATGTCACATACAACATAAAAGTTACTAAACTTTGTTATGAATATGAACTCAAGTGTTCTCCACAATTGTTGTAATAAAATTTGTCATACAACCGATGAGATGTATATACACTTAAAACCAAGTCAGCCTAACTAAATTAAACGATTGCTTCCTAACGGCTCATCTTCCGCTTGTGGGAGTCCTCGATCATCGACAACACTTTGTCTCAATGCGTGTTGTTTCGATGACTGACCAACCACCACAACATGCCAATCTTCAGTTCTCGGATTTCATCCATGGAGTAGGAAGGCATCGTGTATCCAAACAATGCAATGCAGGGTATACAAACAGATGAAACCTTTTCATTTCTTATGTCATCGGCATCCAAACTAACCGGTGTTTCCATCGCAAAGAGGGCTAATATTTGAAGGAGATGGTTCTACATAATATCTCTAATTATCCCACCCTACAGAAGCAGTTTCAAATCGAACAAAATCATTAATTCAACCAAACCAGGAAAATAAAATGCAATTTATTAGTACCTTAAAGAGAATTCAGAATTAAAACTTAGTTCAAACTTCAAAACTAATTAAATTGCAAGTAAAACTACAAAATTTAAACTGCAACATGAATAAAGTGCTTAAAGGGTAACCATAGAAAAAAAATGTTGTAGGCATGTCATTAGCAAGTACTGATCAAATGCGTTCTATTCAAACTGTGTGAAAAGCAACAGCAAATTCAACTGCTACATGAACAAATAAGCACATATCATCTAGAAATAAGCCAGTTATTGGTGACATTAAAGATAGAATATCATGCCAATTTCACCTAAGGAACCTAGGCAAGTATGCAACTAACAGATACCAGAACCTAAAAGATAGTTGTAATATGCATCATAGTTATCAACTATACTATTGTGTGTACACATGGGATTTTAGTTCTTGTTCTACTTTCATCCTTCTTATATCCTCCACCCATTTTCCTTCTTACTCTTAAATTCTTGGCATCTTCAACTCACTTATAGCTTTTCTTTTCTTTTTTCATTTTGAAAAGTAATGCTTCAAACAGCATATATGACAATCTGTCTTTCATAGGAGAACAATGGTAGAAAACTGGACCAATTAATGGGAGAAGGATCCAAGGTCATCTATTATCTAATCATATAGCTCCACAACAATTGGTGAGAGTCTTATGCTACATAATAGTAGCCAGCCCCATATGCATGATACAAGGAACACCCCACAACCCTATACTATATCAAGAAGGTCCTAGAAAAAAGGAACCTAAAAGGAACTCTGATTCAAGCCATATGGATGATAATTCCTTTCCTCACCCCCTCCCCCTCTTGAGGGTCAATGAGGTGCAATTTAGATATGATTATTGGCAAATTTCCAATGAATTTGTGTTATTATTACTTCGAGCATAACCATAGATGGTGAAATGCTAAGATAAGACAGATTCATTTTAATCAAAACCATATCTTTCAAAATATAATAATTAAAAAGAATAAAAAAGGTCCTAATGTGTAACCAGCAAAACAAAAGGCCCCAATCGACCTTAGGGAGACAGTCCTCATAGTAGAGTGCAGAAAGTGCTGGAAATAACCTTATTCCCCGTCCTCATAGTAGAGAAACATTGGCGGCAAGAAAACGTTTAGTGGCGGAAGAAGAAAAACACTACTACAAAAAATGGTTACTACTTCCCTAAAAAACGTCCTTATTTTTAAAAAGGAAGTTAAAAGTAAACGTAGTGGCATTCTTGTAATTATATAGTTGAATTCTAAGCATTTGGTGTCCTAAACTAATTTCAGGACGCTTTTAATTAGATAAGGCATCCTAAAATAATTTAAGAACGCCAAATATTAAATTTTTAGCGCCAAAAATTACCGCCATGGCGCGCTTTTTTCGCGAAATTTTTTTGGCGCTTAGGGAATTCTTTTAGGCGTCCCGAATACAAGAACAGACGCCTAAATTATCTTATTAGCGTCCCGATTTTATATCGGGACGCCTAAAAAGTATTGGCGTCTGAAACATATTCAGGACGCCTTTATCGAATTTTAGGCGTCCTGAGATAATTTAAGGACGCCTTTGTTTGTTTTAAGGCGTCCTGATTTTGTACCAGGACGCCTTTATTTGTTTTTGGGCGTCCTGATTCATATTTCAGGACGCCTTAATTCTAATATATACTTACTCCGCACACTCTGATCTATTATTTCCTCTGCACTTCCATTTTAGTCGAAATCCCACTCACGACGAAAGCCTTAATCGCTATCAGCCACTCTCCCCTAATCGCGATTGCCGTCCATCGACAGTCCGTCGGTCTCATCTCTGTCTTCCCTCTTCGCGGCGGTGTCCGTCGTCGGCTCTTGTTCGTTGTCTCGTCCATTACCGTCGCCGATCTCCTCTCCTTCTTCCCTCTTCGCTTCCCTCTCGCTGCGGCTCTAACGGTACACAATCAAAACCTTAATTAATGCTTTTGCTTAGCTTATGTTGCCATTCGAGTTTACATATGTAGGGGGCTCTTGAAGTTATATATAAGGAAGTGCAAAAAAACTCATGACTTACCATAACCTTCAACTTCTTTGCTTTGTTTTTGCCTTCTTTTTTGCTTGATGCTTCATTCTTGTTCTTTCTTTAATTTTCTTGTGTATGTGCCGACCTTGGGCAAAAACTGAGGGAGCATTTGGTCTTAAATATTAGTTAGATTTAATGTGCATTGAAGTAGCTGATAATTTCGAAATTTCCTTAGTTAGTAATTAAGTTTTGTTGAATTATGTTGAAATGGTTTGTTGTTGAAATTTTGGGATGTCTTACTGTTAAGGGGAAATGCTGCCGAAATTTTTTTACAAGATTGAGAATATGAATCATGCATGTCATTCTTGAAGTTTTGTTGTTGAAAATGTCTTAGGTGATAATAAAATGGGTCATAGTTGGATGAATGCTTTGAGAACTAGTGAAGAATATGAGAATGGGGTGGAAGAGTTTATTGAATTTGCTAGAAGGAATGTGGCTACAAAAATGGGATGTATTATTGTCCATGTGTTAATTGTTTAAATGGGATTCGAAGGGATATTCCTGATATAAGGGATCACCTAATTTGTGATGGAATAAATGGGACCTTACAATTGGTCAACTTAAAGGCAACTTGTGGGTGGACCGATAGCAGTTTCACGTCGCTGCTTGAATTGTTGTGTGATATGTTGCCAGATGATAATGTACTTCCAAATCGTATGTATGAAGCGAAGAAAATCTTGTCTACCATGGGCATGGAGTATGAAAAGATACACAGTTGCCCTAATGACTGCATATTGTACGAAATGAGTATGAAGGCCTTAGTAATTGTCCGAAGTGTAAAACTTCAAGATACAAAGTGAAGAAAAAAGGTGGTGGTTCTGGAGCCCGGGAACAATATCGATGTGTACTTGGCGCCTTTGATTGAGGATTTGAAGAAGTTGTGGGAGGAAGGCGTAGATGTGTTTGATGCATATAAGAAGGAGTCCTTCAAGTTGCGTGCAATGATATTTACCACGATAAACGACTTTCCTGCATACGGAAATTTGTCACGGTACAGTGTGAAGGGGCATAAAGCATGTCCAATATGTGAAGCAGACACGGACTTCGATCAATCAACTAAAGCACGGGAAAAAAATGGTCTACCTCGGTCACAGGAGGTTTCTTCATCGGTTCCACCCGTATCGTAAGTTAAGAAAGCGTTTTAACGGCCAACCGGATCATAGAACGGCTCCAAAGGCATTGACCGGAGAGGAAGTTTATAGCCGGGTGAAGCATATCAATGTCATATTGGGTAAGAAGCAAAGGATTGTGGGTCGGAAGAATATATGGAAGAATAGGTCAATTTTCTTTGATCTTCCATATTGGCGTAGTCTTGATGTCAGACACAGTCTCGATGTGATGCATGTGGAGAAAAATGTTTGTGATAGCCTTGTCAGTACTCTTTTGCACATACCTGAGAAGACTAAGGATGGAATTAATGCGAGACTAGACCTGGTTGATATAGGAATAAGAGAACGGTTACATCCACAAGTAATGGAAGATGGTAAGAGGGCTTACATGGAGCCAGCAGCTCATACACTATCAAAAGCGGAGAAAAAAAGTTTGTGAGGGTGTCTATATGACATTAAGGTTCCACAAGGATATTCTTCTAATTTGAGAAGGTGTGTTTCAATGGACGATTTGAAGTTAGTGGGAATGAAGTCCCATGATTATCATGTGTTAATGCAACAACTATTACCAGTAGCAATTAGAGGCATTAAGAAAGATGAAGTGTGAACCACTATAACAAGATTGAGTATTTTCTTTAATGATATCTATAACAAAGTCATTGACATTGAAAATCTGGATGAATTGGAAAATGAGAGTTCTATTATTTTGTCCCAACTAGAGATGCATTTTCCTCCTGCATTTTTTGATATAATGGTGCATTTGATAGTGCACTTGGTAAGGAGGTAAGCAATTTGTGTGGTCAGTTTACCTAAGGTGGATGTACCCTTTCGAGCGATACATGAAGATCTAAAAGGATATTCTAAAAATCCTTATCGACCGGAAGCCTCAATAGTTGAGAGATATGTAGTTGAAGAGGCTATGGACTTCTGCAAGGATTATCTATCAGGGGCGACGATACAATCTCAGCATGACGAGGGGATAAGCGAGGGAACTTGAGGAGTCAGACTGAAGAATATGCCTCGTGAAGAGGTGTTGCAAGCACACTTGTACATCCTGAATAATATGGAAGTGGTACAACCATACATTGATGAACACAGGAAGAGACTACAAAAAACGATGATTAGTAGCGGTTAAAATGACCTATTTGTAACGGTTTTTGACGTGACAAACGACATTTGTAGCGGTTAGAGGAACCGCGACAAAAACGCATGTGGCAAGACGATTTGTAACGGTTAAAAACCGATACTACATACACATAAACCGCTACAACCTCGTTGCGGTTCAAAAACCGTCACTAAATGAGCGGGCTCGACGTGTGTTTCGAGACATTAGTCACGGTTGTTAACCGTTACAAATAAAATTGTAGCGGTTTTAGTAACGTTTTAATAACCGCTACGTAACAAATAAAATTGTAGCGGTTCTAGTAACGATTTCATAACCGCTACGAATAATGTGTTGATAATTTTGCCACCATAAATTTTTATTATTTTGAATATTTGTCGCGGTTACAAACCGCTACAAATATTCCCGCCATTTTTTCCCCAAAAAAAATTTGCCGCCATCTGAATATTTGTAGCGGTTTGAAACCGCTACAAATATTCCCGCCATCATGTGATTTTGAATATTTGTAGCGGTTACAAACCGCTACTACAACCGCTACAAATAACCCGCCATTTTATTTGAAATTTTGTATCGGTTATTGTAACCGCTACAAATTCATTACGATTTTTTAAAAAAAATATCATTTATCAGCGTAATTCAGTAATTATTATTAATATATTTTTTTATTAAAAATAAAAGGTAGTAAATTATGAAATTTAAATATATAAGGTGCATGTATAGAAACAAAATAATAAGATTATGTAAGTAGAATAAGTACTAAGAAATGAGGTGATTAAAACAATACTCAATATTTAAAAATTATATGTACAAATCAATTGAATAATGTATATGAAAGAATAGGGAAAGTTGAAAGATATATCCCGCTCAACCGCAAAATAACAAACTTTAATTAGTACAAGAACTATAAATTAGATATTTGAGAAACATTAGAATTGATCCGGTTACACGGTACTTACCCCTTTCAAACTCACGATGTTCTGAAACGTAAAAATATTTGAGATGATTGAGAGAAAACGTGGGTAGAAAAGAAGTTGAGGCATATTAAATGAGGTTGGGTGGGGGTATTTATGGTGGGGTCTGCGCATCATTTTGTAGCGGTTGGTTTCTCACTTTTTGTAGCGGTTATTGTATTTAGTAGCGGTTTTGAAGGTTTTTGTAGCGGTTATCGTAGCGGTTTAATTTGTCGCGGTTTTAAGTGTTTGTAGCGGTTATATAACCGCTACAAAGTAATTTCGAGTTTTTTTTTTTTAAAACATAATATTAAAAAGATTTCATATTACAAAGATAGGCATTAAGTGTTTCTCTCAATCTTCTTCACCATCCCTACAAGGAAAGTTTGCATAAAATGTTACGCGTGAGGTCAATATGTTTGAACACAATTAAAACTTTAATTAAATGTTACTATTTTATAAAGCATAAATTTAAAAACGTACCGAACTATAGGTAAATTGTCATCGCCGTCTCGGGAAGAAGTCTTCGAAGCCGGCGGGCCGGAACGGCTCACAATCGTATGCGACGTTATCACCATCGCCCATGTCGTAAAGGTCCCGAGGCTTTAAGTGAACCACCATATTCCAATCCTTGTGCCTCTCATCGGCCACATAATAAACCCGATGGGCCTCTCGATGCAAGAATATACGGCTCGTCATCTTCGACCGACCACCGTGAATAGGCCGGGAGAAATTCACTGATGTGATCCCTAAGTCGTCAGTCGTGAGTCCCCTGGACGTTGTGGTATTCGCCCACAAACACTTGAACAACGTCACGGTGAAAAGGCCCGTGTAACTTATCCTGACCACATTAAGCAGCTTTCCATAATACGGACGTCACCGAACCGCATGTTCCCGCCACCGCTGCTCGCATAACTCCTCGTCCCAAACGTGCCATATACACCAAAGTTTTGGGTCAGCAATCCCTGATCTCGTGCGACGGTGCAAAACTTAAAACCATTGACATTGTATGCCGTATATCTTAGGGCGTGGTCAAGAGGGCCTAGCGCGAGAGCTCTGAATTTTGCTGAGTGCGGGTTGTGGTCGTTCATTATTCTCCTCCTAAACCAACTCTTGGGCCAGCAAGCTTTGTCTCTTGAACAAGGTGTACTGTCAAGTGAACCATGACCGTGAAGAATGACGGAGGAAAGAGCATCTCCAAATGACAAAGCGTAAGAATGATTTTCTGCTGCAGCTGGTCGAGCTCCTCCACTATCAAAACCTTGGAACACAGCTTTCGGAAGAAAGTACAAAGCTCGACCAAAACGAGAGACACATCGAGAGGCAGCGTATTTTTCATGGCCAGCGGAAGTAACTGTTGCATAAGCACATGTGAGTCATGACTCTTCAGCCCTGTAACCTTTCGAGCCTGCAAGTCAATACATCGTGATATGTTGCTTGAATACCCGTCAGGAACTTTTATTTTCTTCAAGGTAGCGAGAAAGATTTCCTTATTCGGTTTTGTCGGGGTAAACCTTGCCGGTTGAAATCTGTCATGCTCATCCGGCCACGCGTCTCCACGAACGCCCATCTCCCGTAGATCTTTCCCGGCCTCGCAGATGATCTTTGGACTTGCTCGGTTCGTTGAGAATCGTGTACAACACATTGTCGCACACATTCTTTTCAATGTGCATGACATCCAGACGGTGTCGGAGCAAATTATCTTTCCAATACGGAAGAGTGAAGAAGACACTAACCTTTCGCCATTGCTGGGGCATAGAACCAGAAGCCCTGGCAGTCTTTGTCCCGGCCCTTGCCGGATCGTTCTTTTTCCCAAACTCAACATCAACATCCTGAAGCTGCTCTATGATTTCTTCACCAGATAAATTTCGAGGGGTCCTCTTTTTCCCGTTGCCCATTAAAACGATTGCGTTGCAACCTAAACTCCGTGCGTACCATCGAGAAACCTCCGATGACCCATGAAGCACCACTTACGACCGTGGGAAGGCGCACCGAGTCGAGTCAAAATTGCAAGCGGGCACGCAAGGCCGGTATGCACATTCCACCCGGATAATGTCCCGAGGCCAGGAAAGTCGCTTATCGTCCAAATCAAGGCCGCACGCAAGTTGAAAAGTGTCTTCTCGTGCGCGTCGTACGTCTCCACACCTACATTCCACAGCTCCACCAACTCCTTGATCAGCGGTTGGAGATACACATCAATGTCATTTCCTGCCTTTTCCCCGGAATGATCATGGACATAATGAAGGAGCTTTGTTTCATGCACATCCACGGGGCAAGTTGTAGGGTATCAACATAATCGGCCATATACTCGTAGCTTGTGCTAAGATTCCCAAACGGATTAAAACCGTCGGTCGCCAAAGCAAGACGGACATTCCTAGGGTCCGCCGCGAAACTGGAAAGCCCGTGTCGAACGCTTTCCACGCTTCAAAGATCACGTGGATGTCCGAGTTTGCCATCTTGATTCTTATCATCTTGATGCCACCTCATATGCTCACTGCCTTAGACGACATAAACAATCTTTGCAAACGAGGTTTTAAAGGAAAGTACCTTAGAATCTTTGCGGGTTTCTTCTTCGCTTCTTCCCTTTCCGAACTGTCCCGAACCTCGATGTGTGACACTTCTTACAAGTCTCCCTCCGATCGTCCTCTCCCCAATAAAGCATACAATGCTTGGGGTGCATCTATTTTTGGTAGTTCAAGCCTAATCGTTGATTATCTTCTTCGCCTCGTAGAAGGATGGGGAATGTCCGCGTCGTGGAATGCATCTCGAAGTAATTCCAGAACATCGACATTGCCTTATCGCTGATCCCACACATGCACTTGATATGGTACAATTTGATCGAAAAGATAACTTTGAGTATTTATGACAACCTTGATACAAAGGACGATCGCTCTCATCCATGAGGCTGAAAAATTCCCGAGCCGCATCATTCCCGAAGAAAACAGGTTCGACCCCGCACTTCGCCGTGAAGTTGTCGTCCCGAACACCAAAAGCATCACGAACAGCTTCATTAACCGGATCATCTTGATGTACTTGATTTCCTACTTGTGAGGTTCGAGGAAGATGAAGCCCATATCCCATACCACGTTGCTCACCATGAACCTCCCGAATGTATATGCTTCGGGAAAGGCTTTAGAAGAAGATGTTCCAAAGCACAATCCCGTGTTTGCCACTTCTTAAACTTGCATCGTAAACAAGGACACACGATCTTGCCATTAATGCTAGCGTGAGAGAAGGCGAAATCTAAGAAAGTGTTCAATCCCGCTAAATACACAGGAGAACTACGCGGCATCTTGATCCATGACTTATCCATATGTAACAAACAAATTTAGGATAGAACATAAATGTGGACGACTCACTTTAATTACATCCGAAGCAAAAATTGGGATCTTTAAATGCATCGATTGGTTTGTAGCGGTTACATAACCGCTACAACAACCGTTGCAAACATCACCTTTGTCACGGTTTAAAAATGAACCGCGACAATAACCGCTACACAATTTGTAGCGGTTTAAGGAATAAACCGTGACAACTCTTGGCGCCAAAATTCATCTTTGTTCTACGAACACAAAATTTGTAGCGGTTTGAGGAATAAACCGTGACAAAGCTACAAACACAAAATTTGTAGCGGTTGGAGGAAGAAACCGTGACAAATCTTGGCGCCAAAATTCATCTTTGTTACGGTTACATTCTATGGAACCGCGACAAGCTTTGGAAAAAAATTAGTAAAAAGCACAGAATTAGAAGTTAATATAAAACTGATTAGTCATGGAATAATTTGCTTTTGCGCACAAAATTAGTAAAAAAGCACAAAGCTTTGATGCGAAAATTTGCTTTTGCTTAATTAATCATACGTGTCTCAACAAATCATTTGATTAATTGAGTTAATATATTACTGATTAGTCAATCATGAGTTAAATGGTATATCCAAACATTAGAAGTGCTTAACCCATAATTAAAGCACTTTTTAAAAAGCAATGGAAAAAAAGCCCATCAACAAGAAAAGAAACGTGATCAACAAGAAAACAATATAATTAAATATAGTTATCTCAATCAACTCGTTTGGACATGAAAAGAGAAAAAAAGAAGGTCTACATTTCAGAGCATGATCATCAAGTCCTCTCTCGATGGGGGTTTGTCTCGGGGGTCTGTCTCAGAGGGGGTGGTCCACGACCTGAGTTGACAATGCTCGTCGCCATCGCAAAGACGTGTGCCGGAATCATCAAAGAGGAACGGAGGGGGAGGCTCGGGAGCCGGAAGGCGTGCGTCAGACACGCCTTGTTCAAGACGCCACAAACAAGTCCAGCTTCGAGTTATGACGGTCCCACCAACGGCCGATGGTCTCCCGCTCGCGCCTATTCCCGGCCTCCTCGTCGGCCCTCCGTGCAGCCTCACTGCGGCAACCCGCTCAAGAACCTTCTCAAGAATGATCGCCTCGAAATCTCCCGCCGGTGGCCTCCTCGAGCCGGAGGGTCCGGGAGCGGAGGAGGAGCCCCGTCTCGGTACACCATGCTAGGCCCGGCGCCAAGGCCAAAACCCCTAACGTGGCCAGGTGCTCGACTGGGCCCAGAGCAGCTTTCAATGGGGCCGTAGGATTCACTGCACTCGTGACTCCTGGTCCGCGACGCCGTAGCTCGCCCTGTATTCTCAATCCGGCCCGACCAACAGAGTTCATGAACCATTAATAAAATAACGGACGATCAATTTAAATATACAACACTCATTATATAAATAATGTTTTTTAACTTACTATTATCTCCTCTCGCCGCCTCGCAGGTCGGCGTCCCATCTCGCGTGTCTATGGGTGCGTGTCCACAACTTCCCATAGTCCGTGTGTGTGTTCTCCTCCCGAGCCTTCGTCGCCGAAAGAATTAAAACAATATAAACTTTGTTATTTAGAAAACAAAACAATGATCATGTTAAATAATAACATACCATCTCTTCGTATGTCACCGCAAACGTCTTGGTCCCCGCAGGTGATGGACTCTCTCGCCGTGCGCGGCTTCTTGTGTTCCTTTGCGACAAAGCCTCGCAAGGAGGAGGAAACAAAATTTAAATTTAAACCCTAAACTCAATTTAAATTATCAATTAAGTGAAACAATTAATTAATTTAATAAAATGTACCCGCCCGTCGCACCCCTCCTATATTGGACGAAAGCCGCCCACCGATCCGGATCCACGCCGTCCTGGGACTCTCTCGATCACCGCCGCAGAGGAATAGTGCCGTCTCCATTCATAATATTGTAGAGACGGTTCCTCCGGCTCTTCCACCCTTCCCCCACTTTCATCATAACGTACCTCTTGTGTTGTTCGCGCAGCTTAAACTTTTTCTATATCATAATTTCATTATTAATTATTAATGAATTAACAAACAAATAAGGAAAGAAATAAACTAAAACTTATAACTATTAACATGTACAATTTAATTAAACAATATTGATTACCCGTAGAACATCTCGTAAACGCCTTGTTCTTTGTCTCCTTCGTCACTTTCTTCCAATCCTTGAAATAAATTGGGAACCACCCCCAATGGCCACCAAACTCGACAGAATCGGTTCATCGTGTGACCGCCGTTGCCGATCGCCCGGTCTCTGCTCGGTCGTTCCACGGACTACGACCCGACACCCGCCATCTCCCGGCCCGTCTGAGTGAGAGCGGAAACATCCAGCGTCCTCCCGCCGATGTTCCCGTGTCTATCTCGCAAGTTTACAAAAATTGAATTAAACGTACCGAAATTAAATTAATTTCTCACAAAATAACTAATTACATATACCTTCGACATCCACTATAAACCGGTGGAACGCGAAGTCGCCGGCCGGGGTTCCCGTGCTCCCGCCGGTTTTCCCGTCGATGAACCGCTCTACATCTGCTATGGGAATATTAAGATGGATGTCCTCATTCTCGTCGTCTAAATCGTCGAACGACAAACTTGCTTCTCGATCTCCCCCTACGGTCCCCGTGTTTGGAATTTCTTCATCGGCGAAGAGCGAGGCAAACTCGCCCGGCCCCAGAGAGGGCGGAGGTATATGTCGGGTCACACGCCCTCTCGTCTGGTCCCCTCTACTACTACCGCCCTTTAACCCCTTCTCGGTGGGCCGCTTACTTTTCCCTTTCCCTTACCTCGTCCGTAATCCATAATGTTGAAAGGTGTAAGTTTAACAACCGTTGGGTAAAAGAACGGTGAAAACTCAAACCGTTGGGTAAAGGTAGAAACGGTGAAAACTCAAACCGTTACAAGTGACTTTGAAAATGGCGTGTCACGGCTTATAAAGTCGTACGATTTTGTAGCGGTTATCCAAAGGAACCGTTACAAAGTTTACATAATTGTAACGGTTGTATAATAACCGCCACAACAACCGCTACAAAATAGCTGACCGTTGATATTTTGTAGCGGTTATGATTAAACCGCTACATAAACCGCTACAAAAAGAAGACCCTTCAGATTCTCGTAGCGGTTACTTTGTAACCGCTACAATTTGTCCACATATTGTCGCGGTTATTCTTATTAACCGCTACAAAATGAGTTTTTTTGCAAAAATTTCAAACCGATTAGTTTGATTCATAAACTTTAAGAATCAAACTAATTAGTTTGTTACAAATATTTAAAAACAAACCTTCAATTCATTTATTTTTTTCTTTAATTTTTCTAAAAGTGTCCACACTAATAAATTATACATAATGACGTAATCGAAAATAATCCAACATGTCCGTGGGGATTCGGATTCGCATAGCCGCCGATCTCCCACGAAAACTTGCCGAGTCATTTTCATCGAGATATTTTCGTGAGACAAAGGTGGCTATAATGGAACCCAATCTCCGGTCGCATGTTGGACTGTTCTCGAAGAGTAGAAGTCTAAACGGCAAAGAAATGAGTAAACCTTCGCTTGTCACCGAACGAATTTCCTCGCAAGGAAGAGAGAGGCAATATCTCGCAGCTCTTATCACCCGAGATAGGAGATCGTAGCCGCCGATATGTGCATGTCTTCGACGACCAAGCGAGATAGTTCATTCATTACAAGCGAGATTTAGTAATTTCTTTAATTTTTATAACTCGATGTACGGTCCCTATATTTTATTTATAATGTAAAATTTGTAGCGGTTAACTATGGAACCGCTACAAAAATGTAGCTTGTGCCGCGGTTGACGTCGCTCTTCCTGGTGTCCGCGACAAAATTGTGTCTTTTCGTTTATTTGTAGCGGTTATGGTGAAGAAACCGCTACAAAATCACGGCAACAAAGTTGGCGCGAACCTTGGCGCCAACTTTGTAGCGGTTAGACTCAAATAACCGCTACAAATTTACTGCCACAAACATTCCCGCCATTGCGCGCCAAGGTGGCGCCAAATTTGTTGCGGTTTTTTTCGAGTCAACCGCTACAAATATAGCCGAAGTCGTGTCGTCATGGCTTCCGTTACTATTTAGTGACGGTTTAGGGATAAAACCGCTACAAAGTGGAATTTAGTAACGGGTATTTTGGACCGCGACTAATAAACCGCGACAAAAGAGGGTTTTTTTTGTAGTGGGCCAATGTTACCGTGCACTAGTTTATATGTTTCACTGCTAAATCACTCGATATATGTTAATGAAGGAAGGTTATTTTTAAACCGTGGCTACCTAGTGGATTGTAAATATTGTATTATTGTTTTACCCGCGTACAATTTGGGAATTTATATTAATAAAACGTATCATTTTAAAAAAATAAAAACTCAAATAAAATGTCCGGAAAGTAAAAAAAAAGGGACGCCCATATTGAACAAAAACAAACTAAACAAGGCGTCACGAAATAATTAAGTCAGCTCCATATGAGGCGACCTTTAATTTAATTAAGGACGCTCTCATATGAGCTACATGAAAATATTCTCATGGACGCTCATATGAGCGACTGCAAAATATTTGCAGATCGCTCATATTAAAGGCTATCCCGAAATTAATTCCGTGTCGCTTGAAGACATGAGGCGTCCCGAAATTAATTCAGACGCCAAACTTAAAAATATACGACTACCTGACTTCGAGACGTCCCTGTGAAAAAGGACGTTAATTGGGTCTTATTTAGGTCATTTTTTAGGTTTTTTGTAGTAGTGAAAGTCAAGCAATGGGGATTCCCTAACTTGACTCCGAGACGGGGAATAAGGATATGATTAAGGCGGCAGAGATGATCGAACCGATGAGTAAGAACAAAGCAACGCGTTGAATAAAGTGCCGCCATGACTATAGAGCTTCAGGAGAATCAAGTATTTGTGTGAAATAAATGGCTACTTTTTGCTGGAGAATCAAGTTTTATGATTGGAAAATGAAGAAGAAGATTCAGATTCAAAGGTGGAAGGAGATAGGGAGGGGTTTATAAAACTTGGGAATTAATCTGAGAGTAAGGCCTTTCGAGATCTTTGAAGGTCGCTTGTCCCTCTCGCCTCTAAGCCCATTTGCCCCGAGAGTGTGTTTGTCCCCTCCGCCTCGCGTTCGCGTCGCCATTCCTCTCTTCTTCTTCTTTGTGTGGCGCCAAACCGACTCCGTGGTGTGTTTACTTTTTGGGAAAGACTACTGCTTCTGCTTTTTTAACAACGGTATTACTATCTTTTCGTTTTATAACTTCATCCCTATCAGGGCCTTGGCGCCTTTTCTGGATTTGGCAGAGTCTTGGGGCCTTAATTGAGATTTTTTGGATTAAAAGGGCCCTGGTATGGATTTTCCCAAAAAAGTATTACTTCCACTACTACAAAAATTGGATATTACTACCCTAAAAAACGTCCTTATTTAGAAATAGGACGTCCAAAGTGAAGGCGGTGGCATTCTTGTAATTATATTTAAGGAAGTTGAGCCTTCACGGCCCCGAATAAGAAATCGTGACTCCTTAAATTGATTTTTGGCGCCCGCTTTTTTTTCAGACGTCTAAAATTGTTTCGCGCCATAAAAAATATGAGAAATATTTGTTTGGCGCCATAATATTTAATTTTTTTTCAATAAAATTCATTTATGGCGACCTACATATATTTCGTGGACGTCTTTAATGTGTCAATTCTTCGCTCCCCGAATTTTTGTTTGGCGCCAAGGATTTTCTTTTAATATTAATTAGAAAATTTAATAATATTGGCGACCAATAATAATCTGTCGCCTATATTTTAAAAATGACGCAATTCGATTCTCATTCAGTCGCCATTTTTAAATATAGGCGAATTCCGATTCATAATCAGTCGCCATTTATAAAATATAGGCGACTGATTCTCATTCAGTCGCCAAAAAATTGAGAATATAGCGACTGAAAGATGATTCAGTCGCCTATAGTCAATTTTTTTAGGTTAATAAACTCGCGCCTCTTCATTTTCCCTCACACACTCATACTCCGACAGAGGCCGCGAAATCCTCTCGTACTCACTCGCTCGCTCTTCGTCGCTTTCCTTGCCGTACGTCTCCGCCGTCTGCCACCGATCGATCACAGTACTCTCGCTCACTCCGCCTCTTTCGCCGATCGAAGAGACCCACCAAACCCAAGTAAGCTTGTTCGGATGTTACTCTTAAGTTCTTTGATTCCTAATAACCCATTTTAATCGTTAATGCTTGCTTATGGATTGGATTTTTGCTTCGATTAGGATTCCCGCCTCTCACTCGCTCACTCCACCTCCTTCCCGATCAAAACCCGCGAAACCAAGTAAGCTTGTTCGTTCTTCTTGTTCTTTGATTCCAAACCCCATTTAATTGGTAATGTACTTCTTGCTAATTAAAAAGAATACAATTTGGAACTGCTCTTATTTGTAGATTTTTATTCAAGTAAATTTGGTGGCCAACTAAATTGTCTAAAGCTTCATTAAATTGGTCATGTCACACCGATTGGTTGTAGTAGTTGATTTTGAAGGATTATAGGAGTATTTTGTGATTAGATAGTGGTTTAGTTTTGGTTGTTCTTATGCCTCTCGGTCATTCATTGATTCTCTGTTAGATGTGCTTTGTGTTACTCTTCCCCTATCGAACTTCTATATTCATCGTAATCTCTTGAGTCTCGCTTTATGATTAAGGCCCCAATGTCCTTAAAGGTAATACTTTGATAGCAATTAATTCAATGCAAAACACTTCTAGCTTTAATCGTTGTAAAAAGCACGTTTACTTTAAGTAAACATTGACTCTATGGCTCTATGGTTTCTTTATCTTACATAATTGATAAATTGTTTAGCTGAAATTGGTTTAGTTAGTAAGTTTAGGGTTATTAAGCTGAAATTGGTTGTTATTGAAATTTTGGGATGTCTTACTTTTAAGGGGAAATGTCACCTAAATTTACTTAAAAGAAAACATGTCGTTCTTGAAATTGACATGAACTTGACCGTTGTTGGAAATGTTAGGTTGTAATAAAATGGGTCATAGTTGGATGAATGCATTGAGAACTAGTGAAGAATATGAGAATGGGGTGGAAGAGTTTATTGAATTTGCTAGAAGGAATGTGGCCACAAAAAATGGGATGTATTATTGTCCATGTGTTAATTGTTTAAATGGGAGTCGAAGGGTTATTGATGATATAAGGGACCACCTACTTTGTGATGGAATACACCTTCGATACACAACGTGGATATGGCATGGTGAGGAAGTAAGTACCGTGCGTCCCATGCAAATGAAGTTGAGGTAGATGATGATGATGGAATGGAGAAAATGATTAATGATGTTGAGGCAGAATCTTTTGCACAATCGGGTGAATATGAAAGCGTGCGGAGTGATGCAGAGACACCTTTGTTCCCAGGGTGTACTAAGTATACACGGTTGATCGCGACCTTACATTTGGTCAACTTAAAGGCAACTTGTGGGTGGACCGATAGCGCTTCACGTCACGCTTGAATTGTTGTGTGATATGTTGCCGCTTGATAATGTACTTCCAAATCGTATGTATGAGGCCAAGAAAATCTTGTCTACGATGGGTATGGAGTATAAAAAGATACACAGTTGCCCTAATGACTGCATATTGTACGTAAACGAGTACGAAGGCCTCGCAATTGTCCGAAGTGTAAAACTTCACGATACAAAGTGAAGAAAGTTAGTGTTTCGGAGAGCGACAACAAAAAGGCAACCTTTGAAGGCATTGTGGTATCTTCCAATAATTCCACGGTTAAGCGTCGGTTTACTAGTGAAGCAACGGCGAAGAAGTTGAGATGGCATTCTGATGAGAGAATATCCGATGGAAAATATCTTCGGCACCTGGCTGACTCTCCGCAATGGAAGAAAATAGACGAAATGTTCCCTCAATTTGGCAGTGAGCCACGAAACCTTCTACCGGGCTTTGTACAGATGGCTTCAATCCGTATCGAACTCTTAGCAGCACCCATAGTGCATGGCCGGTTCTCCTTGTAATATACAACTTACCTCCCTGGCTATGTATGAAACGCAAGTATGTGATGCTTTCTATGATGATTTCTGGACCAAAACAACCCGGGAACAATATCGATGTGTACTTGGCGCCTTTGGTTGAGGATTTGAAGAAGTTGTGGGAGGAAGGCGTAGATGTGTTTGATGCATATAAGAAGGAGCACTTCAAGTTGCGTGCAATGATTTTTACCACGATAAACGACTTTCCCGCATACGGAAATTTGTCGTACAGTGTGAAGGGGCATAAAGCATGTCCAATATGTGAAGCGTACACAAACTTCCATCAACTAAAGCACGGAAAAAAACGGTCTACCTCGGCCACAGAGGTTTCTTCATCGGTTCCACCCATATCGTAAGTTAAGAAAGCGTTTTAACGGCTTACCGGAGCAGAATACGGCTCCAAAGGCGTTAACTTAGGAGAGGACGTTTATAGTCGGGTGAAACATATCAACGTCATATTGGGTAAGCAAAAAGGAAGGCGAGTGAGAAGAATATATGGAAGAAGAGATCAATTTTCTTTGATCTTCCATATTGGCGTAGTCTTGATGTGAGACACGCCTTGATGTGATGCATGTGGAGAAAAACGTTTGTGATAGCCTTGTCGGTACTCTTTTGCACATACCAGGAAGACTAAGGATGGAATTAGTGCGAGACTAGATCTGGTTGACATGGGAATAAGAGAAAGGTTACATCCACGAGTAATGGAAGATGGTAAGAGGGCATACATGGAGCCAACAACTCATACACTATCAAAAGCGGAGAAGAAAAGTTTGTGTGGATGTCTATATGACATTAAGGTGCCACAAGGATATTCTTCTAATTTGAGAAAGTGTGTCTCAATGAACGATTTGAAGTTAGTGGGAATGAAGTCCCATGATTATCATGTGTTGATGCAACAACTACTACCAATAGCTATAAGAGGCATTATGAAAGATGAAGTTCGATCCACTATAACAAGATTGAGTATTTTCTTCAATGCTATCTCGCAACAAAGTCATTGACATTGAAAAGTTGGATGAATTGGAGAATGAGGGTTATATTATTTTGTCCCAACTAGAGATGCATTTCCCTCCCGCCTTTTTTGATATCATGGTGCACTTGATAGTGCACTTGGTAAGGAGGTAAGACCGTGCGGTCCAGCTTTACCTAAGGTGGATGTACCCTTTCGAGCGATACATGAAGATCTTAAAAGGGTATTCTAAAACCCTTATCTACTAAGCCTCAATAGTTGAGAGATATGTAGTTGAAGAGGCTATGGAGTTCGCAAAGATTATCTATCGTGGCCGACGATACAATCTCAGCATGACGAGGGGATAAGCGAGGGAACTCGAGGAATCAAACTGAAGAATAAGCCTCGTGAAGAGGTGTTGCAAGCACACCTGTACATCATGAATAATACGGAAGAAGTTCAACCATACATTGATGAACACAGAAAGAGTTTGAAGAATATGAATCCAAGGAAGAGTGACATGCAGATAGCGAATGAGCAAAAGAAGACGTTCATAAAGTGGTTCAGTCCATGCACTTTTCGAGTTCGAAAGACAAAAACCCTGGTAGCATCAATGGCCTATTATGGAGTGATCGAAGAAATATGGGAGATCAACTACGCAAGTTCAAAGTTGCTTTATTGAAATGTAAGTGGGTTAGCAATAATGCTGTTGTAATAGATCCTAAATTTGGATTTGTCTCGGTTGATCTTCAAAGACTTGGTCATAGAGATGAGCCATTCATTTTAGCAAGTCGCGAAACAAGTGTTTTATGTTACGAGACACGCAAATAAAAGAATGTCCATTGTACTTCAAAGTAAAAAACAGTAGTATGGTGAAGAATCCTTGAACCTTGACGATACACTCCCTTTCACAACAAATCCACCTACAACACGTGAAGTAGAATTGATAGATGATGAAGAATATGCTGCAAGAAAGGATCATTGTGAAGGAATATGGGACACCATGTAAAGTAAGATCTTCAGTTACAAAATGATTTGTTTAACTACTATGTTCTTTTTGTGGTCGTTTAACATGTTGGTTCATTTTATTAATCTGTTTATTATTTAAAAACCTATCTAACATAAATGATTGGTCTTTGATGAACAGGAATATGTCTAGCTCGACGAGTCATCGGGAGATAGGGTTGATATGCCCGTTGAGAGAAAAGGGAGAGGTAGCACACACATGGGTGAGCTAATTGCTCGCCGTGACACGTCGAAAAGAGGCCGCATGTGGAGTTTGATGAAAATATGAATCCAGGTTGGCAGAGAGGAAGACACTTCATTAGCTATTTAGGCTATCTCGGCTCGAAGCAAAGTGCGTATTGTTTACTCAGCTTGGAAGTTCGTTGATGATAAGACGAAGGATTTGATTTGGACACAGATTTTGGTATCTCACTTTCGATATATCCGCATTTGTATCTTTAGTCTTATTACTTGATTTTCGTCATATCTTCTCTTTCACCTTGCAAAAAACATTTGATGTCCCTAACACTAAGGCCATGAGGAAGCATTGATGGGCGAAGTTCGCCTGTAAAATTTCTGTCATATCTTATCTTTAATTTGAATTACTTGAATTCGTACGATCAGTTTTGTTTGTTTTCGTGTCACGTAAAACAAGCCAAGCCAATAGAGAGAGGCAAGCGAAAATAAGTATCCGCATTGCTTGTCTAGAGGTGGCTACAGAAAGCTGGAACGAAAGATGATGGAGGAAGAGCTGCAGCGATTGAAGGAAGCTTCCCAATCCGATCCTTCCATCTGCTATCCAGGCCCCCAGCGTCCTCCTCGTCACAAAAATGGAAAGCTGCGAGGATGAAGGGGGACAAATACATCAATGAAGATGTTGTCTGCGGTTGCCTCAAAGATCGTAAGTAGTTGAATTAGAAGTATTAAATAGCCTCGGTTGTTTCATACTATATAAGAGTTTAGTTATTATTTATGAAAAATCTTATGGTACAGATTCACTTGAGCAGCAGAGTAGCCAAGGCTCATTCACGCCGGGTACGCGGCAGACATTTTGTCGACGGCGATTGGGAAGCCGGATTACCCCGATGTCTGTTCGAGGGAGACGAGGGGAGTGAGTGTCGCAAAATTTTTCTGACGACGTTCACGTTTGTATGACGCAGAGAGCCAGCAGGAGCTTGAAGCCAGAATTCGAGCAAACCTTATGAAAGATGTTATGGCACAACTACGGGGTGAAATGCAAGCTATGGTACAACAACAACGTACATCCGACGAATCCCCGAATATCCCCAGCAGCAAAGATAGTTTTCAGCCTCCAGAGGTACATATTAGCGGACCTTCTCCCCCTTGGTAGGAAATACATTACTGATTGAGTGTGAGTTGTTTCCCGATTGATTTTCATTGCTCATTCACTCATAATATGTTTTTTTATGTTTTCATAGGATGAACAAGCTGCGAGCTTATTTCCGTACCTAGCACAGCTGCAAGAGATGTACAAGGACATCGGCCTCATAAGCTTGCGAGATGCCTCCGGCATTGTCTGTGCGAGAAAAGACATATCCGATGACATTTGACAATAAAGATTTGATGGAGTTTTTGACGATGGATTGTTTAGATATACGCTTTCTTCAACTTGCAATCCCGTAAGTTTGTTTAACCCTTTAATTATGTTAGTACTCTTTTTTTGTTTAAGATCTTCAATAACATTTATCATTTCATTTCATAGTGTCTTGCCGTGAATTATGCGCCGACACCGCGAGCGAGTTTGTATGGATACTTATGTCCCTGGATGCACGGCTTCGGCTCGCGATACGTTACCCAGAGGTCAATTTATGTTGGTCTAACAATGGGCGACGGAGGGTCGTCTTGTTATCTAGCGCCAATACATGAAAGGTGCATACTTTTGTTTTGTCTGATAAGATTTTTGTGTCAAAATTGCGGTCTTATCTTAATTTAATATTAATACGTATATGTTGTAGTGGTCATTGACGCTGTGTGTTGTTTGTCCGAGCAAGAACTCCTGTTATTGGTTCGATTCAAGAAATGGCAATCCTACTGAGGATATCAAAAACATGTTTGCCGAGTAAGTAAATTTTTTTTCTGAATCGTCGATTCTTCTTTTAAATGAATGGTTTAACATGTCTGTTAATTTCCATTTTAATGATAGGGGCCTCAAAACGTATAGACAGCTTATCAATGCAAAAGAGCAGGGAGGACCGAAGTGGTTTAAACCGACGGTGAGTAGTTTCAATTCAAGTTATTTCATTGACACAGTAGCTTTAGATATGCCTTTATTCGTTTTTAACAATTTGCCTTTGATTTATAGTGCCATCAACAACCGTGGAGCACGCGGACGTACTCAAGGTTTTCAAAACGTACGTAATCGCTCTGTGATTCTCAAGTTTATTTAATTTTTGTTGTTGTACTTGAGTTGTTAATTATTTCCTTCACTTAATTGGTTTATCTTATACCTTGTGTCCGCAATTTACAGTTTTTGGGTACTAAGGATCCGTACTCGCAGGATGAGATCGATTCGGTTCGAGACATGATATCTAGATATCTTCTTCAACACATAGCGTCTAGTTAGTACTGAGCATGATTAATTAATATGTTAACCGTTGTTCATTTGTATGTATTTGGTGTTTTGTCCGTACAAAATATGCAATTTTGGTGTTATATATAGTCTGTTTATGTATTGTGTTAGAGTGAGATTCTTCGTTGCTTGTGGTGGTTTCTGGCTGATTCTTCTGTTAGAGTGTGATTCTTTTGTTGCTTGGTAGATGTTCATATTTTGTAGTTTACTTTTTAAAAAAAAAAATTCAACAAAGGCGACCTGATTTTTAAATCAGGTCGCCTTTGTTACGATAAGGCGACCTGATTATAATATCAGGTCGCCTTAAGTTCAACAAAGGCGACCTGATTTAAAAATCAGGTCTTCTTTCTTGAAATTATCAGGTCGCCTTTAAGGCGAATTCTATCTTCTTATTTACCTATATAAAGCGACTGATTTGAAATCGTCGCCTTATTACCTATATAAGGCGACCTGATTTCCAATCAGGTCGCCTTATATAGGTAAATAAGGCGACCTTATTTCAAATCAGGTCGCCTTATTAAAACGACCTGATCTAATATCAGGTCGCCTTAATAAGACGACCTAATTTTGGATCAGGTCGCCATTTTGGAAATTTTCCTCTACCCCCTCCAAGACGTCCCTCAGAAAAGGGTCGTTAATTGGGTCTTATTTAGGTCGTTGTTTAGCATTTTTGTAGTAGTGTTCACTACTTTTTCTTAGTAAGTCGTGAAGACACCAACACAACCTTTCTTCTTAAACCAAAGGGCTTAGTGTCTAACATGATATTTCGAACTCAAATGCAAAGAATTTTGTTACAAAAATGCTAATGCGTATTGACAACGTTACGGAGTAAATACTACAAGGATTTCGTTAAAGACCGTAACGATGCGGGTTCACAAACAAAAAGCCGCGTGACCATGGTTCCATTATGTCTGAAAATTCATGCATGTTTCACATCACGGTTTCTGGGATTGTCTCTAGCTTGTATAAATATCTACTATTCCCTCCAATCATATTTATAAGAGCTCAATAACTGAATTAACTGATTTGAGAAAAATGGTTAAAATTAGTTAAAAATAATCCATATATCTAAAATAAATTCTCCCAAGTATGATTTTACTTATACGAGCTAAGCAAGAAAGAGAAATAGAGTAAATATAAGTATTACTAATCCTTTAATTAAAGTAATACATATATAATCAATGAAGGGAAAACATGGAAAAACTCATTAAATGTTTAGACAACTTTTGTCGTACTATTATGAAAAAGATCAAAGCAATTTAAATTTTTAGCACTTATACAAAAGGAGTATAAACTAGCAAGTACTACCTCCGATCCTAATTATAGGACCACTTTTGTAGTACAAATTACACTAAAAAAATGTTCATATAATTAGGACTGGAGGGAGTATCAACTTTAAATAGGAGGGGGAGGGAGAGAATCAAGATAATTGAAGTGTTTTATGGAAAAAAAAAAACATGTCATATTTATTATAATTAATTACCTTAACTAATTTCTTTAATCTAATCAAATTAGTGAAATATGCTTTAAATTAAGGAGAAAGGAATATCTTGGAAAAGGAAACTATTAATGACGTCCAAGACTCGGGGACATATTTACCTCAAAGATTTTAACTTCCAATTTAGTGAAAGTTTCCTTATATACATGAAATACGGAAATACGGCAAACTGATCGTGATGAATAACTTGTCAAGCAATTAACTGTGAAAATTTATATCAAAATAAGGAAACAAATAATCAAAGGATAAGTTCTCATTTATATAAGAGTAAATACCCTTTTTGGTCCCTGGAAAAAACACGGATGCCCTTTTTGGTCCCTGAAAAAAAATAAGTCACTTTTAGTCCGTAAAATGGAAAAATAAGGTCCCTTTTAGTCCTTTTGATCAATTTTTGCACATTTTAATCCCTCAGAAATTCCCAAAAAGGTCCTTTTTAGTCCCTAAAAAGGACCAAAATGACATTTCCTTTACTCAGGGACGAAAAAGGGTCAAATGTGTTTTTCCAGGGACCAAAAAGGGTATTTACTCTTTATATAAATAAACCCCAAAGAAGGCATTAGAGACGACTTGCATTGTTTTGCATAAAGATCGTCACTGAGAGCAGTTCATCTTCTATTCAAACAATACCATTATATCCTCAAGTCTGTAAGTTTTTGGAATTTCTTTCTGTTCTTGTCTATGGTGGTTTAGAGAAATGCACTAAAGCTTCATACATTTTTTTTCCAGTTTCTGTAGTCTTTAACTTTTTATTGTAGCTTTTCAACCCCTTCTCCCCGCAAAAAAGTTTATATCGATAGACAAACAAAAACTATTTTTTTTTGCTCAAACAAACAAAAACTATGAGTAAAGCAAATAATTGACATAAGAGACGAATTCTTGTGTTTTTGTAGGGCTTTTTAAGCAGAAGGACGATGATGTTACTGATCATTCAAATCGCTCTTGCGCTGTGTGCTTTAGGAGCAAAAGCAGATACGTTGGTTGGTGTAGGCGTTAACTATGGAAGACTAGGAGACAACCTTCCAGCTCCGTCCGACGTGGTCAAACTATTCCAAAAAAACGCCATAACTCAGATGAGGCTATTCGACCCCGACATTGCTGTTCTTGATGCCCTCAAAAGCACCAACATCTCTCTCTCTCGGCATCCGAAACGAGGATTTGCCGGCCATGGCCGCCGCCATGGAACCCGTCAACACATGGTTCAAAACCTACGTCGAACCATACCTCAACGACATCGTCTTCGAGCACATAGTTGCCGGAAACGAGCTGGTTCCCGGAGACTTGGCAAACTACATCCTCCCAGTGATGCAGAATTTTCAAACCCTACTCGATGCTCAGAATTTGAAAGGTATTTCTATGACAACCTGCGTGGCTACGACTGTCTTGGGAAACTCATTTCCTCCTTCACAATCTATTTTCTCAGACCAATCGAAAGAGGTCATGACTGGGATTTTGGGGTTTCTTGCAACTCAGGAAAACCCTCTTTTGGTTAATTTGTATCCATATTTTGCATATGCGTCTGACCCTAAAAACATACGTTTGGATTATGCTCAGTTTAGTGCTACAGATATTGTGGTTCAAGACGGAAGTTTTGGGTATTCCAATTTGCTTGATGCTATGATTGATTCATTTTATTGGGCAATGGAGAATGCTGGATTTGCTGACGTGGAAGTTGTGGTTTCTGAGAGTGGTTGGCCTTCTGATGGTAATGGGGACCTCACAATCGTATCATTGGCTGCCACTTATAATCAAAACTTTGTGAGACGCATTGCTTCACGAGAGGAACACCAAAGAGACCTAATAGATTCATTGAAGGTTTTGTGTTTGCCATGTTCAATGAGAATCGGAAGCTTCGGGGTGTAGAGCAACATTTTGGATTGTTTTATCCGGACATGGGACCTGTTTATCCAGTTTTCCTCTTTTGCATTAAAAGTCGTACTTATTTTCCTAGGCACTATGAGATCAAGTAGGTTTATATGGCAACTTTATGTGTTTTCTTTTTTCCTTTTTTGCTATAATGCCTCGTGAGATGCACTGCTCATCGTTTATATTGGTTGATGATTCATATTTCTAGTTATAAAATTTCCCATTATTAGATTTGTAGTTGTCTCTGCTTAGTTTTCGTTTCTTGTCAACTTTTTTTTTTTTTGGAGGTTTTACGTTTAGTTTTCAACTCAAAACATACTTTAGCCTCCACTCCTTCCCCTCACATCAAACAAACTCTACAATAGGTTGGTCTAGGCATCTAATGATTTTGGGCTAAAATTTGACGGGAGTGCACCAACAATATAAATTTGCAGGCCCAAAAGGAAATTTCTTTTTTTATTAATCTATTAATTTCGATATTTTTGTAGTGAATTTACATAATAATTTTTTCAATAAAAAAGAGAAATCAAGCATAGAACCAAATTCCAACGTAAAAAAAAGGCTAGCTTAAAACAGATGCAAACTAATATCTTTTTATTTATTAGAATTTGTATGAAAACGTAATATATATATAGGGTAAGTTATATCGAGTATTGTGATTCATATTTGAATTGAATTTTTTTAAAAAAAAAAAAAAATTGGAAGGTGGTACCCAATATCTTTTATTCATGCTGTTTTTAATTTTTTCTCTTTCTATAGTAGAAAAGCTAAAAATATGACATTTTAGCTTATGGCTTAAATCAACTTTTTCTTTAATAGTCTAATTGGGAACAAGAAAAGTTGATCCAAACATCACCAAAAAGCCAACCTTCCTAAACCAAATGACATCGAATCTAACATGATATTTCGAACTAAAATGCAAAGAATTTTGTTAAGAAATGCTAATGTCGGGTTCCAAACGGAAAGTATTGACAACGTAACGTTAACGAGTAAAGACTAAGGGTGTGTTTGGTTTGGGGGTAGGGGAGGGGAGGGGAGGCAAAACGGAGGGAAAATAGGAGAAAAGTTATTTGTAGTGGGGGTCTCAAGATTTTCCTCCATTTTAAATTTTTTCCCTCCATTTTCTCTCCCCTCCCCTCCCCTACCCCCAAACCAAACCAAGGCTAAAGGATTTCATTAAAGAAACATAAAGCCGCGTGACCATGGTTCCCTTGTGTCGCAAATTCATGCTTCTTTCCCTCCACGTTTTTTGGAATTTTTCTCTAGCTAGCTTGTATAAGTATCTACTATAAGCTAGCAACTTCTACATAAGTATTTATGATTTATTGTGTTAGCCAAAAAAAATTCGATTTATATATTGATCATTAATTATATTGTTCTTATTCCTCTAGTATGGAGGATCTATTTGGGAAGTTGATCTTGATCCTATATTAATTAGATCAATTTCTCATATTTGTCAATCTTTTTCAAAATTTCTCTTATTGTAACTCCCTTCCTCGGATAGAAGAGGGGAGAGAATCGAGGATTGTAATAGAGATGTTTAAAGAAAAACATGTCATTTTTATTATAATTAGCTAACTTTTTTAATCTAATAAAGTTAGTTAAATATGCTGATAAAAGAATCAAATTAATTAAATATATTATAAATTAAGGAACAGACGAATATCTTAGGAAAGGAAACTCGTTAATTACCAAGCATACAGGGGACATATTCACCTCAAAGGTTTTAACTTCCATATTCTCATAGTCCATCTCAAAATTGATACAAAAATTCAACGCTTAGAGGCTTAATTGAAACATTCTTTTTATTTTAATTTTTGATTTGATAATATCTTTAAAATGGGGGAAAGCTCAAAGTTAAGGTCAATCCTAAATAATGAAAATTTTTCAAATTAAAAACAATATTTTCAATTGTATAAGGACAAGCAAAAAAAAAAAAATTATATCCCTCCCCCACACTTAATTAAATCAAACATTGTCCTTAATGTAGCAGAAATCAATAAAGAGGGAATGGAACTAGTACTCTCCTAGTGTAGGTCTCTAACTCTGATGTGGAATTCTTCCTCTAGTACCATCCATGATGTTTCCTATTTTTGGGGAGGAAAGAGTGCACAAGTAAGACTTTGCAGCTATAAGAGGAGTGATCATATTTAAACCTAAATAAAAATGAAAGAAAGAAAGGAAAAACATAATCATAAAATATGCCACCAAAATCATTGGGTTGCCTACCAAGAATCATTTAGTTTAAAGTCTTCAGCCAAACATCTCAACACAATCATCTAATCATACGTATCAAACACCATAATCACCTTGTCTTCATTTCTCTTCAAACAACAAGATTTCAAACAAAAAAGATTATCATTCATTTTAACTACCTGTATTTTCTCAATCATAGACAATTTTATGGTACAAGCATTCACTGAAGAAGGCACAACATACACATAATTGCAAATAAATATAGGCACTTTCAAAAATTTAAAGCATCTAACAAAATCCACTCGACTCTCATCAACAAGAGTCAAAACATTAGGAGAATCATGTATAATGATTCTTCAAAGTTCCTCATCAATTTTAACATCAAAATGACATGAATTAGGTACTCCACAGCGGAAACCTCTTCAAGACACCCACTATTCTCATCTAAACACCAATATAAAAAAGGGTTTTTTGACCGCCACATTTAGACTATTTATAGAGGATCATATCTAAAAAGTATGATCAGTAGTAATTTCATAAATATAAAGAACTTTTTATACCGGTTTCCTTAATATAAGGTCTAAAAAATATTATTTAGACCGGTTTTTCGAAAACCCGATCAAAAATAAAAAATATTATTTAGACCGGTTATCCGAAAACCCGATCAAAAATAGATAACAAAATAAAAAAAAAAGTCAATTACTTTTAAGACCGATGTTTACAAATAATTGGTTTAAAAGATGAAACTTTTAGAACTTATAAATAACCGATCTAAAAGATGCAAAATAAAAAATATTATATTTATTACTTTTAAGACCGGTTTTTACAAATAACCGGTCTAAAAGATGAAAATTTTTAGAACTTATATTTATGATAACCAGTCTAAAAGATGTGGGATAAAAAAATTATCTTTACTACTTTTAAGATCGATGTTTACTAATAACTAGTCTAAATAATAAAAAAATTTAGGCCTTACATTTATTATAACCGGTTTTTGTGTTTTTTGCTCAAGCCAGATGAGATGCGGTACTTTGTTCATTGTTTATATTGATTGGTTGATAATTGATATTTCTACTAGTTATAAATTTTAGGGTTAAGTAGCAATTTTGCCACGGAAGTATACCCCCAAGAGCAATTTTGCCCGAAAGTTTTTTTTGATTCAATTTTGCCCTAGAAGTTTTTTTTGAGCAATTTTGCCCCTCTATTAGAAACCCTAACGGTCAACTAATCGTTGATGGTTAGGGTTGTTAACGGGGGGCAAAATTGCTCCAAGAAAAAACTTCCGGGGCAAAATTGCTCCAAAAAAAAACTTTCGGGGCAAAATTGCTACAAAAAAAACTTCCGGGGCAAAATTGCTCCTTAATCCAAAAAACATGTTAAAAATGTTATTTATGATATCATTTATTTCTAATTCTTATTTATATAATATCTAAGGGTGGAAACAGGCCAGCCCAGGCTTCACCCTTGACAGGCCAAGCCTGTTCGACATGGCTCTGCTAATTATTTTTGATTCTTTCCAGATGATTCTTGCACCTTCGCAAGACGTCTTGCTTCACTGAGGGTCCATGGGTTGAACATAAGTACTGCATCAGCGATGTCTTCCTTGAGACCGATCAAGTGTATCTCAATAAGGTACTTTTTAGACAAATATACCTTGGCGAAATCGAATCAAACTTTGTGTTGAATTATGCTAACGTCTTGATTTGGCGTAATCGTGAGAGTTCGCCCATTAGTTTACCCATAGACAGTCCGAAAGTATCACAGAACATAACAACATACTCATTCCAGCCTATTTGATGATGCTACTGCGTTCAAGCCACATGCCATGCAAAACTAGCCTCATCAAGACCCATAGAAGCCATTGTTACCTTTTCTACTACTGTCAAGATGAAAGAACCATTCACACTTTGATATCCAAGCTGCCGACACGTTGCGTGGAAGCACGAAAATTCCATCTTGGTGAAATGGGTAGGCCGGTGATGTGCTTCCCTATGACCATGACCATTGCTCAGTCCATTCCCACGTCGTCGGCATCGCTGGTCATCGTTCTGGCCTTGTGTCGCTTGTGCCAAGACCCTTAATTGCTCTCTAAATTCATCACAGAACCCCAGAACTATGGCTTGCAATTCATCAACTCGGTCTTGTTTCCAATCTTTTCTTCCATATCATCAATCTTGTTAAGCTTCTGCAATTGTTCTTCAAATGGATGAAACTTGGACTTTCATGATTCTTGATCGAGTATGAACCATCCACCACTGCCAAGAATGATGGCGAACGAGAGAGACCCATAAAACAAAGTTCAAGAAAAAGATGACCACACCGAAACCAAGAACCCAAGGCGTGTATAGCCCAAAAATCAGACGAAGATTGAGCCAAATAAAGTCTACAGGCCAATTTAGTCACCAAGAATCAGGTTTTTTGTAATTGTCACAGGTTTGAGATCACCAACGTTCTTGAGACCAAAAACAGATCAGAGAGCTCTGAGAAAGAATAGAATTCGCAATGAGAAAGTAGCCAAGAAAGGACTACTCTGATACCATTGTTATGTTTATTGTTCTAGGGTTAAGAAAGTAGGTGTAAAAGAGACATAGAGAATAGAGCTCCAAAGGCTCTCACAAATCTGTATTCGGTAGGGTTATGACTAACATGATTGTACAAATGAGAGGATTGTGCTATTTATAACTTGATAGCCTCCCTCAAGTCCTAATCTAATGGTTAGCGGGATAATTAACTAATCATCTTACTAATTATGTATTTTTCCCTTAAGTCCCTATAGAAAGCTTTACAACTAAGTCCCTCAGCTTACAATTACATATTCTACAACACTTTACTACCACTACAAAGGATCCAATTTGAAGATGCACTCGTTCTAGCTCATCAAAACGTACGATAAATAAAGATTCTCAATATCAATATTCATCATTAGAGCCTATGCTACTTTAAATTCACAATCATTTTCAATGAAGAATCAACGAATAATGCTTTCAATATATTATTAAGTATTCCATAAGACGTAGTTAAGAAATGACAGCTTCATTTACAGAAGTGATTTTCTTAGCAGCGCTAAAACTAAGGGCTCAATACTTCACTGAAAACTTAATACATTGTGTTTGAAAGGCAACCTATGGTATATTATTGCCCAACTAAGTTAATCCCCCAAGTAGTTTAGTTCCACCACCATCTTTTTCCCATCAGAAGGAGTTACGAGAACAAACCGGTATGAGTAAAAAGCAAAAATGGTGATGAGCACTACGCAATACAACTAATTAAAAAAAATAGGGAAAATCACGTGCAAGTCCCAAGGACCAGAAATAAATACAATAAGGTCCCTTGAAATCACCAAATTACACATAAGTCCCGAGGGACTTTTTTTGATATTATTTGTATTAACAACAGGAAATGTCATATTTACAACAGAAAATGAAATATTTACAACAAAATTTAAAAACTTGACCGTTTACAACAGAAAAAGTCATATTTACAACAAACAGTGTCATATTTACAACAATATTTAAACACCTGGATTTTGTTTCAAACTCAAGTCCCTAAACATACGAGAGGTCATTTACAACAGAAAAATACTATATTTACAACAAGAAGTGTTATATTTACAACAAAATTTAAAATCTGGTCATTTACAAAAAAAAACCATATTTACAACAGGAAGTGCCATATTTACAACAAAATTTAAAAACCTGGATTTTGTTTTCATACAAATAATATGAAAAAAAGTCTTTAGAGGCCTTTTTAATATGTGAATTTCTATTGAGACTTTTTTGCTATTTTTTATGGTCCTTGGGACCTGGATGTAATTTTCCCAAAACATTACTAGAGCACTGACAATGCCAAAATAAGCTAACGACGCCGAACATGGCCATTAACACCGAATGCACGGTGTAATAAGCAAAAATGGTGATGAGCACTAATGACACCGAAGGCACTCTCTCTGCAACTACCCTAGCCGATATCGGTACGATGTCGCCGTTGAGAGCCCTAGCACAAACACTGTTGAGAGAAGAACGACAATTTTCTCCAGAGATTTTGTTCGTTTTCTTTTACATAAGTGTTAAGGGAAGTTTGAACTTTTCTCCTGTAACACCCCAAATTCCACACTTCAAATTGTGTCGGTTGACACTTGGTTTTAGAAAAAACAACAGAGTTTGAGGTGCTGCATCAGAGTAATGCAGAAACGGAGAGCATGCACTAACTTTTGGACTATGAGTGACTGATATGAAATGCCTCGACATATGATGATGCCTGACATATGCTGGTTATATTAAAAATTTCTCGAAGGAATATTTATGTGATACAATATACAGAGCTTTGTATAATTACAAATCTTTATCGTAACTATATAATCCTTAACCAAGCCTTAGCTAGACTAGGGGCAATAAACCTAACTCAGTTAATCAAACAGATTGGTCAGGTAGGTGTCTATCATGGGAGTATCACCGAGTTCACGGCGACTTATTGATTAACCCACATAGACTAGCCCTGCCTTCGGCACCAAACTGTTTGAAGTAACTTTATTAGATCCATGCCAGAAAGTAGGCTCTATTAAACTTCTTCCGGCTCTTGTCTCGACCGGTGCCTCTTCACAGCTCTGTCCTTCGGTGCCTTTTTACGGCTCCATCTATTGGTGCCTTCTCTGATCCTGGTTTCTTTCCTGAACCTTAGACAGGTCTGAGGTCCAATACCCATCGGACCTCAGGTAACAGTTAACCTCATATGAAAAGTATGAACAGTATATATGACGGATATTCATTACATTTCAGCATCAACCAAACATAGCACACAGCAGATGTAAGGTTATAGCAATACATAAGCACACAACAGATGTAAAGTTATCATCTATCACATATAAGCATTCAATAAGCATCAGAGTTAGTGTTACAGTACACGTACGCACCTTTCACCAAGTAATTACCAAAACGCCCGTCCTTTGAATCCGACTATGGACTTCTCGGATATCCTATACATTATTGTCGGATTAATTCTTTTTCCATAACTTATATGATATTGTATTTAATACCATATTTTCTAGAATAATATCAAAAATTATTTTTCACCTTGTTTGACATTTCTACCCTTGGTAGATTTATTATTCCAATTTTACCCTTGCACTTTATCAAAAACGAATTACTGGAATTTCTGGGCAGATTTTCCAACAACTTTGAAAAATCATAATTAATTCTACAAAAATCCTTTTTGAGTGCTTTAAAATTACTCATGACCCTTGACATGTATATTTTTTAGGAAAAATATTCCAAGAACCTAGAACATCAATAATCATTCCCATTTTAATGTTTTCTCAACGCTGCCCAGATTTTTCCCAGAAAACGTAGCCTAACTTCAAGGATTTTTATCTCCTTATGTAGAACTCAAAATGATACATATTTTATATATTTGGAAATCCCTACATGTCTAATTAGTTCATGTAAAATATCAGTATTTTTGAAGATCATTTAATACATAAAATAATAAACAATATATGCATGACAGATGTTCATTACATTTCAGCATCAACCAAACATAGCACACAACACATGTAAGGTTACAACAATACATACACAGCAGATGTAATGTTTGAAAGACCTGGCAATCACCCAAGAGGGGGGGTGAATTGGGTGTTGGATAAAACTTTAGGTACTTTGAAAATCTTTTCGAAATTTCTAAATCGACAGTTAGATATTCAAATAAGCATATACTGGAAATATAAAAGATAAGGGAAGAGAATATGCAAGCGTGATTTATCTTGGTTCGGTCCAAAATCGTTGACCTACGTCCAGTCCCAAAACACCTGGGATTCCACTATCTTTCAAGAACAATTACACACTCTGTAAACGAATGATGGTCCTCTCACTCTCAGACTCCACTCCCCCTTACAAGTTGTAATTGATACACCCGCTTGATTACACACTCTGTAAACGAAGGATGGCCTACTCACTCTCAGACTCCACTCCCCCTTACAAGTTATAATCAATGCAATGTGTTTCCCACTCAAGATCACCCAATCTTGAGTAACTTTCAAATAAAATGTTTACAGATAAATCTTCTCTCACAGAAGTGAATGTATAATCACTGAAGTGCATAATCGATCATCACACTCTCTGATAACTATACAAGCATTGCGAAACAGAGAGTATATGAGATAAGCGTTGGATTCAGAATATCAGCATTTCGACAGTGCAAGCTCTCGTCCGTCGTCATCTCCATTTTGAATGGTTGTCCTTTTATAGCCAATGAAGACCATTGAGCTATTCTTCCATTTTTGAATATGACCGTTGTGACGTATATGACCGTTGGAAAATATTACCGTTGGAATATTACCGTTGGGATATTCAAATCGTAGCATTTGGATCTGATGAACAAGTTGAGCATTTTAATTCATTGAAGAACATTACAGTTGAATATTCAACTTCATTTCTTCAAGTTCCTTGTTGAATTCGATTTGTTTTGTCATATCTGAAAATCTGCAGAATTCATATTGAAGCCTTGGACGTTCTGACACAATTCTGAGTTTTTGGGTTCTGCTTCTAATCCTTCAATTGATCATCTGAAACTTGGTAACAAACATGATTCATAGCATTGAGAAGTATAGCAAGTAGAAATCAATTGATAATAAACTTTCCTGAAATTTCAGTGTTGCTACTGTACGTTCGTTGTTTTGCTGTGTGGTTGACTCGAGGTGGTCTCTTTGGCTCGAGTCAAAAACTGCTTCCAATAGCTCTAACTCTCTGTATGCTTGGTGACTCGAGGTGCAAAGGTTGGCTCGAGTCAAAACTCTTCTATTCTTCAACAGTATGGTTTTGGCTCGAGGTGACCAAAGCGTGGCTCGAGGAAACCATGAATTAATCATTAATTCCAGAAACATTTGACTCGAGGTATACTTACCGCTCGAGGTGAAAACTGCTCTCATTTCTTCTATCTTTCTGTTTGGCTTTGACTCAAGGTAACGAAAGCTCTGGCTCGAGGCAAGCTTGATTTAATCATTAATTCCATAAACATTTGACTCGAGGTGAGGATGTTGGCTCGAGTTAAAAAGTCTTCTGTATTCTTCAAACTCTCTGGTTGGACATAGACTCGGAGTGAGCTTGCTGGTTTGAGGCAACTTGCTCCTTCTCAATTTCGTTGATCTTGAATTGAACTCTGTTGCTTCAGTATTTCGTGTGTCCATTTTCGAAGCTCATAACTCCCTGGTCCGAACTTCGTTTTGTCTGGTTCAAGTCTTGATGGAAATACCTTTGAGTCTTCTTTCAAATGGAACCGGTTTCATCTCATTTGGATTCGCCATTCATGAGATACACTCAAAATACTGAAGGTGGGTCTGGTGTGTGACGCTGATGTTACTGTCATCTTCAACAATTTATATCTCTTTCATATGACCTCCTTTGGACTTGAATTTTATATCAAAATGACGCATTCAAAGTCTAGTTTCCATCAAAATTGGTTTCACCTCAATCGGATCTCTGATTTGAGAGTTATCGGTGAATTACCAGAGGTTGCCCGAAGCTGAACGTAGAACAGAGTGCTTTGGACTAGTATTTGACTCGAGGTAGCTGGAATTTCACCTCGAGGTAGTTGACTCGAGGCACAAATATGGTTGCCTCGAGGTAAGGTGTCCTGTAGCTCGTTACTGTAGCAAAACACTGTAGAAACGCTGACTCGAGGCTGATGGATGGATGGCTCGAGTTAATTCCTTCCTTGGGCGAAAATCACTGTGACAGACTCATTTTAACTCCGAATTGAGTCATTCCAACTTCCATATCACCGTGGAGACTTGTAGAATCAATCTAACAACTTGTATGATGATTTTAATATTCCATTTAGAAAGTTTTCTTTCTTTCCTCTTCTCTTGAACATATTCATAAATTAATTCTCCAATATGTCCTCTTCTTCTTGAACTTGATATCTTCTTCAATTTCTTCTTTCTAAAATATCTTATCTCCTTCTTGAGCTATTATTCAATTTGAACTAATCTACATAAAATATAATAGTTAGTCAATTTAGGAGATAAATATATCATACAACTTTTGCTCTTAAGAATGACACATATATAAGACATCATCAAAACTAATATAAAACCAACAATGTTAACAACACAACAATACATATCACATATAAGCATACAAGAAGTATCAGAGTTAAAGTTACTAGTATGCGAACGTACCTTTCACCATGTAATGGCTATCTTGCCCGACCTTTGAACCCGACTCCGGACTTCCCGGATATCCTGTACATTATCGTCGGACTATTATATGATATTGTAATTAATACCATATTTCCTAGAATAATATCAAAAAGGATATTTTCACCTTGTTTGACATTTCTACCCTTGGTGGACTTGTTATTCTACTTTTACCCTTACACTTTATTTAAAACGTCATTTCAGCATTTCTGGGCAGATTTTTCTACATCTTTGAAAATTCATAATTAATTCTACAAAATCGAAACGAGGTTCCGTAAAATTCCTTGAAATCCTTATCCTGTCTACTTTTGAGGAAAAATACTGGTTTTTACCCAGATTTAATATATCATTCCCAGTTTAATATTCTTCAATCTCTGCCCAGAATTTTTCCAGAAAAACGTAGCCTATCTTTAGGAATTTTTATCTCCTAGCACAGAACACGAAATAAGTCACTCTAGATATATTTGAAAATCTCTATATGTCTACTTTAACCATGAATTTTCTCAGAATTTTAGAACCACATCTACAACATAAAATACTTGCATTTTTACCCCTGACTTTAGGAATCGCTAACCAACAAAATTTCGCTAGCGTTTCGCTACCTTGACCCTAATCTTCCAAAATTTTTGCTATATTACTTTCTCCATCAATTTTTCAAAATAAAACCATTTTTAATCATAAAAAAATGATAACAAAAATATATTGGAAGATTAAAGATCAAAACAACATTTAAACTATGAACTCAAAAGCTATAACTCAATAACTAGAGAACTTACCCTTGAAGAACCTTGCTACTCCTTCTTGCTTCCCACTAACTCTCACTTTCCACTCTTAGAATGCTTTAGCTTGTTTTGGTGTGAATTATATGACAAGCAAAGGCCTCTATTTATAGCAAAAATCCTAGGACACAAAGGGAATTTAAATTCGACCAAAACTCATCTCAACCTTTGGATCAAAATGCACTTCTTGAGAGCAAATCCCCACCTCTCCTATGTTGGTCGACATCCCCCATCCAATAGCCATTTATGTTGTTTTTTTTTTTAATTGCAATTGCTTTGATTAATTAATTCATTTAATCTAAAATTCTCTCCTCCACTTATCTTGGTCGAGCTACATGCCTCATTCTTGGCCATTCAATATGTTTTTGATTAGCAAAATATCCTATTGTTACTTTCTCTCATTGGCTAGTTGCTTGTATAATATCTTGGATTATAATACAATAAATCTATAATATCTAGATTATAATACAACAAACCTATAATATCTAGATTTTAATACAACAAACCTATAATATCTAGATTATCATAATATCTAGATTATAATATAAAACAATAATTCCTCCTCTTCCTCAATAAGCAAAACGGTCCTCCCCCTCTCTCCTTATCCTCTTCCACAAAAATCTCCCCTTGATCTTAACTTAACCAACAAGTTGGCTTAGTAAATATCTGTAATACCCTAAAAATCTATATCATAAATTGGTAAAATTAAACCTATAGAAAGTAGGTGAATATGAGATATTAAATATTAAGTAATAATTAGCTTATTTTCTAAAGAAAATCTCTTGGAAATTAGAGAGTTTAAGGGCCAAAGTGCCAAAATGACGGAAATGCCCCTAAGGGACATAAATGACTTAGGAAAATTATGAAAAATCCTAAAGGGCAGTAAAATGACCAAGTGAATTAGGAGAGTACATTATCTCTAATTAAGGTAATTTAATAAATTATGAACTTGGAGAAATTGTATAAGAATCTCCAAAAGGTAACAAAAGACCAAAATACCCTTACAAATTATAGAATAATGTAAGAGGCATAGAAATACTAATGTTAATACAACAATATGAAGGTAATGAGGTGTTCTAATTAAGAAAATTATCAACTTGTGATAATTAAGTAATTAAGTAATAGTGGGCTAATTACTTAAGCATAAGCAAAGGAAATTCGAGATAATTATGTAAAGCTCAAAAATTAGTAGAAAATGGTTGAAAATTAGTAAAAGTATATTTACTAATTAATTGGACATTTTTGAGAAAAATAGTTGAGGTTAGGTATTTTTAAGCCTAAATGCAAGAATGGACCAATAGGAAAATTTTGTAAAAAAATTATTATTTAATTATTTAATTAATTAAATAATTAAATAAAAAAATAAAAAAAAAACGAAAAAAAAGGGGCAGAAAAAAGGAAAAGAAAAGAAAAAAAAATGAAAAATGAAATGGGAAATAAATTATGCAACTTGCTATTATTTTATTAATATAATTAATTAAAGTAAAAAAATGTGAATAGTAATTTAGAAATTAGGAAACGGATCCTATCTTGACTATTGGGACCCTGTATGGAATAAAAATTTAGGTTGACTTGGACATTTATAATAAGTGAGAAAATGTCTTCAAAGTTGTAATTCCGAATTTTTGAGATTTTTCCGAGATTACGCGAATCGGGTACCGATCGGGGTATAAATGCTTCTAGAATACACAACTTGTCACACAAGTTGGTGACTCATGAGGGGCTGAACGAAATCATGCTTTCCATGGCTGCAAATCATCCACCAAAACCCCTAATTTCCATGGTTTAAAATGAAAGTTGAAATATGGAAAAAGACTATTATGCCCTCACAACCTCTTCTATAAATAGCAAGCAACTCCTTTGAAATTCTTCACACCAAAAACCACTCTTAGAAATCCTAGAGAGAAGTTAGAGAGAGGAGCTCGGAGGAGGAAGGAGTCCGGGGAATTCTACAGCGAAGCTCTGAGTAAGTTCTTCGGTACTTAGTCTTAAGCTTCCGTAGTTCTTAGATAGTTGGAGTAGTAATGCTAGAGTGGTCTTTAATCTTCCAAGTATGATTAGATATCATATGATAGGGGTATTTTAAGTAGGACTTTCGAAAATCATGGTTGGGTCGAAGTTACGCAAAATTTTGGAAGAAATTAGTCAAAGTAACGAAATCTTGGCAAAATTTCGCGATTAAGGGAATAGGGGCAAAATGGTAATTTATACCTAAAATGCTGTTATAATGTCAAATATTGACAAATGGGATATTTATCCTTATAGGATATCTTTGATCATCGAACCTTTGTCGAACCATTGCTCGACGTGCATTGTCGGACGTTTCGCTGTTTTCCGTCAAAAGTACAGTTTTCCATAAACGTACTAAACGCTCGTCAACGAAGGTACGTTCGCGTACTGTAACATTAACTCTGGTGTTTATTTTATGCTTATATGTGATAATGTTGTGAGAACAGTTTAGTGCCGAAGGCAATGCTAGTCTATGTGGGTAAGCCATTAAGTCACCGTGAACTCGGTGAGGCCCCATGATAGACACTTACACGGCTATTCATTCGATGCTAGGTGTGTTGTGCGCTTAGGGTATGCTTATATGTGGTAGCCGATAGCTCGTGATATGTTCTTGTACTATTGATATGTATACGTTGCCTATGTCTTTGCTACACCGCCTATGTCTTTGCTATATGTTCTGTGGGATGCCTATGTCTTGCTACATATGTTGTCGGGGTGCCTAAGTCTTTGGGGATACGTTTGTTTGTTGTACATTTGTTGGGTGCATATGTCCTGTCTATGTTATGAATAACTGGAATCCATATGATGTATATGTAAACATGAGGTTAACTTGTTACACGAGGTCCGGTGCAATGGACCTCGGCTCTTAATATAGCGTCGAGGTCGGGAGGACCGAGTGCCGAGGAGAGAGGCAAGCGGCTGCATAGAAGATCCACTAAAGACTTCTTTTGTTGTTCGCGGAAGCCTTTTGTTATTGTACTTCACTTTTGAACCACGCGATTCTTGTCATTGTTGTAACCAAATGGACTTACGGCGTTTTATATATACATATCAGTTACTCAATCGCTCCGGTGCACTACTCTGATGATTTTGGAAATGATATTTTAAAAAAAAAAAATTATACTGCTTTTGAAAAGTTGGGATGTTACAATATCAATTTACTATTGATGATCTTTTTCCAATCTTGCATGTGCTTTTAACTTATAGTATTGTTTAAATCTTTTCCTCTCTCCACCATGTGCAAACCGTCACTCTTGACTTTAGAGGATGATGGTTTAATCTTAATTAGTATCTCTAATGTGGTGATTTATATGATATTAGGTATAATTGCCATTATGTAATTGGTTCTTTAATTGATTATGATAATTAAAGACTCATTCTTGGTAATCTTGTTCTTTAGTGGATTCTTGATCTTGAATTAAGATATTTCCTAATTGTTGCTCCTTGATTTGCCTCTTGATTTTTCGAAAATCCTTGCCTTCATTAGATATTCTCTAATTGCCTTTTGATGAATTATGAAGGATTACATAATTGCTTCAATTATTGAAAGCTTAATTGCTCACTATTTGCTTGTAAATTCCTTCTAATTAATTTAAGTGTTTTCATAACACTTTCTTGCTTTTTATTGCACTTTCTTGCTTTTTATGGTTTATAAAAGAACCATGATTTAATATGATAATAATATCATATTCATAATCCTTAATTGTGGTCTCATAATTAACCATTGGTTAATTAATTCCAAAGTAAAATTTAGACAAAAATATAACCAATAGATTATATTTCTTTGAGACACATATATTCACCTTTGTTATTTTGCTAATAATTAGGCAAAATAAAATGTTTATATGAATTATGAAAATTAGGGTATTACATCTCCACAATTTCTATATCCTCTATATCCTTGATGTTCTTTCACAAGTTCAATGGGCTTCTCTTTGTGTAGGAAATTTATATGGTATTTAAATGTCATTTTCCCAACTTGTTATGTCTTCCCGTAATTGTATATAAGCCAATGACTAGTTGCCGTATTGTCTGGAGAAGCTTTTATGTTAACAGTATCCTATTTGGTTTAATCCCATTGCAATTAGTATTACTAATATAGTTTTTGATATAGTTTTTTTTTTTTTAAATAAGTATCCGGTATCTTGGACTTATCCCCTTTAACTTGGAGGATTTATTAAGTTCTGACTAATCTAGATTCACGGGTGTGTTCGACATGGGTTTTAAAAGAGGTGCAGGTAACATATAATAGGAAGATCATGATCATTTTACCCTTAAAAATAATTCACATTTAAACCCCACCGCTGACAATATAATGAATCTATTACTGAGGAAACCTTGGAAAAGTTAAACTTATAAGGCCTACTATTCAACTATCCCGTAGTTCTTAGTGCAGCTGTACCTTTCCCTCTTTCTTCAATTATAACGTATGGAACCGGAATGATTCTTCATTGGAACAATTGATTATTTTAATTCGGTGTAAAAATAGAGATTGAAAGCTATGCGTATTTCACCGGAAAAATTGAAATATATAAACTCAAGCTATATGCTTGAATGCTTCTCGCAAGAAAATTTTAATTGTCTTTTCATCTAAATTAAGGACAAAATAGACACAGTCAGTTTTTGGAGGGCAAATTTTGTCTTTTCATCTAAAATAGACATTTCATAAAGAACTGCAGACTTGCAGTGAGGAGTCATGTGGGGCCCTTAAGAATAGATATTAGTATTACCAAAAACAAATGTGCAATCTTTTTTCTCATATGCAATAGGGTTGAACCAATAACTGGAGATCAACCATATAACAAATATGATGTTATTGACAATTTATTTTTCATTAGAAGACCAATTGAGCAAATGTTCACAAGGGCAACCATGGTAATTACAAATCTATTGGCATAGACAATTTGGTACCTGTGTATTTTTATGGACATTACGATGCATTTGAAGAGTAACTATGCTGCATGGAAAGAGTAAAATACACATGATACAATTGGGAGATTGAATGGGAAGTGGTCAAGTGGGGAGTAACACGCTATAGCATCTGGAAAACATTTGACTATAAATTTTAATGGTAATTGAACAGTGAAGATTCATATCCTATAATGAGTGATAAAATCAAAGATGATCATATTATTATTATTATTTATCTAGGTACAGATCATAGATGTCACTCATCACCTTCCCTTCACAATATACCTAATCTACCCCTTGTTTATATTTTTCCCCCCAGAGACTTTATTGTTGGGAGAAAATAAGTTAACAGCCATTTTTATTTAGACAATTCTCCAGCCTGCAGAGCTTCAAATGACAACATAAGCTGACTGATTATTCTGGTTTACCATAAAGGCCAAGTATGCTAGTACGTAAAGCTTACTGTTTCTTGTATATGCTTAAATCAGCATGAGTGTCCTTGTAGCGCTGGCACAGGTAATCCTGGCATAAAATGGGAGGGAACCTGGCAAGAAATGTAGATACAAAGTATTGTGAAACTGGAAGGGACCCCTTATAGAGTTCATTTTCAGCTCTCCATTTTGTATACTAGGTTTTTTTTCTTGGGAGCAACCTTAGTATTTTGATCTTGAGGTTAAACTGCAACTTGGTATTGTTGGGTTTGTTTGTTTAGGCAACTTGGTTCACATGTTTTACCATATAAATTGCCTATCTTATTATTTACATGTCCAAAAACGCATCCCTCATTGTGAAATCTTGAATCTGGCTTTCATATAAACTTACTGTCATACAATATTCTGGGAAACTTGGTAGAAATTCAAACTTACTTGGGAGGGTTACTTTCTGATTTGCAAGTTGGTAAGCATTCTACTAGACAATCGTGACTAGGCTCCAAAAAGTAAGCTATCTGTGAAGAGAAAACCATTGGTGAGATGAGAAATTTGCATACTTTTCTTTTCAAGTTTCTGTAACAAATCAGATAAAAAGAAGCATAACCAAGGAAAACAGAAATTCTGAGAGTATTTATTATTTTTAACATTATATTTTTAACAGATAAACAAATGACCATAATAATTTGTGTAAAAATATGTCAATATATTTATGTTATTTTTCTCATCAAATATTAATATACATTAAAATATTTTTTAATATTGTACAATATTAATATGATGGCCAAAAACTATTTTGTAATATTAAATTAAATTTTTCTTTTTTTCTTTTATAAGTGAGACAAATTTGTTACATTCCTTAAAAGTTCATTGCATTAGTGTAATAACCTAAAATCTGACCTATGATGAGTATCATAGTTTAGTAAATAATACCTATTGGAAATAGGTGAATATATTATCTCAAATATTGAGTTATAAATATCGTATTTCTTAAGGAAAAATCTCTTGAAAATTAGGAAACATAATAGTGCCAAAATTACTAAAATGCCCTTGTGAGGTATAAAATGGCCTAAAAATATTAATTTAAATTCTAAAGGGCAGTGAAATAATTATTAAAACTTAGAAAGAATATTTTCCTTAATTTAGTCAATTTAATAAATTATAACCTTGGAAAAATTAAAGGAGAAAAATCAAAAAGTATTGTGGGGCCATAATTGACCCCATGATTTTTAATATTTTACATGGGACATAAAATACCAATGTAAGTCAAATAGTTGTGAGAAAATGATTAATTCTAAATAAGAAAATTGTCAACAATTAGTAGGTGATTAAATAAATAATTATGGGTTAATTATTTAAGCATGATTAAGAGAAAATCTAAGGGTAAATATGTAAAACCCTTTAAGTAAGTGTTAATGGCTAAAATTAGCATAAAGTATATTTGCTAATTAATTGGAAAAGATTAAGAAAAATGAATGAGGTTAAGTATATGAAAATCCCTAATCCTAGAAAGTTGCTAATCATGTGATTAGGGCACTAATTAAACTTGTAAATCAAATTATAAAAATTAAATAATGGTCAAGGGTTAAGATGTAACCTAATAAAACAAGATCAAAGGTTTAAAATTATTTTAGTAATTTTTAAAGCCTAAATCCATGTTAATTGGTAAGAACCAATGAGAGAATTTTTAGGAAAATAAATATAAGATAATTAGAATATTATAAATTAATTAAAACAGAAAAATAAAATAAAAATAAATATATATGTATGCTGGCCGAAATTTTGGTCAAGGAAAGGATAAGAATTGAGCAAAAATAAATATCATGATTTTGAAGCAAGTGGTAATAAAATATTATTATAAAATGTGAAAAGCAAATAGGATAAATGACCACCGATAGAAATTAAATCCTAACTAGAAAATCATGAATTAGGTTCCTAAAGTCAGGACTTATTATAAACAAGTGAGTTTTTAGCTCGGAGTAGGTTACCTCCGAAGTTATTTCCGTAACCGAAAATGGTTATACTAGACTGGCTAAGAAGCTATCTGATATTCAAAAAGCAAATCAAATAAATGAAAATCTATAGAAACCAAGCCATAACTTGAAATCCAGGGATAAGGTGGTAAACATCTGGGCATATTATGAATCAGTGGATTTTTGTCCCGAAGATGTTGTTACCCGCGATTTCAGTATCGAAGACGTTTATCCGAAAATGTTCGGCGAGCAACGGAATGTCTGAATGGATCAAAAATTTAGTTGACCCAGACATTTCTAAAGAGGAAGATTAGACCTTCGGGGCTATGTTGCGGATTTACGAGATTCTTCAAGAGTACGCGATTAGAACACCGAACAGGGGACTTTATCGATAGAAAACTTCTAGAGCAAGTTGGTGACATCACCTTGGTGACATAGGATGACATAGGGGACTTTTTTGTGGTGGAAAAGAAGGAAAATGAGTGATTCACAAGAAGCCACATTTTCATCATCTCAACCGATGATGAAAAGTTGATCCGAGGGTTGATATCCATGGGCTTTTCCTATAAATAGGGCCTTCATCTCTTTGCAATTCTCACACCAATTCCCTTAGAGATTTCGAAATATAGAGAGAGGTTAGAGAGAAGGAGGAGCTCGGAGGAAGAAGCAGCGAAGCTCTGAGTAAGTTCTTCGGTCCTTAGTTTTTAAGTTCTAGTCTTTTGTTCGGTAGTTTTAGTAGAAATGTTAGTTAGATCTAGGAAGGAGGAAATGAAATTCCTATTTTTTTTAAGCCTCATTGCATTGAAAGATGCCTGACGAGGTAAAAACATAGTAGGGATTGAGTTTCTGAAAGTTTAGAGTCAAAGTAACGAAGTTCTGGCGAAATTTCACCGATTAGTCAAACTAGGGGCAAAATGATAATTTATACCTAAAATGCCCGTTATAATGTTGGACATTGATTAAAGTGATATTATCCTTATAGGATATTTGTGATCACGTACCATTGTCATACATTGTCAAACGTATCGTTTTCCGTCTTCCGTTAGAAGTGCTGATTACCCTCAACGAAGGTACGTTCACGTACTGTAACACTAACTCTGGTGTTTATTATATATGTGTATGTGATATGTTATGTATGCCTATGTGTAATGGATGATAACTCTGCTGTATGTTACGTACTGTTGGTATGTTTATGTCTGCTAAGGGCCACACATTTTATGTGCTATTGGGGTACGTCTGCTAAGGGCCATGCGTTTGCTAAGGGCCATACGTTTGCTAAGGGCCACACTTTTCATGTGCTATTAGAAATACGTTGCTAGGGGCCACACATCTGCCTGGGGGTTATGTGCTGTTGGGATATGCTTGTTTGTTGTGAGTATCTATAATGCATATGTTGTGTATGTAAACATGAGGTTAACCGTTACCTGAGGTCCGGTGCGGATCTCAGCTCTTAACATAGCGTCAGGGTCGGGAGGACCGAGGACCGAGGAGAGAGGCAAGCTACACGCATAAAGACTCGGCTGAAGACCATCTTTTGCTGTCACGGCGTGAAGATCACCAAGGAGACGCTTTCCGTGATTGTATATTACTTTTGAAATACTCTTATACCGCTGTTTAACCAGCCAGACACACCACCGTTGGTATTTTGAATATATATATCGCTTACTCTTATGCTCCGGTGCTCTACTCTGATGTTTTTAAATGATGTTTTGATGAAAAAAAATTTATACTGCGTGTGAAAATAAGATGTTACAATTAGGGAACGAATATTTTGGATTCCTACCAATTAAACATAATTCATATGGAATTCCACTACTATTTCTCCCTCAACAGTACAAATTCCACCAACCAAAAGGCACAAGGGACAGGCATTTTTAACAACGCAATGGCTTAATTAGCAATAAAGTTAAAAATCAGAACGGCAAGAAATAGAAAGTTGAAACTTCAAACTACAAAGACTTGGCTTACAGAGTATCTTTCTTGGCCATTTCCTAGAACTCTGTGCAATGTGGACCTGAGCAGAGATTACAAAGCAAAATGTTGACTTTGCACTTAACAAAGTTCGATACAAAAGGACGCTTCTGATAAGAGCCATAAGTAAATGAATATAGCAACACTTAGTAATAGCAGTGATATATATAAGATAAACGAAGAACATTGTGATCTTTGCATTCATCTATCAATGCATCGAGTCTAAGATCATCATTCCAACATGTAAAGAATGAAGGACGCTCATAATGGCATGAACAATTGCTTCCAATGAAGCTTATATTTTTTTGCTCCAGCAGTTAAAGGAAGACATATAATCGGGCATTAATATAGTCAAAGCTTTTTGGGGAATCCTTGTAAAAATGAAAATGATTATATGTACATGCAATCTCTGTTGGTTCATTAAGTGCTAAATCTAAAATCTAATTGCGATAATTTTCATGGCAATAAGAGCAGCTTTTGACAATGACCACGAAATATTATCACTGAGACAATAAAATAATATTCCATGCATGCTAATAGTCCAGAATATTTCAATGCTGTCATGTGTCCTCTGTGTCTAAACTAAAAAGGCGAACTCAGGGTCTCAGGCCAACTCAGGCTAGCACCACAGAAGAAAAGAAAAAGAAATTCATTGTAAAATTTAGAGCTTGACAAATGACTTGCACCATAATCACACATATCAAACATTCATAGAAATGCTTAGCGATAAAAGTGTCAGGGCAATCTCGAAAGTCCCTTCAAGTTCAAGTTCACGTTAAGAAGTTTATCCGTGACTTGGGTAGAGTTCAGGGATATAATTAGTAGTAATAAAGTTTCTTACTTGAAAATGCAGTTGCTCCAGCGCTCCAGCATGTCCCCAAGATTCAATATAAATGTTCGGGCAATAATAGCCACAACAAACAATTATTCTTTCAGTAGCATGCAGGTAACAAATCAGTACCACTTTTGCCGGCAAATTACATTCATATACAATGAGAACTTACCCCTTTAAAGGTGCCACGTCCTCCCATATCTGAGGTTTAGCATCCCTATCATTGCATATCTGCATAAAGAAATTATATAAATGTTCTGTAATAAGGTAAAATGTTTGTTTGGCTTATAGCGAGATAGAGAGAAATATCCTTACGTGAAGACCAGGTACATCATCTGTTGCCAACAGATTAATAAGACCATAGTCAGTATGAGCTCCAGCTCCATATAATCCTTGGGAAGGATTTGAGGTTTGACCTTAACCAAAGAAAGATCAACACTATTGTCAGTAACTAAGTATCATTTTGATTTTGTAATTGTAATTACATCAGGTATAAGGCACTACTAATATTTATTCAACTAGTGGCCTTAGTAACTCAAGATTTGGATCATGTTGGCTACAAGACTGACGAGAAAGAGTACAAGTGACCTATGTGAATTCCTTGGTGGTTCACTTGTCTTTTGGTTTAGCAAGAAGCAAACCACTGTCTCATTATCATCAACCGAAGCTGAATACATTGCTGCATCAAGTTGTTGTGCTCAAGTTTTTGTGGCTCAAGCAACAACTTCAAGATTTGGGAATCCACCTGAAAGAAATTCCAATCCTCTGTGACAACACTAGTACAATTAGCTTGGTGAAGAATCATGTTTAACATACAAGAACCAAGCACATTGATGTTAGACATCACTTTATTAGAGATCATGTTCAAAAGAATGATGTCAAAGTGTTGTTCATCCCAACACATCTCCAACTTGCTGATATCTTCACAAAGCCATTAGCCAAGGAGCAATTCATTTTCATTAGAAGGGAATTGGGAATGGTAAATCCCAATGAGCTGTAAGTCTTCTCTACTTAATGTTAGTTATGCTTTTGATGATAAATAGTTACTAACTTAAGCTTCGAAGTGCTTAGATATTGATTTTGCAAGATATCAATGAAGAAGAGAAGTTGCTAAGTTAACTGAGTTTTAAGTGTTAACTCGAGTCACCAATGGTGTAACTCGAGTCATATCGAGCAACTTCTGAAAATCAAGAGGATTTGGTCTTTACTTCACGTGGTTAAGTGACAACTTGAGCTGGTAACTCGAGTTAGATTCCTTTAACTAGAGCATGATGCATTTACCTTGTGCTTTCAATACTTTATGCTCTAAGGTTTGTTTATGTGAAGTTAGGTTAACTCGAGCCAAGACATCGAGAACTTGAGTCAACTTCGACAGAGAGCAAACCAAGTCTTGAAGGGCACTTAACTCGAGCCAAGGCGTGGTTGACTCGAGTTAAGATCAGACAAAGAGCAATTCCATTTTTGAACAAGTAGTTAACCTAAGTCATGGCGTAGTTGACTTAAGTGCAATTCGACAGAGAGCAAAGAAGTTTGAGAAAAGTACTTAACTTGAGCCAAGGCTTCCTCAACTCGAGTCAAGTAATGATAGAAAGCAACCTAGAGTAGAACACCTCTTTACTCGAGCCAAAGAGTAGTGAACTCGAGTCAACGGTATTTTTCAAGTGTTTTCATATACACACTTGAAGTCCAGGTCAGTGAATTTACATGTTAACTCGAGTCAATTCTTGGTAACTCGAGCAGGTAACTCGAGTCATTAAGTTGTTAACTCGAGTTAAGCGCTTTATATATATATCAGCATCGAATTGTTGCTCTTCGCTTCTTCAATCCCTCGAGTCATCTCCTTCTTTCTCTCTGAAAACCCCCAAACACTCGAACCCTAATTTGAACCCAAGCTTCAATCATGCCTGCAAAACAACCTACCTAACCCAAGGATTCCTCATCTGATTATGAGGCAACCCAGTCCTCATCGCCTCCTCCTCTGAAACGACCTAGAGAGAGAAGCAACCACCAAAGAGATTGGTTGTCGTCGATGAAGCTTCTCCTAAGACTAAGGCAAAGTCTGTGGTTATTAAGGAACCCTCTGAGCAGCTAGCGAAAGTTGTTATTTTAATTATTTCTATTTCAAAGTTTAAATTTTGAATTATTGTTATTTTCATTCTTTTAGGAATTTCAAATAATTAGCAGGTTGTTAGGGTTGTTTCCTACTTCCTAGCTAGTAGTTGTTGATTTATGATTATTTCCTGCTTTATTGCTAGTTGTTATTAATTTTTCATCTGTATAAGTATACCTCATTTAAGAGGAATAAATCACGGATGAATAAATAAATTCTTTATTGGAGTTCAATTTCTAACATATATATATATATATATATATATATATATATATATATATATATATATATATATATATATATATATATATATATATTAAAGAATCACTTGATATTTAATTAATTGTTAGTATCTCCTGCAAAATAAAGAATCGCTTATTTTTCCTCTTTTCTCTTCATTAAATCTGGAAGTTAATTTTTATGTTAGTGCATAGATCTCAAAAATTTATGTGGAATCAAAAAAAGAATCACTTGATTCGGACTCCGAGATAGAAGTTATGGCATTCCAAGTTTTAACCTTTTTTTAATGATTTATTCGACTAAATGGGTGTTTTAGTCGACTAAACCGCGGGAGTCTTCAAAAAAATTGCTCAGCGATTTAGTCGACTAAACCATGGTTTTATTCGACTAAACAGGGGAAAATTGAGAAATAGTTTTCTGACAGGGGTAAATTAGGAAATAGTTTTCTGACAGGGGCATTTTGGTAAATAGTTATTTAATAAGGGGAAAATTGGGAAAATAGCCGAACCATTAGGGTCACTTGATCCATCAGGATCTCTGTCTTTTCCTCCTATCTCAATGCCTCTTGTGTATAGGGCAATTTGGTATATTTATTCCAGAAACCTTATACAAAAGGGCAAATATTTCACCCATTTTGCTCAAAGGGACTGCTCCCTTTTGCTTCCATAATTGACAGAGTTCCTCATAATATAGGCCAATGGGTCTATAATGAGATAGCAAGGTTTAGGTTTCATTCAAAAAGAACCTCAACTATTCCATTTCCAAATCTTGTGTCCTTACTGCTTTTTACTCAAAAGATTTGGTATTTAGAGTTGAATGAGAAACCTATTAGACCTATTCTCTTTGGTCAATTCCATTTGAACCACATGAGAATCTCTTTCAAAGAAGGGTCGACAGCTTCAGAGAACCAACCAAGTCTCGAGCATCTTAATCAAGAGCCAATGAAGCTCAGTCATCCCCAGCTCATGGTGCTCAGTCATCTCAGCCACCTCCCTCTAGGTTCAGTGCTTCAATCAAGGCCATAGTTGAAAAGGCTATTTCTGAGTGTGTTGGCCCTCTTCATACTTCCATGATAGCTCAATATCATGAGCTTACTGAGAAGCTAGAGTCTGAGATTGGAAGGTTGGTATCTGAGGTCACAAAGAGTCATGACAAGCTTGTTGATGTTCAAGAAGCTCAAGCTGAGACACTTGGAGAAATGAGTGAGAACCTGGGAGGGAATATTGAAGACTATGGTGCAAGCCTTTCTAGTGTTCATGGCATGCTACAACTTATTGATGACAAGCTTAACAAGCTGTTATTGCCTCAGTCTACTGCTGGTCCAAACTTTGGTGTTCACACTTCATCTCCTTTACCTTCACCTTCACCTTCACCTACACCTTCTTCTCTTATCCCATCTCACTCACCTCCTCCATTCTCCTCACCTATTCCTTCTTTCACTACACCCATCATCACAACAACCCCTGCTACCATTATTGTACCACCCTCTCAACCTTCAACAGTTAGACTTTCACCTTCCACTTCCCAACCATCTTCTCCATGCCTAACCTTAGCCCTCTACTCACCCTTACCTTTTCTACCTGCTTCCTCCACCTCTGATCCTCCCATTTTGCATTATGACAAAGGGGAGAAGAGAAGTAGAGATTTTTAGTTGTTTAAGCTATTGTTATTTCATTTCATGTTTTATTTCATAGCTTCATTTCTATGTATTTGATTCTTAGTTGCTATGTACTTTGCTTCCTGGTTGAAATCTCATGTACTTAGCCTTTTGACATGAATGAAATGAATCTTTTAAGTTTTTTTAAACTTTTTGACTCCTGTGCCTTTCAAAGATCTGTAAAAAAAATTTGAATTGATTTACAAGTGTTGTCATCATCAAAAAAGGGGAGAATGTTAGTTCTCTATGTGTGTTTTGATAATAACAGATAATTGTAAACAAAATGTAGTTAATGATTCAAGTAAAGAATATTTTAACTTGATCAAACTTGAATCAGTAACTTATTGTCAAATTGACTTGAGTTAAGGGTCATTAGACTCGAGTCAAGTGCTTTTGAGACTTCAGTCAAAATGAGCTTTATCTTTGACTGACTCGAGTTACATGTTTGAGACTCGAGTGAAAAGCTTTAGCAAAATGTTTTATGAAATGATGTTAACTCAAGTTAGTATTGTGTGACTCGAGTGAACTCTTATGGACTTAAATTTTATTTTTTCATAATTCTAAGTCCCTTATTAAAAAATGTTTTAATATTCAAAATATTAACTCAAGTTAGTAGTGACTGACTCTGATGAGGCCCTTTTTCGTCTTTAGCCTTGGGGTCCACAATCAAAAATTAACCAATGATTGCGTATAGGCAAACCGAGGATCATTATCTCTCTCGAGGAGCCTTTTATTGAATCCTAGATAATCTAAATATCATGCAAATGCATTTAAAACAAGGGGAAAATTGGTTTTGGGTTTTTGAATTGATGAACTAAAATAAGAATGCAATTAAATTAAATGCTAAACTATTATTTTTGGTATTTTCTTTATAAAATGGAATGGAATATGAGAATGGGTGTGAATGTTCTTGGAAATGGAATATGACTATCATAGTTCAATTAAATATAGGAGTAAATTTTCACTAAGTCTAAATGAAAAACCCCAAGATACCACTTGAGTCCAATAATCTCAATTAATAGTAGCTCCTACTACCGTAGCTAACTACTATCTCTTGAGATATTGTTTAAAACCACTTAGCGCGCAATTAAAATTGGAATAATGAAACATGAGCCTTCTTGAAATTGAGTACATAACAGTCCCTCAAATGGCACAAATCAATTACCTTAACTAGATAATAACACGCTAATTAACATAATCTCATTGCAACCACAAGAAATTAAAACACATATTTTTCATACTTCAAAATCCAATCTCAACTACAATTGTCAAACTAACAGAGACAATAAACATTAATCTCAGTTCCAGAATTTATACACAATAATTTCTAAAACTAGGCAACCTAAATATATAAATCTGTAATAATAGAATGAACAAATTAACTCCCCTTTGAAGCTTTGAAACTCCAGTAAAAATCCATCCCAAGAAGTAAAATGATTAGCCACACATAAAGCTCCTTTCTGTCACCAAGGAACAATAAAACGCAGCTACCATGAGAATTGAAGTTGGAGGTCGAATGGTTGCTCTGGAAAATGAAAGAGAGGAAGGAAGAAGAAGCTGAAGGTCCGGATGAGAGAGAGAAGAAGCAGGTGATCGTTGGTCTGGTTCGAAGGTCTCCCTCTCGTTCTCACCCCTTTCAGGTCTGCACGGCGCACGAAAAATAAATTCCCCCAGCTCCCTTTTATTTTTTCGGCGCTCCCATCTCTCAAATCCCCCTTCCAAATTTCCGTTCCCTCCTTTTATTCGGCTCTGTTCTCAATCTGTTCTGAATTTTCTTGCGGCCACCCTCAAGAAACTGTCGGGCCTCTTTTTGGAGAAGAAGGAAACCTAATAATTTAAGCAAAACGCAGTGTTTTCGCATTGGGCCTTTTCAGGCAGTGTTTCCGTTTTTGGGCCCTCTCTGACAGCATGTTTGGGCCCTCTCTGTCAATATCTCTGATTTTGGGCCCTTTTCTGACATTAATTTTGGTCTTCAAAAATCTCAAATTTCCTTCTTAAACACCTACAATGTAAGATTAAACACAATATAGTATCAAAAGTCCAAGGAATCAACTGCATGAATAATTAACAAATTATGACCATTTTACCCCTAATTACATTTAATTCAATACAAATGTCCCTAACTCAAATTAGTGCTTAATGATGCAAGAATGTCCGAGAAAAGGCATTAAAAATCCCAATTTAATTATGAAAGGTCATATAAAAATATGGTTCGATCACTCAAGTGTAACTTTGAAACATGTTTGTCAAAATGTATTTCCTCAACTCGAGTTATCACTTAACAACTCGAGTATGGACTGTGTTCAAAATACCTTTCCAAACTTAACTCAAAGACACTTTATGAAAAAGCCATTGACTCGAGTCAGTAACTTGAACTGAACACTTTAGACTTGAGTTAAGTTAACACGAGACATCTTCACATTTGTTTTCAAACTCATTCTCAAAGAAGATGTAACTGTGACTCGAGTGTGGAATGGTCAACTCGAGTCAGCAACTCGAGTCAGCAACTCGAGTTAGCATTTCCTTGTTTTGCAACTCAATGGTCATTAATTGCCTTCACCAAATATAGCGAAGCATTCAATACGTTCCAACCACCGAAAACACAAACGCTCAAATGAACTATACACATTTACTGTTTCATTAATTATGTAATATCTTCGGATATCTAATCTTTAGTGTTTATCTATGGATATCTAATCTTTAGTGTTTATCTATGGATATCTAATCTTTAGTGTTTATCTATCTACTCTTTTAGAGAGTTAAATCATATTCATCTTTTATGTAAAGATACTCAAGGTTGTGGGACCTTGAGAGTGGGTGTATTGATTACAACTTGTAAGGGGGAGTGAATCCTAGAGAGAGGATTACTTCAACTACTGAGTGTGTAATCAAGTTGAAAGAGATAGTGAAATACCCAAAGAGTCTGGGGACTAGACGTAGGTAAAGAGTTTAGACCAAACCAGTATAAATCTCTTGTGTTAATTCTTTTCCTACTCTCTTTGTTTAGCTCTGTTTCGTGTGTAAGTTTCATGGGTATTCGAAAAAAAAATTAAATCACCCAATTCACCCCTGCCTTCTTAGGTAATATTCTGGCTTTCACACTCCGATTGAAAATCCCCCCCCCCCAATTTCTCAATTTCCATTCTACGCCTTCTTCTGCAACCTCTCGCTTCTATAACAAAGAAACCAGCCTTTATCATTCTATCCAAGGTCTTCTTCTGCTTCCTTTTCGGCATCATAGAAATGGAGGGCAAGAGTCTCCTTTCTTGCTTTCTTGAAAAAGGGCTAAGACGCTGAAGCTCTCATGGATGAGCTTCTCAAGGCCATTGTGCTGCTAGATCGGTGCCCCATGGACATGTGAAAATAATGATGATAGGCGACCTATCAGAGACTTGGTTGTGATAGTGAGGGGTTGCACTAAAAATCCCATAAGATGGGAGAGAAACCAAAGAAAAATTGCAGAAATACCCACAAAATATACAATGTCGCTACACGAAGATGCATATGCGGGTTCACAAACAAAAAGCCGCGTGACCATGGTTCCATTATGTCTGAAAATTCATGCATGTTTCACATCACGGTTTCTGGGATTGTCTCTAGCTTGTATAAATATCTACTATTCCCTCCAATCATATTTATAAGAGCTCAATAACTGAATTAACTGATTTGAGAAAAATGGTTAAAATTAGTTAAAAATAATCCATATATCTAAAATAAATTCTCCCAAGTATGATTTTACTTATACGAGCTAAGCAAGAAAGAGAAATAGAGTAAATATAAGTATTACTAATCCTTTAATTAAAGTAATACATATATAATCAATGAAGGGAAAACATGGAAAAACTCATTAAATGTTTAGACAACTTTTGTCGTACTATTATGAAAAAGATCAAAGCAATTTAAATTTTTAGCACTTATACAAAAGGAGTATAAACTAGCAAGTACTACCTCCGATCCTAATTATAGGACCACTTTTGTAGTACAAATTACACTAAAAAAATGTTCATATAATTAGGACTGGAGGGAGTATCAACTTTAAATAGGAGGGGGAGGGAGAGAATCAAGATAATTGAAGTGTTTTATGGAAAAAAAAAAACATGTCATATTTATTATAATTAATTACCTTAACTAATTTCTTTAATCTAATCAAATTAGTGAAATATGCTTTAAATTAAGGAGAAAGGAATATCTTGGAAAAGGAAACTATTAATGACGTCCAAGACTCGGGGACATATTTACCTCAAAGGTTTTAACTTCCAATTTAGTGAAAGTTTCCTTATATACATGAAATACGGAAATACGGCAAACTGATCGTGATGAATAACTTGTCAAGCAATTAACTGTGAAAATTTATATCAAAATAAGGAAACAAATAATCAAAGGATAAGTTCTCATTTATATAAATAAACCCCAAAGAAGGCATTAGAGACGACTTGCATTGTTTTGCATAAAGATCATCACTGAGAGCAGTTCATCTTCTATTCAAACAATACCATTATATCCTCAAGTCTGTAAGTTTTTGGAATTTCTTTCCTGTTCTTGTCTATGACTGGTTTAGAGAAATGCACTAAAGCTTCATACATTTTTTTCCAGTTTCTGTAGTCTTTAACTTTTTATTGTAGCTTTTCAACCCCTTCTCCCCGCAAAAAAGTTTATATCGATAGACAGAAGGACGATGATGTTACTGATCATTCAAATCGCTCTTGCGCTGTGTGCTTTAGGAGCAAAAGCAGATACGTTGGTTGGTGTAGGCGTTAACTATGGAAGACTAGGAGACAACCTTCCAGCTCCGTCCGACGTGGTCAAACTATTCCAAAAAAACGCCATAACTCAGATGAGGCTATTCGACCCCGACATTGCTGTTCTTGATGCCCTCAAAAGCACCAACATCTCTCTCACTCTCGGCATCCGAAACGAGGATTTGCCGGCCATGGCCGCCGCCATGGAACCCGTCAACACATGGTTCAAAACCTACGTCGAACCATACCTCAACGACATCGTCTTCGAGCACATAGTTGCCGGAAACGAGCTGGTTCCCGAGACTTGGCAAACTACATCCTCCCAGTGATGTGCGTGGCTACGACTGTCTTGGGAAACTCATTTCCTCCTTCACAATCTATTTTCTCAGACCAATCGAAAGAGGTCATGACTGGGATTTTGGGGTTTCTTGCAACTCAGGAAAACCCTCTTTTGGTTAATTTGTATCCATATTTTGCATATGCGTCGACCCTAAAAACATACGTTTGGATTATGCTCGGTTTAGTGCTACGATATTGTGGTTCAAGACGGAAGTTTTGGGTATTCCAATTTGCTTGATGCTATGATTGATTCATTTTATTGGGCAATGGAGAATGCTGGATTTGCCGACGTGGAAGTTGTGGTTTCGAGAGTGGTTGGCCTTCGATGGTAATGGGGACCTCACAACTGTATCATTGGCTGCCACTTATAATCAAAACTTTGTGAGACGCATTGCTTCACAGAGAGGAACACCAAAGAGACCTAATAGATTCATTGAAGGTTTTGTGTTTGCCATGTTCAATGAGAATCGGAAGCCTGCTGGTGTAGAGCAACATTTTGGATTGTTTTATCCGGACATGGGACCTGTTTATCCAGTTTTCCCTCTTTTGCATTAAAAGTCGTACTTATTTTCCCTAGGCACTATGAGATCAAGTAGGTTTATATGGCAACTTTATGTGTTTTCTTTTTTCCTTTTTTGCTATAATGCCTCGTGAGATGCACTGCTCATCGTTTATATTGGTTGATGATTCATATTTCTAGTTATAAAATTTCCCATTATTAGATTTGTAGTTGTCTCTGCTTAGTTTTCGTTTCTTGTCAACTTTTTTTTTTTTTTGGGAGGTTTTACGTTTAGTTTTCAACTCAAAACATACTTTAGCCTCCACTCCTTCCCCTCACATCAAACAAACTCTACAATAGGTTGGTCTAGGCATCTAATGATTTTGGGCTAAAATTTGACGGGAGTGCACCAACAATATAAATTTGCAGGCCCAAAAGGAAATTTCTTTTTTTATTAATCTATTAATTTCGATATTTTTGTAGTGAATTTACATAATAATTTTTTCAATAAAAAAGAGAAATCAAGCATAGAACCAAATTCCAACGTAAAAAAAAGGCTAGCTTAAAACAGATGCAAACTAATATCTTTTTATTTATTAGAATTTGTATGAAAACGTAATATATATATAGGGTAAGTTATATCGAGTATTGTGATTCATATTTGAATTGAATTTTTTTAAAAAAAAAAAAAATTGGAAGGTGGTACCCAATATCTTTTATTCATGCTGTTTTTAATTTTTTCTCTTTCTATAGTAGAAAAGCTAAAAATATGACATTTTAGCTTATGGCTTAAATCAACTTTTTCTTTAATAGTCTAATTGAGAACAAGAAAAGTTGATCCAAACATCACCAAAAAGCCAACCTTCGTAAACCAAATGACATCGAATCTAACATGATATTTCGAACTAAAATGCAAAGAATTTTGTTAAGAAATGCTAATGTCGGGTTCCAAACGGAAAGTATTGACAACGTAACGTTAACGAGTAAAGACTAAGGGTGTGTTTGGTTTGGGGGTAGGGGAGGGGAGGGGAGGCAAAACGGAGGGAAAATAGGAGAAAAGTTATTTGTAGTGGGGGTCTCAAGATTTTCCTCCATTTTAAATTTTTCCCTCCATTTTCTCTCCCCTCCCCTCCCCTACCCCCAAAAAAACCAAACCAAGGCTAAAGGATTTCATTAAAGAAACATAAAGCCGCGTGACCATGGTTCCCTTGTGTCTGCAAATTCATGCTTCTTTCCCTCCACGTTTTTTGGAATTTTTCTCTAGCTAGCTTGTATAAGTATCTACTATAAGCTAGCAACTTCTACATAAGTATTTATGATTTATTGTGTTAGCCAAAAAAAATTCGATTTATATATTGATCATTAATTATATTGTTCTTATTCCTCTAGTATGGAGAATCTATTTGGGAAGTTGATCTTGATCCTATATTAATTAGATCAATTTCTCATATTTGTCAATCTTTTTCAAAATTTCTCTTATTGTAACTCCCTTCCCCTCAGATAGAAGAGGGGGGAGAGAATCAGGGATTGTAATAGAGATGTTTAAAGAAAAACATGTCATTTTTATTATAATTAGCTAACTTTTTTAATCTAATAAAGTTAGTTAAATATGCTGATAAAAGAATCAAATTAATTAAATATATTATAAATTAAGGAACAGACGAATATCTTAGGAAAGGAAACTCGTTAATTACCAAGCATACAGGGGACATATTCACCTCAAAGGTTTTAACTTCCATATTCTCATAGTCCATCTCAAAATTGATACAAAAATTCAACGCTTAGAGGCTTAATTGAAACATTCTTTTTTATTTTAATTTTTTGATTTGATAATATCTTTAAAATGGGGGAAAGCTCAAAGTTAAGGTCAATCCTAAATAATGAAAATTTTTCAAATTAAAAACAATATTTTCAATTGTATAAGGACAAGCAAACAAAAAAAAAATTATATCCCTCCCCCACACTTAATTAAATCAAACATTGTCCTTAATGTAGCAGAAATCAATAAAGAGGGAATGGAACTAGTACTCTCCTAGTGTAGGTCTCTAACTCTGATGTGGAATTCTTCCTCTAGTACCATCCATGATGTTTCCTATTTTTGGGGAGGAAAGAGTGCACAAGTAAGACTTTGCAGCTATAAGAGGAGTGATCATATTTAAACCTAAATAAAAATGAAAGAAAGAAAGGAAAAACATAATCATAAAATATGCCACCAAAATCATTGGGTTGCCTACCAAGAATCATTTAGTTTAAAGTCTTCAGCCAAACATCTGAACACAATCATCTAATCATACGTATCAAACACCATAATCACCTTGTCTTCATTTCTCTTCAAACAACAAGATTTCAAACAAAAAAGATTATCATTCATTTTAACTACCTGTATTTTCTCAATCATAGACAATTTTATGGTACAAGCATTCACTGAAGAAGGCACAACATACACATAATTGCAAATAAATATAGGCACTTTCAAAAATTTAAAGCATCTAACAAAATCCACTCGACTCTCATCAACAAGAGTCAAAACATTAGGAGAATCATGTATAATGATTCTTCAAAGTTCCTCATCAATTTTAACATCAAAATGACATGAATTAGGTACTCCACAGCGGAAACCTCTTCAAGACACCCACTATTCTCATCTAAACACCAATATAAAAAAGGGTTTTTTGACCGCCACATTTAGACTATTTATAGAGGATCATATCTAAAAAGTATGATCAGTAGTAATTTCATAAATATAAAGAACTTTTTATACCGGTTTCCTTAATATAAGGTCTAAAAAATATTATTTAGACCGGTTTTTCGAAAACCCGATCAAAAATAAAAAATATTATTTAGACCGGTTATCCGAAAACCCGATCAAAAATAGATAACAAAATAAAAAAAAAAGTCAATTACTTTTAAGACCGATGTTTACAAATAATTGGTTTAAAAGATGAAACTTTTTAGAACTTATAAATAACCGGTCTAAAAGATGCGGAATAAAAAATATTATATTTATTACTTTTAAGACCGGTTTTTACAAATAACCGGTCTAAAAGATGAAAATTTTTAGAACTTATATTTATGATAACCAGTCTAAAAGATGTGGGATAAAAAAATTATCTTTATTACTTTTAAGATCGATGTTTACTAATAACTAGTCTAAATAATAAAAAAATTTAGGCCTTACATTTATTATAACCGGTTTTTGTGTTTTTTGCTCAAGCCAGATGAGATGCGGTACTTTGTTCATTGTTTATATTGATTGGTTGATAATTGATATTTCTACTAGTTATAAATTTTAGGGTTAAGTAGCAATTTTGCCACGGAAGTATACCCCAAGAGCAATTTTGCCCGAAAGTTTTTGATTCAATTTTGCCCTAGAAGTTTTGAGCAATTTTGCCCTCTATTAGAAACCCTAACGGTCAACTAATCGTTGATGGTTAGGGTTGTTAACGGGGCAAAATTGCTCCAAGAAAAACTTCCGGGCAAAATTGCTCCAAAAAACTTTCGGGCAAAATTGCTACAAAAACTTCCGGGCAAAATTGCTCCTTAATCAAAAAACATGTTAAAAATGTTATTTATGATATCATTTATTTCTAATTCTTATTTATATAATATCTAAGGGTGGAAACAGGCCAGCCAGTGCTTCACCCTTGACAGGCCAAGCCTGTTCGACATGGCTCTGCTAATTATTTTTGATTCTTTCCAGATGATTCTTGCACCTTCGCAAGACGTCTTGCTTCACTGAGGGTCCATGGGTTGAACATAAGTACTGCATCAGCGATGTCTTCCTTGAGACCGATCAAGTGTATCTCAATAAGGTACTTTTTAGACAAATATACCTTGGCCGAAATCGAATCAAACTTTGTGTTGAATTATGCTAACGTCTTGATTTGGCGTAATCGTGAGAGTTCGCCCATTAGTTTACCCATAGACAGTCCGAAAGTATCACAGAACATAACAACATACTCATTCCAGCCTATTTGATGATGCTACCTGCGTTCTGAAGCCACATGCCATGCAAAACTAGCCTCATCAAGACCCATAGAAGCCATTGTTACCTTTTCTACTACTGTCAAGATGAAAGAACCATTCAAACTTTGATATCCAACTGTCGACTTCTGTTCTGTGGAAGCACGAAAATTCCATCTTGGTGAAATGGGTAGGCCGGTGATGTGCTTCCCTATGACCATGACCATTGCTCAGTCCATTCCCACGTCGTCGGCATCGCTGGTCATCGTTCTGGCCTTGTGTCGCTTGTGCCAAGACCCTTAATTGCTCTCTAAATTCATCACAGAACCCCAGAACTATGGCTTGCAATTCATCAACTCGGTCTTGTTTCCAATCTTTTCTTCCATATCATCAATCTTGTTAAGCTTCTGCAATTGTTCTTCAAATGGATGAAACTTGGACTTCCATGATTCTTGATCGAGTATGAACCATCCACCACTGCCAAGAATGATGGCAGAACAGAGAGACCCATAAAACAAAGTTCAAGAAAAAAGATGACCACACCAGAAACCAAGAACCCAAGGCGTGTATAGCCCAAAAATCAGACGAAGATTGAGCCAAATAAAGTCTACAGGCCAATTTAGTCACCAAGAATCAGGTTTTTGTAATTGTCACAGTTTGAGATCACCAACGTTGCCGAGACCAAAAACAGATCGTAGAGCTCTGAGAAAGAATAGAATTCGCAATGAGAAAGTAGCCAAGAAAGGACTACTCTGATACCATTGTTATGTTTATTGTTCTAGGGTTAAGAAAGTAGGTGTAAAAGAGACATAGAGAATAGAGCTCCAAAAGGCTCTCACAAATCTGTATTCGGTAGGGTTATGACTAACATGATTGTACAAATGAGAGGATTGTGCTATTTATAACTTGATAGCCTCCCTCAAGTCCTAATCTAATGGTTAGCAGGATAATTAACTAATCATCTTACTAATTATGTATTTTTCCCTTAAGTCCCTATAGAAAGCTTTACAACTAAGTCCCTCAGCTTACAATTACATATTCTACAACACTTTACTACCACTACAAAGGATCCAATTTGAAGATGCACTCGTTCTAGCTCATCAAAACGTACGATAAATAAAGATTCTCAATATCAATATTCATCATTAGAGCCTATGCTACTTTAAATTCACAATCATTTTCAATGAAGAATCAACGAATAATGCTTTCAATATATTATTAAGTATTCCATAAGACGTAGTTAAGAAATGACAGCTTCATTTACAGAAGTGATTTTCTTAGCAGCGCTAAAACTAAGGGCTCAATACTTCACTGAAAACTTAATACATTGTGTTTGAAAGGCAACCTATGGTATATTATTGCCCAACTAAGTTAATCCCCCAAGTAGTTTAGTTCCACCACCATCTTTTTCCCATCAGAAGGAGTTACGAGAACAAACCGGTATGAGTAAAAAGCAAAAATGGTGATGAGCACTACGCAATACAACTAATTAAAAAAAATAGGGAAAATCACGTGCAAGTCCCAAGGACCGAAATAAATACAATAAGGTCCCTTGAAATCACCAAATTACACATAAGTCCCGAGGGACTTTTTTTGATATTATTTGTATTAACAACAGGAAATGTCATATTTACAACAGAAAATGAAATATTTACAACAAAATTTAAAAACTTGACCGTTTACAACGAAAAAGTCATATTTACAACAAACAGTGTCATATTTACAACAATATTTAAACACCTGGATTTTGTTTCAAACTCAAGTCCCTAAACATACAGAGGTCATTTACAACAGAAAAATACTATATTTACAACAAGAAGTGTTATATTTACAACAAAATTTAAAATCTGGTCATTTACAAAAAAAAACCATATTTACAACAGGAAGTGCCATATTTACAACAAAATTTAAAAACCTGGATTTTGTTTTCATACAAATAATATGAAAAAAAGTCTTTAGAGGCCTTTTTAATATGTGAATTTCTATTGAGACTTTTTTGCTATTTTTTATGGTCCTTGGGACCTGGATGTAATTTTCCCAAAACATTACTAGAGCACTGACAATGCCAAAATAAGCTAACGACGCCGAACATGGCCATTAACACCGAATGCACGGTGTAATAAGCAAAAATGGTGATGAGCACTAATGACACCGAAGGCACTCTCTCTGCAACTACCCTAGCCGATATCGGTACGATGTCGCCGTTGAGAGCCCTAGCACAAACACTGTTGAGAGAAGAACGACAATTTTCTCCAGAGATTTTGTTCGTTTTCTTTTACATAAGTGTTAAGGGAAGTTTGAACTTTTCTCCTGTAATACCCCAAATTCCACACTTCAAATTGTGTCGGTTGACACTTGGTTTTAGAAAAAACAACAGAGTTTGAGGTGCTGCATCAGAGTAATGCAGAAACGGAGAGCATGCACTAACTTTTGGACTATGAGTGACTGATATGAAATGCCTCGACATATGATGATGCCTGACATATGCTGGTTATATTAAAAATTTCTCGAAGGAATATTTATGTGATACAATATACAGAGCTTTGTATAATTACAAATCTTTATCGTAACTATATAATCCTTAACCAAGCCTTAGCTAGACTAGGGGCAATAAACCTAACTCAGTTAATCAAACAGATTGGTCAGGTAGGTGTCTATCATGGGAGTATCACCGAGTTCACGGCGACTTATTGACTGAACCACATAGACTAGTCCTGCCTTCGGCACCAAACTGTTTGAAGTAACTTTATTAGATCCATGCCAGAAAGTAGGCTCTATTAAACTTCTTCCGGCTCTTGTCTCGACCGGTGCCTCTTCACAGCTCTGTCCTTCGGTGCCTTTTACGGCTCCATCTATTGGTGCCTTCTCTCGATCCTGGTTTCTTTCCGAACCTTAGAGCAGTCTCGAGGTCCAATACCCATCGGACCTCGTGTAATGATTAACCTCATATGAAAAGTATGAACAGTATATATGACGGATATTCATTACATTTCAAAGATCAACCAAACATAGCACACAGCAGATGTAAGGTTATAGCAATACACAAGCACACAACAGATGTAAAGTTATCATCTATCACATATAAGCATTCAATAAGCATCAGAGTTAGTGTTACAGTACACGTACGCACCTTTCACCAAGTAATTACCAAAACGCCCGTCCTTTGAATCCGACTATGGACTTCTCGGATATCCTATACATTATTGTCGGATTAATTCTTTTTCCATAACTTATATGATATTGTATTTAATACCATATTTTCTAGAATAATATCAAAAATTATTTTTCACCTTGTTTGACATTTCTACCCTTGGTAGATTTATTATTCCAATTTTACCCTTGCACTTTATCAAAAACGAATTACTGGAATTTCTGGGCAGATTTTCCAACAACTTTGAAAAATCATAATTAATTCTACAAAAATCCTTTTTGAGTGCTTTAAAATTCCTCATGACCCTTGACATGTATATTTTTTAGGAACAATATTCCAAGAACCTAGAACATCAATAATCATTCCCATTTTAATGTTTTCTCAACGCTGCCCAGATTTTTCCCAGAAAACGTAGCCTAACTTCAAGGATTTTTATCTCCTTATCTAGAACTCAAAATGATACATATTTTATATATTTGGAAATCCCTACATGTCTAATTTGTTCATGTAAAATATCAGTATTTTTGAAGATCATTTAATACATAAAATAATAAACAATATATGCATGACAGATGTTCATTACATTTCAGCATCAACCAAACATAGCACACAACACATGTAAGGTTACAACAATACATACACAGCAGATGTAATGTTTGAAAGACCTGGCAATCACCCAAGAGGGGGGGTGAATTGGGTGTTGGTTTAGGTACTTTGAAAATCTTTTCGAAATTTCTAAATCGACAGTTAGATATTCAAATAAGCATATACTGGAAATATAAAAGATAAGGGAAGAGAATATGCAAACTGTGATTTATACTGGTTCGGTCCAAAATCGTTGACCTACGTCCAGTCCCCAAAACACCTGGGATTCCACTATCTTTCAAGAACAATTACACACTCTGTAAACGAATGATGGTCCTCTCACTCTCAGACTCCACTCCCCCTTACAAGTTGTAATTGATACACCCGCTTGATTACACACTCTGTAAAGAAGGATGGCCTACTCACTCTCGGACTCCACTCCCCTTACAAGTTATAATCAATGCAATGTGTTTCCCACTCAAGATCACCCAATCTTGAGTAACTTTCAAATAAAATGTTTACAGATAAATCTTCTCTCACGTAGTGAATGTATAATCACCGAAGTGCATAATCGATCATCACACTCTCTACTGATAACTATACAAGCATTGCGAAACAGAGAGTATATGAGATAAGTGTTGGATTCAGAATATCAGCATTTCGACAGTGCAAGCTCTCGTCCGTCGTCATCTCCATTTTGAATGGTTGTCCTTTTATAGCCAATGAAGACCATTGAGCTATTCTTCCATTTTTGAATATGACCGTTGTGGCGTATATGACCGTTGGAAAATATTACCGTTGGAATATTACCGTTGGGATATTCAAATCGTAGCATTTGGATCTGATGAACAAGTTGAGCATTTTAATTCATTGAAGAACATTACAGTTGAATATTCAACTTCATTTCTTCAAGTTCCTTGTTGAATTCGATTTGTTTTGTCATATCTGAAAATCTGCAGAATTCATATTGAAACCTTGGACGTTCTGACACAATTCTGAGTTTTTGGGTTCTGCTTCTAATCCTTCAATTGATCATCTGAAACTTGGTAACAAACATGATTCATAGCATTGAGAAGTATAGCAAGTAGAAATCAATTGATAATAAACTTTCCTGAAATTTCAGTGTTGCTACCGTACGTTCGTTGTTTCTTTGTGTGGTTGACTCGAGGTGGTCTCTTTGGCTCGAGTCAAAAACTGCTTCCAATAGCTCTAACTCTCTGTATGCTTGGTGACTCGAGGTGCAAAGGTTGGCTCGAGTCAAAAACTCTTCTATTCTTCAACAGTATGGTTTTGGCTCGAGGTGACCAAAACTGTGGCTCGAGGAAACCATGAATTAATCATTAATTCCAGAAACATTTGACTCGAGGTATACTTACTGGCTCGAGGTGAAAACTGCTCTCATTTCTTCTATCTTTCTGTTTGGCTTTGACTCAAGGTAACGAAAGCTCTGGCTCGAGGCAAGCTTGATTTAATCATTAATTCCATAAACATTTGACTCGAGGTGAGGATGTTGGCTCGAGTTAAAAAGTCTTCTGTATTCTTCAAACTCTCTGGTTGGACATAGACTCGGAGTGAGCTTGCTGGTTTGAGGCAACTTGCTCCTTCTCAATTTCGTTGATCTTGAATTGAACTCTTGCTTCAGTATTTCGTGTGTCCATTTTCGAAGCTCATAACTCCCTGGTCCGAACTTCGTTTTGTCTGGTTCAAGTCTTGATGGAAATACCTTTGAGTCTTCTTTCAAATGGAACCGGTTTCATCTCATTTGGATTCGCCATTCATGAGATACACTCAAAATACTGAAGGTGGGTCTGGTGTGTGACGCTGATGTTACTGTCATCTTCAACAATTTATATCTCTTTCATATGACCTCCTTTGGACTTGAATTTTATATCAAAATGACGCATTCAAAGTCTAGTTTCCATCAAAATTGGTTTCACCTCAATCGGATCTCTGATTTGAGAGTTATCGGTGAATTACCAGAGGTTGCCCGAAGCTGAACGTAGAACAGAGTGCTTTGGACTAGTATTTGACTCGAGGTAGCTGGAATTTCACCTCGAGGTAGTTGACTCGAGGCACAAATATGGTTGCCTCGAGGTAAGGTGTCCTGTAGCTCGTTACTGTAGCAAAAACACTGTAGAAACGCTGACTCGAGGCTGATGGATGGATGGCTCGAGTTAATTCCTTCCTTGGGCGAAAATCACTGTGACAGACTCATTTTAACTCCGAATTGAGTCATTCCAACTTCCATATCACCGTGGAGACTTGTAGAATCAATCTAACAACTTGTATGATGATTTTAATATTCCATTTAGAAAGTTTTCTTTCTTTCCTCTTCTCTTGAACATATTCATAAATTAATTCTCCAATATGTCCTCTTCTTCTTGAACTTGATATCTTCTTCAATTTCTTCTTTCTAAAATATCTTATCTCCTTCTTGAGCTATTATTCAATTTGAACTAATCTACATAAAATATAATAGTTAGTCAATTTAGGAGATAAATATATCATACAACTTTTGCTCTTAAGAATGACACATATATAAGACATCATCAAAACTAATATAAAACCAACAATGTTAACAACACAACAATACATATCACATATAAGCATACAAGAAGTATCAGAGTTAAAGTTACTAGTATGCGAACGTACCTTTCACCATGTAATGGCTATCTTGCCCGACCTTTGAACCCGACTCCGGACTTCCGGATATCCTGTACATTATCGTCGGACTATTATATGATATTGTAATTAATACCATATTTCCTAGAATAATATCAAAAAGGATATTTTCACCTTGTTTGACATTTCTACCCTTGGTGGACTTGTTATTCTACTTTTACCCTTACACTTTATTTAAAACGTCATTTCAGCATTTCTGGGCAGATTTTTCTACATCTTTGAAAATTCATAATTAATTCTACAAAATCGAAACGAGGTTCCGAAAAATTCCTTGAAATCCTTATCCTGTCTACTTTTAAGGAAAAATACTGGTTTTTACCCAGATTTAATATATCATTCCCAGTTTAATATTCTTCAATCTCTGCCCAGAATTTTTCCAGAAAAACGTAGCCTATCTTTAGGAATTTTTATCTCCTAGCACAGAACACGAAATAAGTCACTCTAGATATATTTGAAAATCTCTATATGTCTACTTTAACCATGAATTTTCTCAGAATTTTAGAACCACATCTACAACATAAAATACTTGCATTTTTACCCCTGACTTTAGGAATCGCTAACCAACAAAATTTCGCTAGCGTTTCGCTACCTTGACCCTAATCTTCCAAAATTTTTGCTATATTACTTTCTCCATCAATTTTTCAAAATAAAACCATTTTTAATCATAAAAAAATGATAACAAAAATATATTGGAAGATTAAAGATCAAAACAACATTTAAACTATGAACTCAAAAGCTATAACTCAATAACTAGAGAACTTACCCTTGAAGAACCTTGCTACTCCTTCTTGCTTCCCACTAACTCTCACTTTCCACTCTTAGAATGCTTTAGCTTGTTTTGGTGTGAATTATATGACAAGCAAAGGCCTCTATTTATAGCAAAAATCCTAGGACACAAAGGGAATTTAAATTCGACCAAAACTCATCTCAACCTTTGGATCAAAATGCACTTCTTGAGAGCAAATCCCCACCTCTCCTATGTTGGTCGACATCCCCCATCCAATAGCCATTTATGTTCTTTTTTTTTTAATTGCAATTGCTTTGATTAATTAATTCATTTAATCTAAAATTCTCTCCTCCACTTATCTTGGTCGAGCTACATGCCTCATTCTTGGCCATTCAATATGTTTTTGATTAGCAAAATATCCTATTGTTACTTTCTCTCATTGGCTAGTTGCTTGTATAATATCTTGGATTATAATACAATAAATCTATAATATCTAGATTATAATACAACAAACCTATAATATCTAGATTTTAATACAACAAACCTATAATATCTAGATTATCATAATATCTAGATTATAATATAAAACAATAATTCCTCCTCTTCCTCAATAAGCAAAACGGTCCTCCCCCTCTCCTTATCCTCTTCCACAAAAATCTCCCCTTGATCTTAACTTAACCAACAAGTTGGCTTAGTAAATATCTCGTAATACCCTAAAAATCTATATCATAAATTGGTAAAATTAAACCTATAGAAAGTAGGTGAATATGAGATATTAAATATTAAGTAATAATTAGCTTATTTTCTAAAGAAAATCTCTTGGAAATTAGAGAGTTTAAGGGCCAAAGTGCCAAAATGACGGAAATGCCCTAAGAGAGATAATTATGTAAAGCTCAAAAATTAGTAGAAAATGGTTGAAAATTAGTAAAAGTATATTTACTAATTAATTGGACATTTTTGAGAAAAATAGTTGAGGTTAGGTATTTTTAAGCCTAAATGCAAGAATGGACCAATAGGAAAATTTTGTAAAAAAATTATTATTTAATTATTTAATTAATTAAATAATTAAATAAAAAAAATAAAAATAAAAAACGAAAAAAAGGGGCAGAAAAAAGGAAAAGAAAAGAAAAAAAAATGAAAAATGAAATGGGAAATAAATTATGCAACTTGCTATTATTTTATTAATATAATTAATTAAAGTAAAAAAATGTGAATAGTAATTTAGAAATTAGGAAACGGATCCTATCTAGAGATCTAGGAATGGGATTTCCAAAGTCAAGGTAAAATATTGATCAGTGGATTTTTATCTTCCGTTAGACTCTTTCGGAAGTTAATTCCGAGATCGGTAGAAGAAGTTAGTAATAAGACGAAATAGGGAAAATCTGATAAATAGGCAGATAGTCATAAAATTAGAATTTGAACAAAATAAATTGTAACTCAACATTTGGAGATGAGTTTATGATTATCTGGACATTTTTGGAGTCAGTGAATTTTTGTCCAGAAAGTGACAATTCCAGAAGTGAATTCCGTAAACGGGCACGCTTTTCGAGGAACTTCAGACTGACTATTGGGACCCTGTATGGAATAAAAATTTAGGTTGACTTGGACATTTATAATAAGTGAGAAAATGTCTTCAAAGTTGTAATTCCGAATTTTTGAGATTTTTCCGAGATTACGCGAATCGGGTACCGATCGGGGTATAAATGCTTCTAGAATACACAACTTGTCACACAAGTTGGTGACTCATGAGGGGCTGAACGAAATCATGCTTTCCATGGCTGCAAATCATCCACCAAAACCCCTAATTTCCATGGTTTAAAATGAAAGTTGAAATATGGAAAAAGACTATTATGCCCTCACAACCTCTTCTATAAATAGCAAGCAACTCCTTTGAAATTCTTCACACCAAGAACCACTCTTAGAAATCCTAGAGAGAAGTTAGAGAGAGGAGCTCTGGAGGAGGAAGGAGTCCGGAGAAATTTGCAGTGAAGCTCTGAGTAAGTTCTTCGGTACTTAGTCTTAAGCTTCCGTAGTTCTTCCGATAGTTGGAGTAGTAATGCTAGAGTGGTCTTTAATCTTCCAAGTATGATTAGATATCATATGATAGGGGTATTTTAAGTAGGACTTTCGAAAATCATGGTTGGGTCGAAGTTCTGGCAAAATTTTGGAAGAAATTAGTCAAAGTAACGAAATGCTGGCAAAATTTCGCCGATTAAGGGAATAGGGGCAAAATGGTAATTTATACCTAAAATGCCTGTTATAATGTCAAATATTGACAAATGGGATATTTATCCTTATAGGATATCTTTGATCATCGAACCACTGTCGAACCGCTGTCTGACGTGCCGCTGTCGGACGTTTCGCTGTTTTCCGTCAAAAGTACAGTTTTCCATAAACGTACTAAACGCTCGTCAACGAAGGTACGTTCGCGTACTGTAACATTAACTCTGGTGTTTATTTTATGCTTATATGTGATAATGTTGTGAGAACAGTTTAGTGCCGAAGGCAATGCTAGTCTATGTGGGTAAGCCATTAAGTCACCGTGAACTCGGTGAGGCCCCCATGATAGACACTTACCAGCCGATAGCTCGTGATATGTTCTTGTACTATTGATATGTATACGTTGCCTATGTGCCGCTACACCGCCTATGTGCTTTGCTATATGTTCTGCTGGGATGCCTATGTGCCGCTACATATGTTGTCGGGTGCCTAAGTGTCGGGGATACGTTTGTTTGTTGTACATTTGTTGGGTGCATATGTCCTGTCTATGTTATGAATAACTGGAATCCATATGATGTATATGTAAACATGATGTTAACTGTTACCTGAGGTCCGATTGCAATGGACCTCAGCTCTCCATATAGCTTCAGGATCGGGAGGACCGAGTGCGAGGAGAGAGGCAAGCGGCCGCATAGAAGATCCAACTAAAGACTTCTTTTGTTGTTCGGCGGAAGCCTTTTGTTATTGTACTTCACTTTTGAACCACGCTGTTATCTTGTATCTGTTGTAACCAGCCAGACTTACGGCGTTTTATATATACATATCAGTTACTCAATCGCTCCGGTGCACTACTCTGATGATTTTGGAAATGATATTTAAAAAAAAAAAATTATACTGCTTTTGAAAAGTTGGGATGTTACAATATCAATTTACTATTGATGATCTTTTTCCAATCTTGCATGTGCTTTTAACTTATAGTATTGTTTAAATCTTTTCCTCTCTCCACCATGTGCAAACCGTCACTCTTGACTTTAGAGGATGATGGTTTAATCTTAATTAGTATCTCTAATGTGGTGATTTATATGATATTAGGTATAATTGCCATTATGTAATTGGTTCTTTAATTGATTATGATAATTAAAGACTCATTCTTGGTAATCTTGTTCTTTAGTGGATTCTTGATCTTGAATTAAGATATTTCCTAATTGTTGCTCCTTGATTTGCCTCTTGATTTTTCGAAAATCCTTGCCTTCATTAGATATTCTCTAATTGCCTTTTGATGAATTATGAAGGATTACATAATTGCTTCAATTATTGAAAGCTTAATTGCTCACTATTTGCTTGTAAATTCCTTCTAATTAATTTAAGTGTTTTCATAACACTTTCTTGCTTTTTATTGCACTTTCTTGCTTTTTATGGTTTATAAAAGAACCATGATTTAATATGATAATAATATCATATTCATAATCCTTAATTGTGGTCTCATAATTAACCATTGGTTAATTAATTCCAAAGTAAAATTTAGACAAAAATATAACCAATAGATTATATTTCTTTGAGACACATATATTCACCTTTGTTATTTTGCTAATAATTAGGCAAAATAAAATGTTTATATGAATTATGAAAATTAGGGTATTACATCTCCACAATTTCTATATCCTCTATATCCTTGATGTTCTTTCACAAGTTCAATGGGCTTCTCTTTGTGTAGGAAATTTATATGGTATTTAAATGTCATTTTCCCAACTTGTTATGTCTTCCCGTAATTGTATATAAGCCAATGACTAGTTGCCGTATTGTCTGGAGAAGCTTTTATGTTAACAGTATCCTATTTGGTTTAATCCCATTGCAATTAGTATTACTAATATAGTTTTTGATATAGTTTTTTTTTTTTTAAATAAGTATCCGGTATCTTGGACTTATCCCCTTTAACTTGGAGGATTTATTAAGTTCTGACTAATCTAGATTCACGGGTGTGTTCGACATGGGTTTTAAAAGAGGTGCAGGTAACATATAATAGGAAGATCATGATCATTTTACCCTTAAAAATAATTCACATTTAAACCCCACCGCTGACAATATAATGAATCTATTACTGAGGAAACCTTGGAAAAGTTAAACTTATAAGGCCTACTATTCAACTATCCCGTAGTTCTTAGTGCAGCTGTACCTTTCCCTCTTTCTTCAATTATAACGTATGGAACCGGAATGATTCTTCATTGGAACAATTGATTATTTTAATTCGGTGTAAAAATAGAGATTGAAAGCTATGCGTATTTCACCGGAAAAATTGAAATATATAAACTCAAGCTATATGCTTGAATGCTTCTCGCAAGAAAATTTTAATTGTCTTTTCATCTAAATTAAGGACAAAATAGACACAGTCAGTTTTTGGAGGGCAAATTTTGTCTTTTCATCTAAAATAGACATTTCATAAAGAACTGCAGACTTGCAGTGAGGAGTCATGTGGGGCCCTTAAGAATAGATATTAGTATTACCAAAAACAAATGTGCAATCTTTTTTCTCATATGCAATAGGGTTGAACCAATAACTGGAGATCAACCATATAACAAATATGATGTTATTGACAATTTATTTTTCATTAGAAGACCAATTGAGCAAATGTTCACAAGGGCAACCATGGTAATTACAAATCTATTGGCATAGACAATTTGGTACCTGTGTATTTTTATGGACATTACGATGCATTTGAAGAGTAACTATGCTGCATGGAAAGAGTAAAATACACATGATACAATTGGGAGATTGAATGGGAAGTGGTCAAGTGGGGAGTAACACGCTATAGCATCTGGAAAACATTTGACTATAAATTTTAATGGTAATTGAACAGTGAAGATTCATATCCTATAATGAGTGATAAAATCAAAGATGATCATATTATTATTATTATTTATCTAGGTACAGATCATAGATGTCACTCATCACCTTCCCTTCACAATATACCTAATCTACCCCTTGTTTATATTTTTCCCCCCAGAGACTTTATTGTTGGGAGAAAATAAGTTAACAGCCATTTTTATTTAGACAATTCTCCAGCCTGCAGAGCTTCAAATGACAACATAAGCTGACTGATTATTCTGGTTTACCATAAAGGCCAAGTATGCTAGTACGTAAAGCTTACTGTTTCTTGTATATGCTTAAATCAGCATGAGTGTCCTTGTAGCGCTGGCACAGGTAATCCTGGCATAAAATGGGAGGGAACCTGGCAAGAAATGTAGATACAAAGTATTGTGAAACTGGAAGGGACCCCTTATAGAGTTCATTTTCAGCTCTCCATTTTGTATACTAGGTTTTTTTTCTTGGGAGCAACCTTAGTATTTTGATCTTGAGGTTAAACTGCAACTTGGTATTGTTGGGTTTGTTTGTTTAGGCAACTTGGTTCACATGTTTTACCATATAAATTGCCTATCTTATTATTTACATGTCCAAAAACGCATCCCTCATTGTGAAATCTTGAATCTGGCTTTCATATAAACTTACTGTCATACAATATTCTGGGAAACTTGGTAGAAATTCAAACTTACTTGGGAGGGTTACTTTCTGATTTGCAAGTTGGTAAGCATTCTACTAGACAATCGTGACTAGGCTCCAAAAAGTAAGCTATCTGTGAAGAGAAAACCATTGGTGAGATGAGAAATTTGCATACTTTTCTTTTCAAGTTTCTGTAACAAATCAGATAAAAAGAAGCATAACCAAGGAAAACAGAAATTCTGAGAGTATTTATTATTTTTAACATTATATTTTTAACAGATAAACAAATGACCATAATAATTTGTGTAAAAATATGTCAATATATTTATGTTATTTTTCTCATCAAATATTAATATACATTAAAATATTTTTAATATTGTACAATATTAATATGATGGCCAAAAACTATTTTGTAATATTAAATTAAATTTTTCTTTTTTTCTTTTATAAGTGAGACAAATTTGTTACATTCCTTAAAAGTTCATTGCATTAGTGTAATAACCTAAAATCTGACCTATGATGAGTATCATAGTTTAGTAAATAATACCTATTGGAAATAGGTGAATATATTATCTCAAATATTGAGTTATAAATATCGTATTTCTTAAGGAAAAATCTCTTGAAAATTAGGAAACATAATAGTGCCAAAATTACTAAAATGCCCTTGTGAGGTATAAAATGGCCTAAAAATATTAATTTAAATTCTAAAGGGCAGTGAAATAATTATTAAAACTTAGAAAGAATATTTTCCTTAATTTAGTCAATTTAATAAATTATAACCTTGGAAAAATTAAAGGAGAAAAATCAAAAAGTATTGTGGGGCCATAATTGACCCCATGATTTTTAATATTTTACATGGGACATAAAATACCAATGTAAGTCAAATAGTTGTGAGAAAATGATTAATTCTAAATAAGAAAATTGTCAACAATTAGTAGGTGATTAAATAAATAATTATGGGTTAATTATTTAAGCATGATTAAGAGAAAATCTAAGGGTAAATATGTAAAACCCTTTAAGTAAGTGTTAATGGCTAAAATTAGCATAAAGTATATTTGCTAATTAATTGGAAAAGATTAAGAAAAATGAATGAGGTTAAGTATATGAAAATCCCTAATCCTAGAAAGTTGCTAATCATGTGATTAGGGCACTAATTAAACTTGTAAATCAAATTATAAAAATTAAATAATGGTCAAGGGTTAAGATGTAACCTAATAAAACAAGATCAAAGGTTTAAAATTATTTTAGTAATTTTTAAAGCCTAAATCCATGTTAATTGGTAAGAACCAATGAGAGAATTTTTAGGAAAATAAATATAAGATAATTAGAATATTATAAATTAATTAAAACAGAAAAATAAAATAAAAATAAATATATATGTATGCTGGCCGAAATTTTGGTCAAGGAAAGGATAAGAATTGAGCAAAAATAAATATCATGATTTTTGAAGCAAGTGGTAATAAAATATTATTATAAAATGTGAAAAGCAAATAGGATAAATGACCACCGATAGAAATTAAATCCTAACTAGAAAATCATGAATTAGGTTCCTAAAGTCAGGACTTATTATAAACAAGTGAGTTTTTAGCTCGGAGTAGGTTACCTCCGAAGTTATTTCCGTAACCGAAAATGGTTATACTAGACTGGCTAAGAAGCTATCTGATCTTCAAAAAGCAAATCAAATAAATGAAAATCTATAGAAACCAAGCCATAACTTGAAATCCAGGGATAAGGTGGTAAACATCTGGGCATATTATGAATCAGTGGATTTTTGTCTCGAAAATGTTGTTACCCGAAGCGATTTCCGTAACCGAAGACGTTTATCCGAAAATGTTCGGCAGGCAACGGAATGTCCTGAATGGATCAAAAATTTAGTTGACCCAGACATTTCTAAAGAGGAAGATTAGACCTTCAGGGCTATGTTGCCGGATTTCTGAGATTCTTTAAGAGTACGCGATTAGAACACCGAACAGGGACTTTATCGATAGAAAACTTCTAGAGCAAGTTGGTGACATCACCTTGGTGACATAGGATGACATAGGGGACGTTTTTTGTGGTGGAAAAGAAGGGAAAATGAGTGATTCACAAGAAGCCACATTTTCATCATCTCTCAACCGATGATGAAAAGTTGATCCGAGGGTTGATATCCATGGGCTTTTCCTATAAATAGGGCCTTCATCTCTTTGCAATTCTCACACCAATTCCCTTAGAGATTTCGAAATATAGAGAGAGGTTAGAGAGAAGGAGGAGCTCGGAGGAAGAAGCAGCGAAGCTCTGAGTAAGTTCTTCGGTCCTTAGTTTTTAAGTTCTAGTCTTTTGTTCGGTAGTTTAGTAGAAATGTTAGTTAGATCTAGGAAGTAGGAAATGAAATTCCTATTCTTTTTTTAAGCCTCATTGCATTGAAAGATGCCTGACGAGGTAAAAACATAGTAGGGATTGAGTTTCTGAAAGTTTAGAGTCAAAGTAACGAAGTTCTGGCGAAATTTCACCGATTAGTCAAACTAGGGGCAAAATGGTAATTTATACCTAAAATGCCTGTTATAATGTTGGACATTGATTAAAGTGATATTATCCTTATAGGATATTTGTGATCACGTACCGCTGTCATACCGCTGTCAAACGTATCGTTTTCCGTCTTCCGTTAGAAGTGCTGATTACCCTCAACGAAGGTACGTTCACGTACTGTAACACTAACTCTGGTGTTTATTATATATGTGTATGTGATATGTTATGTATGCCTATGTGTAATGGATGATAACTCGCTGTATGTTACGTATCTTGTTGGTATGTTTATGTCTGCTAAGGGCCACACATTTTATGTGCTATTGGGGTACGTCTGCTAAGGGCCATGCGTTTGCTAAGGGCCATACGTTTGCTAAGGGCCACACTTTTCACGTGCTATTAGAAATATGTTGCTAGGGGCCACACATCTGCCTGGGGGTTATGTGCTGTTGGGATATGCTTGTTTGTTGTGAGTATCTATAATGCATATGTTGTGTATGTAAACATGAGGTTAACCGTTACCTGAGGTCCGGTGCGGATCTCAGCTCTTAACATAGCGTCAGGGTCGGGAGGACTGAGGACCGAGGAGAGAGGCAAGCTGCACGCATAAAGACTCAGCTGAAGACCATCTTTTGCTGTCACGGCGTGAAGATCACCAGGGAGACGCTTTCCGTGATTGTATATTACTTTTGAAATACTCTTGTACCGCTGTTTAACCAGCCAGACACACCACTGTTGGTATTTTGAATATATATATCAGTTACTCTTATGCTCCGGTGCTCTACTCTGATGTTTTTAAATGATGTTTTGATGAAAAAAAATTTATACTGCGTGTGAAAATAAGATGTTACAATTAGGGAACGAATATTTTGGATTCCTACCAATTAAACATAATTCATATGGAATTCCACTACTATTTCTCCCTCAACAGTACAAATTCCACCAACCAAAAGGCACAAGGGACAGGCATTTTTAACAACGCAATGGCTTAATTAGCAATAAAGTTAAAAATCAGAACGGCAAGAAATAGAAAGTTGAAACTTCAAACTACAAAGACTTGGCTTACAGAGTATCTTTCTTGGCCATTTCCTAGAACTCTGTGCAATGTGGACCTGAGCAGAGATTACAAAGCAAAATGTTGACTTTGCACTTAACAAAGTTCGATACAAAAGGACGCTTCTGATAAGAGCCATAAGTAAATGAATATAGCAACACTTAGTAATAGCAGTGATATATATAAGATAAACGAAGAACATTGTGATCTTTGCATTCATCTATCAATGCATCGAGTCTAAGATCATCATTCCAACATGTAAAGAATGAAGGACGCTCATAATGGCATGAACAATTGCTTCCAATGAAGCTTATATTTTTTTGCTCCAGCAGTTAAAGGAAGACATATAATCGGGCATTAATATAGTCAAAGCTTTTTGGGGAATCCTTGTAAAAATGAAAATGATTATATGTACATGCAATCTCTGTTGGTTCATTAAGTGCTAAATCTAAAATCTAATTGCGATAATTTTCATGGCAATAAGAGCAGCTTTTGACAATGACCACGAAATATTATCACTGAGACAATAAAATAATATTCCATGCATGCTAATAGTCCAGAATATTTCAATGCTGTCATGTGTCCTCTGTGTCTAAACTAAAAAGGCGAACTCAGGGTCTCAGGCCAACTCAGGCTAGCACCACAGAAGAAAAGAAAAAGAAATTCATTGTAAAATTTAGAGCTTGACAAATGACTTGCACCATAATCACACATATCAAACATTCATAGAAATGCTTAGCGATAAAAGTGTCAGGGCAATCTCGAAAGTCCCTTCAAGTTCAAGTTCACGTTAAGAAGTTTATCCGTGACTTGGGTAGAGTTCAGGGATATAATTAGTAGTAATAAAGTTTCTTACTTGAAAATGCAGTTGCTCCAGCGCTCCAGCATGTCCCCAAGATTCAATATAAATGTTCGGGCAATAATAGCCACAACAAACAATTATTCTTTCAGTAGCATGCAGGTAACAAATCAGTACCACTTTTTGCCGGCAAATTACATTCATATACAATGAGAACTTACCCCTTTAAAGGTGCCACGTCCTCCCATATCTGAGGTTTAGCATCCCTATCATTGCATATCTGCATAAAGAAATTATATAAATGTTCTGTAATAAGGTAAAATGTTTGTTTGGCTTATAGCGAGATAGAGAGAAATATCCTTACGTGAAGACCAGGTACATCATCTGTTGCCAACAGATTAATAAGACCATAGTCAGTATGAGCTCCAGCTCCATATAATCCTTGGGAAGGATTTGAGGTTTGACCTTAACCAAAGAAAGATCAACACTATTGTCAGTAACTAAGTATCATTTTGATTTTGTAATTGTAATTACATCAGGTATAAGGCACTACTAATATTTATTCAACTAGTGGCCTTAGTAACTCAAGATTTGGATCATGTTGGCTACAAGACTGACAGAAAGAGTACAAGTGACCTATGTGAATTCCTTGGTGGTTCACTTGTCTTTTGGTTTAGCAAGAAGCAAACCACTGTCTCATTATCATCAACCGAAGCTGAATACATTGCTGCATCAAGTTGTTGTGCTCAAGTTTTTGTGGCTCAAGCAACAACTTCAAGATTTGGGAATCCACCTGAAAGAAATTCCAATCCTCTGTGACAACACTAGTACAATTAGCTTGGTGAAGAATCATGTTTAACATACAAGAACCAAGCACATTGATGTTAGACATCACTTTATTAGAGATCATGTTCAAAAGAATGATGTCAAAGTGTTGTTCATCCCAACACATCTCCAACTTGCTGATATCTTCACAAAGCCATTAGCCAAGGAGCAATTCATTTTCATTAGAAGGGAATTGGGAATGGTAAATCCCAATGAGCTGTAAGTCTTCTCTACTTAATGTTAGTTATGCTTTTGATGATAAATAGTTACTAACTTAAGCTTCGAAGTGCTTAGATATTGATTTTGCAAGATATCAATGAAGAAGAGAAGTTGCTAAGTTAACTGAGTTTTTAAGTGTTAACTCGAGTCACCAATGGTGTAACTCGAGTCATATCGAGCAACTTCTGAAAATCAAGAGGATTTGGTCTTTACTTCAAGTGGTTAAGTGACAACTTGAGCTGGTAACTCGAGTTAGATTCCTTTAACTAGAGCATGATGCATTTACCTTGTGCTTTCAATACTTTATGCTCTAAGGTTTGTTTATGTGAAGTTAGGTTAACTCGAGCCAAGACATCAGTAACTTGAGTCAACTTCAGACAGAGAGCAAACCAAGTCTTGAAGGGCACTTAACTCGAGCCAAGGCGTGGTTGACTCGAGTTAAGATCAGACAAAGAGCAATTCCATTTTTGAACAAGTAGTTAACCTAAGTCATGGCGTAGTTGACTTAAGTGCAATTCAGACAGAGAGCAAAGAAGTTTGAGAAAAGTACTTAACTTGAGCCAAGGCTTCCTCAACTCGAGTCAAGTAAGGATAGAAAGCAACCTAGAGTAGAACACCTCTTTACTCGAGCCAAAGAGTAGTGAACTCGAGTCAACGGTATTTTTCAAGTGTTTTCATATACACACTTGAAGTCCAGGTCAGTGAATTTACATGTTAACTCGAGTCAATTCTTGGTAACTCGAGCAGGTAACTCGAGTCATTAAGTTGTTAACTCGAGTTAAGCGCTTTATATATATATCAGCATCGAATTGTTGCTCTTCGCTTCTTCAATCCCTCGAGTCATCTCCTTCTTTCTCTCTGAAAACCCCCAAACACTCGAACCCTAATTTGAACCCAAGCTTCAATCATGCCTGCAAAACAACCTACCTAACCCAAGGATTCCTCATCTGATTATGAGGCAACCCAGTCCTCATCGCCTCCTCCTCTGAAACGACCTAGGAGAGAGAAGCAACCACCAAAGAGATTGGTTGTCGTCGATGAAGCTTCTCCTAAGACTAAGGCAAAGTCTGTGGTTATTAAGGAACCCTCTGAGCAGCTAGCGAAAGTTGTTATTTTAATTATTTCTATTTCAAAGTTTAAATTTTGAATTATTGTTATTTTCATTCTTTTAGGAATTTCAAATAATTAGCAGGTTGTTAGGGTTGTTTCCTACTTCCTAGCTAGTAGTTGTTGATTTAGGATTATTTCCTGCTTTATTGCTAGTTGTTATTAATTTTTCATCTGTATAAGTATACCTCATTTAAGAGGAATAAATCACGGATGAATAAATAAATTCTTTATTGGAGTTCAATTTCTAACATATATATATATATATATATATATATATATATATATATATATATATATATATATATATATATATTATTAAAGAATCACTTGATATTTAATTAATTGTTAGTATCTCCTGCAAAATAAAGAATCGCTTATTTTTCCTCTTTTCTCTTCATTAAATCTGGAAGTTAATTTTTATGTTAGTGCATAGATCTCAAAAAGTTATGTGGAATCAAAAAAAGAATCACTTGATTCGGACTCCCGAGATAGAAGTTATGGCATTCCGAAGTTTTAACCTTTTTTTTAATGATTTATTCGACTAAATGGGTGTTTTAGTCGACTAAACCGCGGGAGTCTTCAAAAAAAAATTGCCCGCGATTTAGTCGACTAAACCATGGTTTTATTCGACTAAACAGGGGAAAATTGAGAAATAGTTTTCTGACAGGGGTAAATTAGGAAATAGTTTTCTGACAGGGGCATTTTGGTAAATAGTTATTTAATAAGGGGAAAATTGGGAAAATAGCCGAACCATTAGGGTCACTTGATCCATCAGGATCTCTGTCTTTTCCTCCTATCTCAATGCCTCTTGTGTATAGGGCAATTTGGTATATTTATTCCAGAAACCTTATACAAAAGGGCAAATATTTCACCCATTTTGCTCAAAGGGACTGCTCCCTTTTTGCTTCCATAATTGACAGAGTTCCTCATAATATAGGCCAATGGGTCTATAATGAGATAGCAAGGTTTAGGTTTCATTCAAAAAGAACCTCAACTATTCCATTTCCAAATCTTGTGTCCTTACTGCTTTTTACTCAAAAGATTTGGTATTTAGAGTTGAATGAGAAACCTATTAGACCTATTCTCTTTGGTCAATTCCATTTGAACCACATGAGAATCTCTTTCAAAGAAGGGTCAGGACAGTTCAGAGAACCAACCAAGTCTCGAGCATCTTAATCAAGAGCCAATGAAGCTCAGTCATCCCCAGCTCATGGTGCTCAGTCATCTCAGCCACCTCCCTCTAGGTTCAGTGCTTCAATCAAGGCCATAGTTGAAAAGGCTATTTCTGAGTGTGTTGGCCCTCTTCATACTTCCATGATAGCTCAATATCATGAGCTTACTGAGAAGCTAGAGTCTGAGATTGGAAGGTTGGTATCTGAGGTCACAAAGAGTCATGACAAGCTTGTTGATGTTCAAGAAGCTCAAGCTGAGACACTTGGAGAAATGAGTGAGAACCTGGGAGGGAATATTGAAGACTATGGTGCAAGCCTTTCTAGTGTTCATGGCATGCTACAACTTATTGATGACAAGCTTAACAAGCTGTTATTGCCTCAGTCTACTGCTGGTCCAAACTTTGGTGTTCACACTTCATCTCCTTTACCTTCACCTTCACCTTCACCTACACCTTCTTCTCTTATCCCATCTCACTCACCTCCTCCATTCTCCTCACCTATTCCTTCTTTCACTACACCCATCATCACAACAACCCCTGCTACCATTATTGTACCACCCTCTCAACCTTCAACAGTTAGACTTTCACCTTCCACTTCCCAACCATCTTCTCCATGCCTAACCTTAGCCCTCTACTCACCCTTACCTTTTCTACCTGCTTCCTCCACCTCTGATCCTCCCATTTTGCATTATGACAAAGGGGGAGAAGAGAAGTAGAGATTTTTAGTTGTTTAAGCTATTGTTATTTCATTTCATGTTTTATTTCATAGCTTCATTTCTATGTATTTGATTCTTAGTTGCTATGTACTTTGCTTCCTGGTTGAAATCTCATGTACTTAGCCTTTTGACATGAATGAAATGAATCTTTTAAGTTTTTTTAAACTTTTTGACTCTGTGCCTTTCAAAGATCTGTAAAAAAAATTTGAATTGATTTACAAGTGTTGTCATCATCAAAAAAGGGGAGAATGTTAGTTCTCTATGTGTGTTTTGATAATAACAGATAATTGTAAACAAAATGTAGTTAATGATTCAAGTAAAGAATATTTTAACTTGATCAAACTTGAATCAGTAACTTATTGTCAAATTGACTTGAGTTAAGGGTCATTAGACTCGAGTCAAGTGCTTTTGAGACTTCAGTCAAAATGAGCTTTATCTTTGACTGACTCGAGTTACATGTTTGAGACTCGAGTGAAAAGCTTTAGCAAAATGTTTTATGAAATGATGTTAACTCAAGTTAGTATTGTGTGACTCGAGTGAACTCTTATGGACTTAAATTTTATTTTTTCATAATTCTAAGTCCCTTATTAAAAAATGTTTTAATATTCAAAATATTAACTCAAGTTAGTAGTGACTGACTCTGATGAGGCCCTTTTTCGTCTTTAGCCTTGGGGTCCACAATCAAAAATTAACCAATGATTGCGTATAGGCAAACCGAGGATCATTATCTCTCTCGAGGAGCCTTTTATTGAATCCTAGATAATCTAAATATCATGCAAATGCATTTAAAACAAGGGGAAAATTGGTTTTGGGTTTTTGAATTGATGAACTAAAATAAGAATGCAATTAAATTAAATGCTAAACTATTATTTTTGGTATTTTCTTTATAAAATGGAATGGAATATGAGAATGGGTGTGAATGTTCTTGGAAATGGAATATGACTATCATAGTTCAATTAAATATAGGAGTAAATTTTCACTAAGTCTAAATGAAAACCCCAAGATACCACTTGAGTCCAATAATCTCAATTAATAGTAGCTCCTACTACCGTAGCTAACTACTATCTCTTGAGATATTGTTTAAAACCACTTAGCGCGCAATTAAAATTGGAATAATGAAACATGAGCCTTCTTGAAATTGAGTACATAACAGTCCCTCAAATGGCACAAATCAATTACCTTAACTAGATAATAACACGCTAATTAACATAATCTCATTGCAACCACAAGAAATTAAAACACATATTTTTCATACTTCAAAATCCAATCTCAACTACAATTGTCAAACTAACAGAGACAATAAACATTAATCTCAGTTCCAGAATTTATACACAATAATTTCTAAAACTAGGCAACCTAAATATATAAATCTGTAATAATAGAATGAACAAATTAACTCCCCTTTGAAGCTTTGAAACTCCAATCAAAATCCATCCCAAGAAGTAAAATGATTAGCCACACATAAAGCTCCTTTCTGTCACCAAGGAACAATAAAACGCAGCTACCATGAGAATTGAAGTTGGAGGTCGAATGGTTGCTCTGGAAAATGAAAGAGAGGAAGGAAGAAGAAGCTGAAGGTCCGGATGAGAGAGAGAAGAAGCAGGTGATCGTTGGTCTGGTTCGAAGGTCTCCCTCTCGTTCTCACCCCTTTCAGGTCTGCACGGCGCACGAAAAATAAATTCCCCCAGCTCCCTTTTATTTTTTCGGCGCTCCCATCTCTCAAATCCCCCTTCCAAATTTCCGTTCCCTCCTTTTATTCGGCTCTGTTCTCAATCTGTTCTGAATTTTCTTGCGGCCACCCTCAAAAACTGTCGGGCCTCTTTTTGGAGAAGAAGGAAACCTAATAATTTAAGCAAAACGCAGTGTTTTCGCATTGGGCCTTTTCAGGCAGTGTTTCCGTTTTTGGGCCCTCTCTGACAGCATGTTTGGGCCCTCTCTGTCAATATCTCTGATTTTGGGCCCTTTTCTGACATTAATTTTGGTCTTCAAAATCTCAAATTTCCTTCTTAAACACCTACAATGTAAGATTAAACACAATATAGTATCAAAAGTCCAAGGAATCAACTGCATGAATAATTAACAAATTATGACCATTTTACCCCTAATTACATTTAATTCAATACAAATGTCCCTAACTCAAATTAGTGCTTAATGATGCAAGAATGTCCAGAAAAGGCATTAAAAATCCCAATTTAATTATGAAAGGTCATATAAAAATATGGTTCGATCACTCAAGTGTAACTTTGAAACATGTTTGTCAAAATGTATTTCCTCAACTCGAGTTATCACTTAACAACTCGAGTATGGACTGTGTTCAAAATACCTTTCCAAACTTAACTCAAAGACACTTTATGAAAAAGCCATTGACTCGAGTCAGTAACTTGAACTGAACACTTTAGACTTGAGTTAAGTTAACACAGAGACATCTTCACATTTGTTTTCAAACTCATTCTCAAAGAAGATGTAACTGTGACTCGAGTGTGGAATGGTCAACTCGAGTCAGCAACTCGAGTCAGCAACTCGAGTTAGCATTTCCTTGTTTTGCAACTCAATGGTCATTAATTGCCTTCACCAAATATAAGCAGAAGCATTCAATACGTTCCAACCACCGAAAACACAAACGCTCAAATGAACTATACACATTTACTGTTTCATTAATTATGTAATATCTTCGGATATCTAATCTTTAGTGTTTATCTATGGATATCTAATCTTTAGTGTTTATCTATGGATATCTAATCTTTAGTGTTTATCTATCTACTCTTTTAGAGAGTTAAATCATATTCATCTTTTATGTAAAGATACTCAAGGTTGTGGGACCTTGAGAGTGGGTGTATTGATTACAACTTGTAAGGGGGAGTGAATCCTAGAGAGAGGATTACTTCAACTACTGAGTGTGTAATCAAGTTGAAAGAGATAGTGAAATACCCAAAGAGTCTGGGGACTAGACGTAGGTAAAGAGTTTAGACCAAACCAGTATAAATCTCTTGTGTTAATTCTTTTCCTACTCTCTTTGTTTAGCTCTGTTTCGTGTGTAAGTTTCATGGGTATTCGAAAAAAAAATTAAATCACCCAATTCACCCCTGCCTTCTTAGGTAATATTCGCTTTCACACTCCGATTGAAAATCCCCCAATTTCTCAATTTCCATTCTACGCCTTCTTCTCGCAACCTCTCGCTTCTATAACAAAGAAACCAGCCTTTATCATTCTATCCAAGGTCTTCTTCTGCTTCCTTTTCGGCATCATAGAAATGGAGGGCAAGAGTCTCCTTTCTTGCTTTCTTGAAAAAGGGCTAAGACGCTGAAGCTCTCATGGATGAGCTTCTCAAGGCCATTGTGCTGCTAGATCGGTGCCCCATGGACATGTGAAAATAATGATGATAGGCGACCTATCAGAGACTTGGTTGTGATAGTGAGGGGTTGCACTAAAAATCCCATAAGATGGGAGAGAAACCAAAGAAAAATTGCAGAAATACCCACAAAATATACAATGTCGCTACACGAAGATGCAGAAGACATAGTAATAGTGGGTGGGCGAATTTGTGGCCTTGCTTTTTCCCTTGCTCTTCATAGGTACTTGGCTTCCTCATCGTTTAATATGTTAATTCCTTTCTTTTTTTTGAAATTTCACTTTCAAACTTTTTGGGGGAATTGGTGATTTTGAATTTTATTACCTTGTTTTGCAGGAAGGGTATTAATGCTTTGGTTTTTGAGAAATCAGAGACAATATGAGCATTAGGGTCTGCCATTACCGTCTTCACAAATATTTGGCGAGCTCTTGATCAACTGGGTGTTGCAGCTAAGCTGCGATCTACTGCAATTCCAAACACAGGGTCGGTAAATTTAGTTGAGAACTTGATTTTTCTCTAGTAGCAATAGAATTCAAGCGTAAAGCAAGTCTTTAATCATACTTTCTATAACATTCTTTTGCACTACAGGATACCTATAGGGCATATCTTAATGGGATATGAGCCTTCTTTTAATATTATACGATGATCCCAATTTCCTCTTAACGGTTGCATAACTGTTGGTTCCTTAAACAATGCATCAAATCAAATTCAACTAGAAAAGAATATACTATCGTTGGAATACTCTACTTTGGTATTGTAATCAACTTATGTTGTGCACAGGGATTATCAACAAACAAAAGGATTCTAGTTGCTGATGCAATATCCTAAGAATCTTGTTTTCAGTAACAACTTTGTTTTTAAGTACAGTAGGTGCCGATAGAGTCACATGGTTTCCCTTATGTTACGGACCCATTTATGAGGCCCATTTATGGTATGGCCCAACAAGGGGCAATCCATATCAGAATCCTCCTATAATGAAGGAAGATTCTAACCAACCTATAATCAAGGAAGATCCTAATCAAGGATTTTGACCTAGATATGGCGGCACAATACTTGGGCTATAAGGCGCACAGGGCCCAGGATTCCAAACCCTACAGGTAAACTCTATAAATAAGAGGTAAACCTTAAAGGTATGGACATTCTCTCTCAATTACTATTCAGCCGTCACTGTGCACACACACCACCCCCTTTGGCTAACACCTATTCGTGCACAGTGGTTTATCATTCTCACATGTATTTGATTCATAGATACCTAGGCAAGAGTTAACCAATCCAATATCAATATACTAGTCCTACCGGGCTAGACATATGTTCTTCTTATACAGAACATTGGCGTCGACCGTGGGGACTCGGTAAATCTTGATTCCCGTGACCAAAGATGGTTGCTACCAGAAGCAGTAACCAGATGCCCTTGTATAAGCAGTTACCTGAAGATCCAATGCAGTAGAATTAGGAACAACAACCTCAGCCTCAGCAACAACCTGAGAATACGATTGTTCCAGATTATAACACAATGCTAGTTGAAGACGCATCAGACACTACATCATCCCCAGCATTCGCGGCACCCCTCAGAATGCTACTTTCCAATAAGCCCAGTAGGAAGTTCCTCCTCAAGTTCCAATTGCAGATCCACACACTCACTTCATGAAAAACGCGTTCGATGCTATATTGAGGCGAATCGAGGGGATGGAGCAGCGCAATAATCTTCAAAGGCAAGAGGACGTTAGAATAATGCAGTTGTTGGAGGAACGTCTGAGGAAAATTGAAACCCTAGTCCGTAATGGGAACCGAGATCAGGAGGATAAGAGGAAGGAAAAGGTGAAATAGAACACTAGTAACCCTCCTTGGATTAATAGACCAGGATCTTTTCAAGTTGATGCTGGAGGTCCTACTTGAGGTAATGATGTTGAAGATAACTCGGCTAATCGAGTCTGGGCTTAGATTCCCGTGGGTCAGGGTTCGGGTTCCATACCACAGAGCCAACGTGTTGAGAAGAACCCGGCTGGAGGAAATCAGAAGTTAGATGTAGTACCTCATTAACCAAACGTTCCCGAAAAATATAGAAGGAAGTACAAAAGGGGGTAGTATAACAACAGTTCGTTTACTGAAGAGATCGTGAGTGATCCTTTCCCAGAGGATTTCAATCTGGCCTCTTTGCCAAAGTACAATGGAAGTCAAGATCTACAAGCCTATCTTGATACTTTCAACACGAATATGTTCGTAAGGGGAATTAATGAGCCCATGATTTCCCAGATTTTTGCTGCAACCTTGACGGGAGTTGCGCAAAGATGGTTTCACACTGTACCTACAAATTCCATTTGGACATTTGAAGATTTGGGAGACAGGTTCGATTTGAATTTTGCAACAAGCAAAAAACAACCAAAGTCTGAGTTCGCTCTTGGCAAGATTAAGCAGTAACCAGGGGAAACGCTCCAAAAGTACTTGGACCGCTTTAAAGAGGCTGTTTTACAAGTGCGTGGTTTAGAAGAAAATGTGCATGTGCACTTAATCGTAGCCGGTTTGGATGGCTCGTCTTGACTGGCAAAGTCAATCTACAAGGATCCTGACAATACCCTAGTAGAATTTAGAACTCGGTCGAAGAAATATCTGGGTTGGAGCAAATGGAAGAGAGAGGAGGAAGAGTTCACCTCCAAAAGGAAGGGAATAACCGGGAAGCCAAAAGCAAGATTTCCGTGGAAGAAACCCGAATAACAAATCCTGGGGTGGCAAGTATGAAGCTAAGTATGAGAAGTATACCCCTCTCAACGCTCCATAGTCTCAAATTTGGAGGGAGGTTGCATTGACTGAAATGAAAAAAGTGGACCGCCCTCAGCCAAATTACAACAAGTCGGGCGCAGATCAATCTCGTTTCTGTGCATTCCATAATGGACCGGGGCATACCACTGATCAATGCTGGGATATAAGAAATGCTATGGAAAAATTTGTCAGAGAGGGCAAATTACGATCGTTTGTGATAACAACCCAGGGATGGAAGGATAATAAGCGCAAGCAAGGTGGTTGTAGTAGGAGCTTGGCTCTTAAAAAGAAAAGGAAAGATGGAAAGTAGAAGAAACTAGACGATGATGATGAGTTCCAAGAAGCCAAATTTGAGTGCAACGTTATTAGCTAAGCTCTTGGAGGTAGAGGAGACATGGTAAGCCAGAGGAAAAGGTACTTAAGGGAGGTACTTTAAGTAAGGAATCACCCAAAGTTTAAAGAAGACCTCGGTAGCGGAACCTCCTCTACCGTGTTTCATTAAAGAAGATTTGAAGGACGTAGTCCCAGTGCCATGAAGACGGTTTGGTGGTTATGGGAACTCGGTAAATTGCGGGTGAAGAAGATTTTCGTAGATGCTAGAAGCTCTGCCGACATTATCCTCGGGATGCTTTCAAAAGGATGAACCTCGATCAAGAAGATTTGAAGTCGTGTAAGACCACCCTTATAGGTTTCAACAGGGAACACACTCCTCCTAAGGGGTACATTGATCTTAGGTTAACCCTGGGAACAAAAGAAGGGTTCAAGTCGGAGCGAGTAAGGTTCATAGTGGCCGAGCATCAACCAAGTAGTAGTTTCCTGGGACAAAATAGTATATCAGTTAATTGGTTTTTCCTATGAAGTACACATGAACAAAACCATTTTAGCATTTCAAACCGCATGGTAAACTCATACCTTGCGCTACTCGTAAGCCATGTGGTCTCCTTATCGCATCCCTCAACACCCTCCCATCCGCAGCTGACCCTTCCCACCCAGGCAAGACATAAATGAATTGGCCATCCGGTGAGCATACACCAAGGACATTGGTTGTTACCTCTCCTTTCCTATTTGGATAGCTAGTATGACTCAATATTCAGACCTTTTATAATGCATTAGCGCTCACTTAATATAATAAGGGGGGAATCATATACAATTAGTTTCAAGGAAGAGAAATAATTTAAATCAAATCCCTTAAAATCATCAAATAAAGTTTCATGGAACTTGGGTTAGATTCATTCGAATTGAGAAAATATTAATTTGCCTTTGTTAATTTGAGCAACCAATGACAAATCAAGATGTCACCAATCATATATAGTCATTGAGCGAGTGCCATCAGTGGCAACTCTTCAAGTCATTGGTGGCACTCTGACTTATTATTGACTGTTCAATGACTTGCATTGTCGGTACCCTAACTTATTATTGGTTACTCAATAATCTATCATTGGTAACACACTCACTTGTGACACTTGTCTTTGATTCTTCAAATTAACAAAGGTAAAGTGGGCTTTTCTCAATTCGAATTAATTCAATCTAGGTTTCATAGGACTTCAATGCAATTTAATGATTTTATTCGACATACTTATATTTTTTCTATCTCTTGAGACATGTATTTCAAACGAATAAAAATCAGTGTTTTTACCTGTTGTTTCCAATTTATACGGCATGAAATTATTGAAAGAAGAACGGTTTGCAAAAAACAGCCAATTTGAATGCCAATCCAAAGGCCTGTTCCTCTAATCTTTAGCCCGAAACTCAAAGTAGCAGCCACAGGAATGCCACAAAGATAGTAGGCTCCAAGGTTTACGTAAGCTCCAATATGTTGCCATCCAGATCCTCTAGCAATCCATATTCCAAAAAAAAAAAAAAAGATTAAAAAAAAAAACAGGAAATAAAGTTTTAGTTTTCTTTTATGCACCCCGTCCCTATTTTTGGTGTATCTTTTTATCATATTTATAAGTTACATCATTAAATTTCTCATGTGAATGTACAATTTTACCGTTCATGTATTTTTGTGTAGACTTTATTCTCATGAAATATACTACGTCTCTTTTATAAGAAACAGTCTTTCACTCATAGAAGGTGTCATAAATACAAAAAAGAAATCATTTTTGTCTAAAATTTTAAACTCGTCTTTTCACTTTTACCCCATTAAAATTATGCCTCATATTTCCACTTAATATCTCTCTACAATAAATTTTCACTCATTAATTATATATATCATACACATTTATAACTTTTAAGTTAGTTTAACTAACATTTTAAATCACATGATTTTGGGCATTGTTCTTTAGAAAAAGAATTAAAAGGAGTAATGAATAATAAATAAGGGTAAATTTGAAATGTTGTTATATTTTACGGCAAAGCTTAATCAAGTTTAAGGCTTTTTTGCTTATGATAAAACATAATGAAAGTGATGTATAAATAGGATTAGGGAGTAATTTACTTATTAAACTAGAAGATTTTTATACTGTGAGAACACCTTGTAAGCCATCCAAAATAACAGATACACAAACAAGAGGAGCCATGATAGTCACATATTCAACAACTTCCTTCTCGTTGCTGAAAATATAACCATAAAGACCACAACATATAAAGAGTTAAGAGGAGTATGTATGTATACACCTATATACGTATAAATGTACATAAATGCATACATACATATATACATACTATGTATGTATGTATGTATAAATGTATATATATAGGTATATATGTATATAAATATGTATACGTATATACCATTATATATATATATATATATATATATGTGTGTGTGTGTACACACACATACATTGTAAGTGACAAACTTGCAAAGTCTGTTTTCCCAACACCGACGTTGTAAGTGACTTACAACATCTGTTACAAAACAGATATCTATTAAAAGCTTTCGATGTCATTCATATTGATGTCCTCCTAAAAACGAACAATGGAAAGTTTAAAAATGAACGTTAAAAATGTTTTCCACAATATTGCCCTCAAAACAAAATGAAAATGACCATTTTTGCACTAGAGTTTGTGACCCTATGGATAATTGTTTTCATTAAATAACTCGACTAATGATTCTTATTGTTTTGGAATATTTTAATTCTCTAAAATATTTATTATTTATGATAGATAATGCATGGGAAAATATGTATATAATCAATTAGGGGTAAAAATAAAACAAATGTATTAAATGTTCACACATCTAAAAAATGTAGCTTATACAAAGCATCATACCATTTGAAAAATTCATGCTTATATAAAAGACAAGAGGAAGTATAGAACATTGAAATAGTAGCCATAATTTTGAAAATTCAACATAAGTATATTAAATGAGAGGTATTTCCATCACTTAGAATAACTCTAACTCTTTCCTTCCTTTCTTAATTGCCTCATATCATATCAAATATCCAATGTAAAAAGAATACCCTTTTCTTTTATTTAGTCCAAAAGTATTATAATACAAATAAAAGCTATGCTGCGAAGAACAAAACAATACAAATTGAAATTGATAGGCATTACTACATTGTCCAGATGACTTTTGTTTTTATTTTGGCAGCTTGGATTCAACTTTCAACCTTACAGCCGCTTTATGGAGACAATGCAGGCGTAGTATCGTTGGAGTATGAAAGCAGAAAATTACTTGCGGCTCTAAAAGCTTTATCCTCCATCTTTATGGTCTTCTTATGTATCACTTTACCCAAAGAATTAAGAAGATCCAATATAGCACTGTAATTAAGTATGGGAGAATTACAATGAGGTTTCAAGGAAGGGAATTAATTACTAAAAAGTCTTAATGATAAGTGAGTAGTGTAAATCTATTATCATTTCTTATACCGGAAATTGTCATTGCATGGTCCTCCGTTGTTCTTAGACTAGACTTTTTTGGTAATTAAATATCTTCTTTTGAACTCATCATAATTCCCCCATTAAGCATTACACTCTGGTTTCTCAAACCAAAACACTTTCTTCTTCTGTCAAAACTTTCTGCAATGTCCTCTCCCTAGCTCGTCTTGCCTGCAAATTAGTCATTCAAACTCTTTAGCATAAGCACTACATATATAAATGCTGAAATGAATTATTGGAATGGTATGCATTTATTGAAAGTGTAGAACAAACCTCTTTTATCCAATCGGTAAAACCCAGTATGATTAGTAGCACAATCACTTGGAATATTGTACCAGTCGTTATTCCAAGCCAAAGGCCTTTTGCTCTCAAGCCTACCCAGAGACCCAAGAATGCAGCCAGTGGAATGCCAATAACATAATAAGCTCCAAAATTCACATATGCGCCTATGTGTTGCCACCCACTTCCCCTAGCAATCCCTATTTTGACAAGAATTATTTGATTTCATATCACAAGTATTGAAGTTGGGTTACTACAATTGTTAGTTCTTATAGTTTGATTAGTTTATTTTTTTGGTCCCTACAATTTCAAATTGTTAGTTTTTGTCCATATAGTTTCATAAGAATTTCATCTAAGTTTAAGTTTAACGATAAGTCTCTATACTTAAACTTAGTCCAAGTCATTATGAAACTATACGGACGAAAGATAATGATGTGGAACTACGAGGATCAAAATCAAAATTCGATCAAACTGTAAAACCAATAATGATATAAACGCATTGAAGTTTGAATTCAACCAAAAGAGTATTGGAATGAAAGATTTTTTACCTGTAAGGGTGCCTTGTAGAGAGTCCATAAAAGCAGATAGAACTAAAAGAGGAGCTACGTCTGAGACATAGGATATCACTTCTGGCTCATTGCTAAAAACATAACCTAAAATATTTTGGAGAGCAAAAATGGTTGTGCTCACTACAAGAGCCTCACCAGTTGCTATAATCCTTGAACATAAGGCAGACAATCTCGCCACTTGTGGCCTTCCCGCTCCTAATGCATTTGAAATTCTTGCACTGAATAATAATACCAATCATAAAAAAGTCACCAAATGAGAAAGAACTTATGAAGTGAAAGTCTAAGCAGCAATATATATATATGCATGTGTGTGTGTGTGTTTGTATCTGTGTGTGTGTGTAAGTCATGATCTATATTATTGGACGGACATTACTCTAAATAAAACATGAATAAATCGATGAATTTTATGTGATACAAACCTTGCTGCTGAACCAATTGATTCTGGTATCAAATAGATTGTAACATTCATTGAAACACTGGTCACAAAATTCATAGTATTATATCATTATTTGAGTACTCAAGTAATACTTTTAATAGACTTTGGAAAGTGATTTAAAAAAAGCGCATACCATACGGCCAAAATTGAAGTTTCAAGCTCTGGGTTTGGTCGTAGAAGACCAGCGAGCAACGTAGTCACCTCATATGACCACCATTGGAGGCTGAAATATTCAACAATCAATATCTATATATCAATATCAATATCCAAGGTAAAATATAAAAAGACTAATATCATTGTTTGTCCTCACACTTTGATTGAAATTTAGCTTTCATCCCTCTAGTTTTATAAGAACTTGGTCTAATTTTAAGTATGGAGACCAAAACCAAAGCTCATTAAAAGTATAGAACTGGTCATTAAACTCTAATCAAATCCTTATAAAACTATGAAACTATAGTAACCAACTCTAAAACTACAATGACCAAATCTAAAATTCAATTAAATTATAAAGACTAAAAATGGTATAAACCGAGTATAAAATGTAGAGGAAGACATATTATTAAGTGGGGAAGAAGAATATACCAAGCCATTATAGCTGAGGGAATAGCATAACGAAAGAACTCTCCAATGCCTTGTAAAAGCTCCATGGAAATTGGAACTCGAGTCCTTTCACAAGAATCAGAGAATCTCATATATAACGCAAGTACGATCACATTCAACCAATATGAGGCACCAATGGCAAACGCACCACCAAAGGGACCCATAGGAGATTTAAAAACCAGTGTCCAACAGAATGCTATGTGGAAGCACACAATAAATGAAGAAGAGAGTACAAGTGGAGAGATCAAACTCTGCATAAGATAGTATCGAACTAGTGCTTGAAGCATTGTATAGCCAAAGAGAGCAGGAATCAAACAAACTGCAAATTTCCCAGCTTCATGTGCAATTAAAGGGTCTTGACCTAACGAGACCAGAATCTTCCCCAAGTTAAGCCACAACAAACAGAGAGGTAGACAACATAAAATAAGACAGAAGACGCCAGTTTGAATTTGAACCCCAAACTTTCTATATTGCTTAGCTCCGTAGGCTTGCCCACATAGTGTTTCAAGTGCAGAAGCCAATCCAAACTGTTACACAAGTTCAAAATACAAAATCCGAAATGAAATTATTAGTTATCAATCAAAAGTATAAAACCCCACAATGCAAGATGATGTTTTTACGGGTGTGGGGTTTCAAATGTACCTCGCTCTAAGTTCCAAAAATGATATTTTCTTTTTCCTGTGATTATTAGATTTGACATACAATGAGTCATATTTTGATAAATTACAGGTAAAATGTTGCTGTTTTGGATTTTTTTTTAAAGAAAAATTACACTAAAATTATGCATTATTTATTTTTCAAAAATCATAAAAATTCTAAACGTACATTTTATATCTTTAAGATATCAAAATATCACTAATTTGATATAAAATCTACTGATCATAAGAAACAAGAAGAAAACATCTGAAAAATTGAAAAATTTTAAGTGGCATTAGCGAGCACGTTAGATACCTCTAGCCCTTATTTTACTCCTAAGTTAGAGTTTTATAAGTGACTTACAATGACGCTAAAGCCAGTGACGCCACAAAGAGAGATGGCAACACCAGTGCTAGATTGAGCAAGTTTACCCAAGTGACCCACCATCATGAGAGTGATCGTTTGGAGAAAGAAAGTTGAAGCATTCACAATCACCATAGGAACTGCTACACTACAAACTGATTTCACTTCTTGAGCAAACACTCGCCATGTTATTGGTAGATGATCTTCGTTCACCAAATCTGCGTTTTTATCCTCTAAGAGACTCCTTTGATCCATTATTCTCCTTCCGCTCTATCGCACTGGAAGGCAACTTAAACCGCAAGAGGGAAATTATTCAAAACCATCATAACTGAATTATTATAGTGAGATGGGATAAAAAGAAGAAAAAAAGTGAAATATAATCATTTTTAAATAGTATAAATAAATAAATATATAAAGCACTTTATTTTCTGGAATATGACGGATCTGAGAAAAACCTGGGGGTGGGAATTATTTTTGGAGGAGAATTCGTGTGTGTGCAGGCACATGTATGTGCGCATGCATATATGGCTGACTTGATTACTGCAGAATCTCGTACATATACCGTGGAATCAAAGACTTAATTTAACCTAAAAACTAATTTGTATTTTAACATAGAGCTGTATAAGATGATTTGCATACGAAGGTGGGAGACCTAGTCAGACACTTGGCCAATCATTGAAATGGATAGGTCCCACTTATCAAAGGGAGAATTAATAATGAGGCTTAATCCAACTTTTTTAACCCCACTTTAATTTTTGGCCTTCATTCGGCGCCCGCTGGACTATTCTACTACATTGGAAAAAGACGAAAACAATAGTACGTATCACGTTAAAACTATGAAGAAAAGTTAGAAAAAAAAAATAGTAGAGAATGGGATATGAATGATGCCATATGTGATTTGATGAGAGGATCCGATGAATATCAAATGAAGAGACACATATAAAAGCATTAATAGTTAAATTAGTTATACACATATCAAATGATGCCATATTCTGAGTTTTCAATACACAATTCTTCAACTTCATTATACTTAGATTACTCCTTTTGTCCTTAATATAAAGCATATTTATCTAATTTGATTAAATTAAAGAAGATAGTTAAATTAGTTAATATGACATGTATTTTTTAAAACACTCTAACCATTTTCTTTAATTCCACCATTCCTTCTTGATTATTGTTGAGGAAAACAACAATAGGGATAAATTAAGAAAATATTGACAAATATAAAAACTATATCTTATATTTAAGACTAAGATCAATTCTTCAAATATTTCTTATATTAAAGATCGGAGGGAGTATTTTTATTTTTATTTTCCTGCCTTTAACTCATTTTTTGATAAGCAAAGTATCATCTTATCAGAGGCAATCATGAGTATTAAATTTGGACTTATCCCCAAGCGGCAATTTAAATGCCATCTTGAAGGAGTAACCATTTCCACTAGACCCAACCTTGTTGGTTCTGGCTTTGACTTATTGGTTGATAACAAGACGCACTCATGATCTGCTTCACATTTAAATCTCCACTTTCATATTATGTCATGTGTGTGTAGATTGCAGAGTACACGGTTATACAAATAAAGATGCATATTGAATCGCTCTAGTGTTCACGTTCAAAGTTATATACTTAAATGCAAGAAACTTTCTAATTTGATAGTACTGTAAGATGGAGACGGAGAAGAGAATCACAATAGTTTCTAAATCTCAATTAAGGAATACGACTTACCACTGATAATAAGCTTCTGATGAATCTGATGATAATGTGATATTGAAGATGATATGCCAAATCCTTTGAAGCAGAGCAGGGCAGCTTCGAAAATGAGTTAGAGAAGAATGAGAGCGAGGAAGACGGAAAGATGAGAAGGTCATATATAATAATGAAGTTAAAAGATGCACGGAGCGCGTGGGACCCTTCTGCATTAATTCATAAATCTGACCCCATATGTTATCGCCACATAATATAGAGTTAAAAAATAAGGCATGATTTATGTCATTTGTTTGGTTGTGATAGGTTATTATTTTTTATATTATTATCCGGTTTGAGACTACCCCTACCACTACGAGTATCTCTTTCAGGGCTTGAACTCAAGCTTTAGAGGATTTAGTGAGGCCTTACATGTCCATCTAACACTATTTTTTTCATGTACATCCTGAAATATATATTTATTTTTTAGTTTTGCAATTAATTAATGGCTAAATTACATAAAACCTCCTGAATTTTGAGTTAATTGTATATAGCCCACTGACATTTCAAATATTAAATTTAACCCCCCAACCTTTTATCTTTTTATTATTAACCAAATGTGATTAACTGACCACTATCTTTTTAACAGAAACCGCCACGTTAGATTAACATATAACACGTGGCATCCCATGTAAAGTAACTATTAATTTCATAAAACTCCCATAAACTTTGACTAGTTACACATAACCCTCTTAAACTTTGACAGTTACAAATAATCTCCTGACATTTCAAAATTTAAATGTAACTCCCTTAAAATTTTGATTTATAATACGTTACTTCTATCATTTTAATAAATTTATTAAGATTTTTACTATTATTTGGCACTTAAAATAAATTTTTGTATGGCAAAAATCGAAGAATAATATTAAATAAATAAAAATAAACGTTGAACCTCTAATTTTAAAAAAATATATATGTATAACTAATAAATAATTAATGAGAGCAAAAACTATCATCTAACACATATTTAATCTAATAATGCTCAATTATCCTAAGAATATATTTAACATAAATGATGACATACTTAAACTATCAACGCTCAATTATCTCAAGGAAATAAGTAAATGTTATACAAATGATGACACTTTTATTTTTATATTTTTTAAATATTACTCATTTATTTTTTATCATACAAAAAGCTATTTTAATTGAAAGATGATATTAAAAATATTAATAAAGTTACTCAAATGATAAAAATAATGACATAAGGTTTAATATTATAAATCAAAATTTTAAAGTAGTCAAATTTCAATTTTGAAATGTTATGGGGTTATTTGTCACTAATCAAAGTTTGCACGCACGCCAAGGGCTATCTATAATTGGTCAAAGATATCTTTCGAGGAAAAAGACATTAATTCCTCAAAAGAAATTTTAAAAAATAAGGCATGATTTTTGTCTTATTTTTTTATTTTTATTTTTTTCTTCTGATCAATAGGATTAACTTTATACCTACTTAACCAAATGTACTAAACTACTCGTCACTCTTAGAACATAAACTTGAAAACAATTTTTTAGCCAAATAATTTACTTTTGAGGATATTTAGTTTTTGATTAAAATACTCTAACCTCCTTTGCATTTTGCCTTAATTACACGAACCTCTCCTTTTTTTTGAAAATGTATACTTAAGTCCAAACTGTCAACTCCATTAAGGATTTCTATTTTATAATCAAAATGTATAGTAAAACAAATTTTAATTACTAATTTACCCTTCATCATTACTAGCTGCTAATTTCCTAATTTTGGCTAAAATTGTTTAAGTAATTCAAGATTGTTTTTCATTTTCTTATTTTTTTTTGTTTTTTTACCTTTTCAAATAGGTATCTTCTTTTCATATTGAGATAAAGACTTGATTAATTTAATAAATTCTGAGATAGAAAAATTAATTAAAAATATGATTAATTCTTTTAATAGATGCATACTTAAGTAAATTGAAGATCGGCTCTGCTAGGGTTTGCGCAGAGGGGTAAATGGTGATGGAGGGAGGGTTTGGCTCGCACATATGCGGGTGTAGTACGTACGAGTCACTCAGTATGGGATGGGGAGTTGGAGGATGAGGCAGTGGATGAAGCACCGGATGGAGACAAGGGCATAACGCAAAAACGTAACGCAGAAGGCATTATGATGTTCTCAATATCAGAGGAGTTCAAGCATCGTGCATGGCGCCGGTGGAGACAAACTCTAATCGTCAAGGCCATGGGAAGGAGATTTGTGTTTGATTACATGAGACAGAGGCTGGAATCACTCTGGGCAAGAAAAGGCAGAATCGTCATCACTGACGTGGCTCACGGCTATTATCTGGTGCGATTTGAATCATTTGAGATATGAATTTGGCAAAAGAAGAGGGACCATGGCTAGTGCGGAATCATTACTGGTGTGAAGGAATGGAGTCCGAGTTTGATCCGGAGGTCGATGTACTTGGCTTGGTCAAGGTCTGGGTTAATCTACCGGGCTTTCCACCTGAGTTTATCAAGACACAGTTGCTGGTTAATGTTGGGAATGCAATTGGGCGCTTCGTTCGAATGGATGTTGTGGCTACAAAGGTAGCTAAGGGCCGATACACAAAGATATGTGTAGAAATTGACTCGTCTCATGAGCTGGAACTACACTACATACTAGAAGACAAGCAAAGAGCTATTGTGTATGAAGGGATTAGAAGGGGTGTGTGGTAGTTGCAGGACATATGGTCACCGAGCAGCTGCGTGCATGAAGTCCCGACCTGATATCAGGGAAAGGCCGAAAAAAACCTCTATTGACGTTTGGCAAGTTGTAGCTCACGGGTCTGGTAAGCTAGCAGGAGCAGTGCTTATCGCTAGTGATGTAACACAGTCTGGTTTTGCAATGGGTTCGAAGGAGGTACTGGAGGAGGAACCTGTCAGGATTACCGATACTACAACAGATAATTTATCAGCTGTCCAGTTGAAGCTTTCGGGTCCTGGGGGAATGCAAAAGATGCCGACAGAGCAAGATCCAGGAAAAAATGGCTGTAACGCCTTAGTCTACACAGCAATAACGGAGGCTCTCTCGGGTAGTGGGGGCTTGGTGAAGGCATCTATTAAGGATCAGAATGGGGTCAAAACCGGTGTGCAGGAAGTTGTGCAGGAAATAGACGGTGGGCATTATGTGGGCTCATTAATGGATGAAAGGAAAGCCCACAATCAAATCCAAGTCTATGCTAGCTCAGCCCGGGAAGAAGAATTGTTCACCTTTGTGAATGGTGTTCCCGATGGTAGTGTTGAGAAGGCACGTGATCATGGCAGTGTCAGTAGTGAGCCAATGAGTTCAACTAAGGAGAATGGGAGCCCTACGAAGAACGGTGGAGTTAAAAAGCGAGGTCGGCCGTTTGGAAGTGGTAAGGCTAAAGTAAAGGTGGGAATCAGTGGTAAAGTGTCTCAGGTGCGCGATTCATCTGGCCCTTCACCACGGTTACCATGATTTCGTTCCTTATATGGAATTGCAGGGGGGCCAATGCTGATCTTGGGCGCCAGTTGAGGTTTTTGATCTCAAAGTACCAAATAAAACTTTTGATTTTGGTTGAGACAAGAACTAGTAGGGAAATGTGTTTGAAGTTGCGGAGGAAGATTGGATTTGATAGCTCATTTGTGGAGGAAGCAAGTGGTTTTTCTGGAGGAATATGGGTCCTTTGGAAAGCGCAAGACGTTCAGGTGGCTGTTATAAATACGTCTTTCTAGCATGTCCATATGCACGTGGATGCTATGGGACATAATTTTCAATTTACAGCTATTTATGGAAGCCCTAGGGAGGGGGAGCGTAAAGCTCTTTGGGATTGTCTGGATGGTACTGCAAGTACTGCTTTAGACAAATGGTTGATTGCTGGAGATTTCAATGAGATTGCAGATGTAAGGGAAAAGAAAGGAGGTAATGCTACTGCTTGGAAGCTTCTTTACCTGGATGGGTCCAAAGTAGGCCCATTTAGAGCGTGTCTTCAAGAAGCTTGATCGTGTTCTTGCTAATGCTGCTTGGAGAGTGGCTTTTGATAAGGCGGACGTGATTAACCTACCAAGGTATAGCTCAGACCATTATCCTATGCTGTTGAGATTGTCTGGTCCTCCTGATGGCAAGCAGGATAGACCGTTTCACTTTCTAGCTGATTGGTTGAACCGCTCTGAATTCCCTGATTTTATGGTATCCCAATGGAAGTCTTACTGGGATATTCCTACTATGCTAGCTCGGTTTGTTACGCCGTTGAATCGCTGGAACAAGGAGGTTTATGGTAATATCTTCCAGATGAAAAATAGCCTAAGCTCCGAATTGGAAGTGTTACAGTAGGAGCGTGTGAATAATGATTCTGCTCGCTTGGGTGTGAAGGAGTTGGAATGTAGAAAACACTTAAACGAGAGTTTAAAGCGAGAAGAGATGCTTTGGTTCCAAAAATCTCGTCACCAATGGCTAACTGAAGGGGACCACAATACGAAATTCTATCATCTTAAGACGGTAACTAGGAGGAGTTTTAATAAAATTACCAGGCTGAAAAATGAGCATAATATTTGGGTGGAACAGGATGATCAACTCAACGGTATGGTTGTTTCGTATTTTCAAAACCTATTTTTTGATGCGAAACCCAGTCGTAGGTGGCTTTCGTCCTCCTGGCCGAGTATACCTCACAACCTGTTGGAGAGATTGCACCGGATCCTTCTTGTGAGGAGGTCCGGAAATGTCTGTTTAGTATGGGAAGTTATAAAGCCCCGGTGTTGATGGTTTCCGCAAAGTGTTCTTCCTGAGACAGTGGTCTGTGATTCGTCATCAGATCATGAGGTTAATTGTGGATGTATGGCATAACCCCTCTCATATTCGTTTTTTAAATGATACTTTGTATAAGTTGATCACGAAGTTGATTGTGGGACGTTTGCAGCCGATCATGGAAATCGTCATCTCACCTTTCCAGGCTAGTTTTGTCCCTCACAGGAAGATTCATGATAACATTGTCATTGCTCAAGAACTAATTCACTCAATTCACAAAATGCGGGGAAGACAATTTATGGCAATTAAAGTAGATCTGGAAAAGGCGTATGATCGTGTTAACTGGAAATTCCTACATCATGTCCTTGGGGAGGTTGGACTACCAGGCCCTACTGTTGAATTAGTTATGCAAGTTGTTTCTACTTCCTCTCTTAACATCCTGTGGAATGGTGGTAAGACCTCATCTTTTCAACCTTTTAGAGGCATTCGCCAGGGTGACCCTTTGTCATCGTATTTGTTTACCCTAGTGATGGAAAAACTATCTCATATCATTTCCACGGCTGTTAGGGGTGGTCTTTGGACACCTATTAAGGTGGGAAAGGGAGGCCCCCGATTTCCCATCTGATGTTTGCCGATGATCTTTTACTATTTGCAGAGGCAAGGCCTGAGCAATTGGACATTGTAATGAAATGTCTATCTTTGTTCGAACAGTCTTCAGGACTTAAACTAAGCTTTGAGAAAACAGTGATATACCTCCCAAAGCACACACCGGAAGATGTGGCTGTATCTTTGGCCACTAAAAGTGGTTTCAAGAGAGTTAAAAGTATTGGAAGATATTTAGGAGCTTGGATGGTTCATGGAGAGCAACGAAATAATGTTACCAAAGATATTGTGGACAAGCTGCGCAAGAAGTTAGGTGGGTGGCAATAGCAATGTTTGTCCCAGGCAGGTAGAATCACTCTTGTCAAGTCAGTACTATCTACTATCCCTTATTTTCACATGCAATATGCGAGCCTCCCTTTAAATATATGCAATGAGATTAATAGAATTCAAAGAAACTTCATTTGGGGTGACTCCCACCTACGGAAAGCTCACCATGCAATAAAGCTGGAATATATTGACTACTCCTAAACCTATGGGTGGGCTTGGTTTGAAATCGGTTGCGATTACGAATGATGCATTTCTCATGAGGTATGGTTGGAGGTTTCAAAATGAGGCCGACGCTCTTTGGGTTCGTTTTCTAAAAGGAAAATACAAGGTTCAAAATGGCCAATTACCTCTGTTTAGGGCCGGTTGTTCACCTTTCTGGAGCGCTATATGTAACATTTTTAACAACATGAAGGATGGGGTACTGTGGGAGATTGGGGATGGGGCTTCTATCTCATTTTGGAAAGATAAATGGGTATCTTCTACTATTTGCCTACAAGATTATGCGCTGAACCCCATTCCTAATGAGCTGCGGGACTGCAGGGTTGCTAGATTTGTTGGGCAAGATGGTCGATGGGACCTGTCACTACTACACAGGTTTCTTCCTCAGAGTATGGTTGGACTAATCAGAGGTATACTCCCTCCCTCCGCTGATGATGGTCCGGATCGGTCTTTTTGGTTGGTTGGAGATTCAACTGGTGTTAGTGTTAAAGGTTGTTACATGTATCTAGCCGAATCTGGTTTTCAACATCCACATAAGTTGTGACATATGGAGCAAGTAATGGAAGTGGCAAGGTCCCCATAGAGTACAAATTGTTTGTTGGAAATTTTTCACCGAGGCCTCCTACGGTCATGGATTCGTACTTGGACTGGCAATGATGGCCTTTGCCCAGTGTGTCACCAAATAGAAGAGACTAGCTTACATGCATTTAGGGACTGCCCTGTGGTTTGTGCTTTCTGACAGGAAGTGCTACCCAATGATCGGTTCCACTCATTTTGCCATTGCGATTGGACTGACTGGGTTAGGGAAAATTGGATGTGTGAGGAAGTAGGATTTGCTGGATATCTTTGTCATGCTGTATTTATTGTCTCCTGCTGGTTCATTTGGAAATGGAGGAATATTTCCATCCATAATCCGCAAGATGTGATGGGCCTCTAAAGGTCCACTACAGGTGGCGGCATGTGGGGGATTACTGCGGGACTGTTCTGGTAACTGGCTTGGAGGCTTTTCTGCACGCCTTGGAAGGTGCTCGGCGCTATCAGCTGAGTTGTGGGGAGTTTTGAGGGGACTGGAGATGGCTTGGGAGGCAGGTTGGAGACATGTAGTGGTTGAAAGTGCCTGTCAAACAGTCATCGTAATACTTACTAAAAAAGGTATTGCAGCTCGTGAGTCCCATTTGGTGACTAAGATACGGGCGTTTATTCATCGTCAATGGGAAGTACGGTTCTACCATGTCCTTAGAGAAGGGAATCAATGTGCGGATTGGTTGGCTAACATGGTCCTGACCCATGTGGAGATCCCTGACGAAGCTCATTTCTCAAACCCTCCTACTGTACTTTATCACTTTCTTCTAGCTGATGTGATGGGAGTAGCCCATATTAGGAGAGGATTGGGACCTTAGTCCCTTTTTGCTGTTTCTTTTGTCTTCTTGTTTTTAGTTGTTGAATTCCTGGTATAAAAAAAAAAAGTAAATTAAACGTGTTTTTGAATGTTTGTGCAAATATGTTTTCAATCATGGTATCATGACAAAAAAGAAAGAAAGAAATATGTTTTTAATACTAAATAAATAAGTTTCAATAAATATAAAAATTTAAAATTTTATCATATAACAAAAACTAATAAATGTTATAATATATTGGAAATTGTAAACATATATGTATTAGAATTATTTTTTGTTGGCATAGAAAATTATTTTTAGACAAATATAAATTTTTATTCATTTGTTGAAAGAGGGATATTTTGTCCAACAAGTGTTTAATAGTCAAACTTAACGGTCAACTATGTGGATGAAAATAGAATTTCAAATATATAATAGGGTTTTTTGTAACAAACATTTTAATTTCAAGAAATGTCAATATATATTTATAAAATAGAGGGGAGGTATGTGTAATTTAGTTAAAATAGAAAGATAATCAATGTATTTTACACTTAATTTTTAGATAAAGTCCCTCGGCCTCAAATATGCTTAATAAATCTCTTGTCAAATTTTTGAGGTGTTACACCGAAAAGAGCATATACATATATATATGTACATATTTACACACACATATGTGTGTGTACACACATATATGTGTGTCCAGATGTGTGTATATATTAATATGATAAGATCGGAGATTTTAAAACTTATTGATCCTTATAAATAAACAATATATGTAATTATCCGAAACATCCTCAAGCTTGTGTGAAAATCGAACTTCTCTTATTAGGAAACTTTATTAACTAAATGTCTTTTCTTTTTCCTTTTTTTTTTTAAACTAGTAAGACCAATTGTGTATGTAATTTAATTTAGGGGCGATACAACATATATGTATTGTTGTCAAACTCATGGTAGTTGTAAACTCATCAAATGCGTGAGTCCATACACCGAGTTTACTGTTTTTTCATTTCTAGCTTATAAAATCGTGGTAGCTTGATCTTAAACTCATGCTAATTTTTCAGATTTGATCATGTTTAGTGCTTTAAATATGAATTTTATAAAAAAGTTCTCTGTTGAATATGATAAAATTATGTAAAGATGGATTTAATTTCAATTATTTGGATTAAAATATATTTAAATCAAATTATTTAATTGTTTATATTTTAATTATTTAATTATATACTATTAATATCTATTTATTTATAAAAGTAAACTCGTAAGAGTTTACAATTCGAGTCAACGATATGATTATATGTCACTATTATAGGTATACTTAAACTCGTGAGTTTGTTAACAACTTCATATATATATATATATATATATATATATATATATATATATATATATATATATATATATATATATATATATATATATATATATAATTTTTTTATTTTTTATTTTGCCTTAGGAGTAAGCAAAAACAATCAACATGTCTTTCAACTTTTGAACTACTCCTACCTGTCCGATATCAATGTATTTAACGATTGTACTTTTGAGAGATGAAAATGAAAAGTAATTTAATAGTTTTAAGACAATTTTATTGCTTCAATCAATTTACCTTGGTTTCAATTAATTAAAAAAAGCTTATACTATATTCAATCAAAGGGAGCATTGCCCTAAGCATATGTTTGGATGGAGGGAAAATGGGGAAAAAAAATAGGGGGAGAGAAGAATATTATGAATGAAAAATTCAAAAAAAACACACACACACACACACATATATATATATATATATATTATTTTTGGGAGTTTTTCTTCTTAATATTCTTTTACTTTTAATTTTCTTTCCATCCAAACTAAGAGCTGGTTGAGATGTTTACTTTACTTCAACATAAACCCAATTCAGTTTGCCTGAAAATATTTAATTTTTTGAAAAACTTTCCCAATTCATTGCAGATAGAAAATGAGTTTCTATAATCAAAGTAGTTTGCAATGCAAATTATTAAAAGAAGTACTCTAGAAAAACAACACAGGATCTTTTATAAATAACAAACTTAAAAGCAATTTTCTTAATTTCTATAAATTAGTCATCTAGTTTGTACATTTAAGACCAGAGAGTATTCTTTTAGACAGCAATAAAGGTTGGTCCAGCTGATAAAGAGTTGGCTTATATCACAAAGTCATGAGTTCAAATTTCGTTGAAGATGTAAGAACCTTGTTGTAAAGAAATTTATAACTACCTCTATAATTCTTATCTTCCTTGTAGAGGTTAGGAAGGAGGGTCATTGACAGATATGGAGGAGGCAAAATAAGAGATCAACACATTTAATGATTGTCTTTTGATTGAATGATTATAAAGTTTATATCAAAAGTACTATATATCGGAAAAACAAAGTTTGTGGTCTTACTAGAATATTAGCTTAATTTCTTAAGTGGTTGAAGTGTTTCCCCGGCCCATCACGGAATAACCAAATTATTCAATCCTCTGCAAACAACAAATTAAAGGCTGTCGAAACTGGTTTCCACATAATGATAATGACAAATCACCCGCATTAAAGTTCATAATAACTACGTCGACTTTTAATAACTGGCTCTGCAATACTGCTCAACTAAACGGAAAAGAGAGAAGAGAGGATATGGACGAGTTATACTTCTTCTAGTCCTTATTATAAGGCACTAACTAATAAGTTTATTTGGTCCTTTTTATAAGGCACTTGTTTGTTTTCAAGGAGCATTAATTATTCTTTTGCATGTATGCCTCTAATAAATAAGGGTAGTATGTGAGAATAATAATTAATATGATATTAGAGTTTAGTGCAATTAGTAGGTGTTCTGTCGTAGAACATAAGTGTCTAGCCCTGGGCTAGTATGTTGATATAGGATCAAATAGCTCTCTCCCAAGTATCCATGGATAAGATACCTAAGAGGATAGGTGATCTTTGCGCACACATGAAGGCTTTCACCAAAGGGGGTGGGGTGTGTGCTGTGGTGGCTGAATCGTAAAGGAGAGAGCTTAGAAGATGTGTACCTTTTAGGTTAACCAATTATATATAGAGGTTACCTTAGGGTTAGGGTTTGGACTTGTTGGGCCTCCAAGCCCAAATGTACTAGATGTCTCCTGTTGGGCCACACCTATGATGAGCATAATATTTGATTCCATAACAGTTGCCCCCAAGCTCGGTAGTTCAGGTCTCTGAGCTGCCGAGATTAATTGACTGCTTTCCGAGATCCCCTGAATCCGAATTTGCTTTCGTAGCAATTTTCCCAGGCTAATTGTTCTGGTTTATATTCCTGCATTTAATAACATGTAAGCAAATCACAATAAATGGAAAATACTTACTGTCTGCGCAAATCGTTCAACGTGCTCATTACGAATACTTGTCTGAGCTTGCATTAAACTTTCTGGTTTGCATTAATGTCGGTTATTGATAACACTCCTTTCCACTTAACAAATCGTTGTCCACTCTGTTGCCCCCCAGCCTGGTAGTTCAGGTTTCTGAGCTGCCAGGATGTGTTACTTTTCAAACCCGGACTAGGTGTTCGCAACTGTTGGGATTCCGTGCGTGTTGACCCGAGATTCCGGGTTTATATACTTTAATCCCCGAGATTTCGGGTTTGTTAACTGTAACCTCGAGATTCCGGGTTATATATTCTAATATCGAGATTTCGGTTTATATACTTTAACTCCGAGATTCCGGTTAACATACTCTATCACCGAGATTCCGGGTTGATATACTTTAACCTCGAGATTCTGGGTTATTTACTTAAACTTCAAGATTCCAGGTTTATGATTCATGAAAACGGGTTCGTTTACCCAAATTCAATCAAATAAACTTGGCGGCATTGCTATCGCCAAAATGATTCCAATAAAGGAATCTAAAATAGACTCGCCGCCTCAATGCGGGCCTGAATTTTAACTAGATTCAGCTTAAATCGGGTCCACCTTCTTAACTTTACACGGATCCCTGATTTAAACTAGATTCAATTTAAATCGAGTTCGTCTTCTTAGCTTTACACGAATCCCTGGTTTAAACTAGATTCAGTTTAAATTGAGTCCACCACATCATTCGACGTGTACTCATTTCGAATACTTGTCCGAGTTTACTTTCCATTTTGGTTTGCAATAATCCCGATTACTGATAATCATGCTTTTCCGCTAACAACTCGTTATCCACTCTGTTGCCCCCTAGCCTGGTAGTTCAGGTTTCTGAGCTGCCAGGATGTGTTATTTTCCAACCCGGACCAGGTGTTCGTCATTGTTGGGATTCCTTGCATACTTACCCGAGATTCTGGGTTTATGATTTCTGAAAAAGGGTTTGTTTAACCAGAATTCAGTCATTCAAATAAATTTGGCGACATTGTCGTCGCAAATAATCCAATAAAGGACTTTCAAGACTTGGCAACATTGCCGGCTTTACACAGAGCCCGATTCTAACCAGATTCAGTTTAACCGGGATCTTCACACGGAACTCGGATTTTAACTAGATTCAGTTAAATCAAGTCCGCCTTCAAAACTTTACACGGATCCCGGATTTTAACCAGATTCGGAATAACCGGGGTCCGCCTTCTGTCTTTGTTTCCTGCAAAACTTTAAACAGAACTTATCTCGGCTTTATCGTGTCCCAAAGGGTGTACGTTTTGACCATTAGATCTGGCTTTACCATGTCCCGAAAGATCACATTTTAACCGTAATTCCGGCTTTATCGTGTCCCGAAGGAAGCCGAGTATTTTACGAGCCTGTGTTTTAACTGATTAAGCCGGGTCCGCCTTCATCCCTTTCGTAAGGACGGACTCCACAGCTTATCCGAGGTCCAATTAAGGAGCGTGGATTTCACTATAAAAAATAGACTTGACATGATTTATGAAAACGAGTTTGTGTACTCGGATTCAGGCATGTTTAAATTGGACATGATTTTCGAAGACAGGTTTCTTTACCCTGAATTCATACATGTTTAAACTGGACATGATTTTAGAAAACGAGTTTATTTACTCAGAATTCATACATGTTTAGATTGGACATGATTTTCGAAAACGAGTTTCTTTACTCAGAATTCATACATGTTTAGACTGGACATGATTTTCGAAAACGAGTTTGTTTACTCCGAATTCATACATTTTTCCTTTGACACGATTTTCGGAAACGGGTTTATGTACCTCAGATTCCTACATGTTTATAGACTTGGAGGTTGTAGCCTTCATGCTAATACGAAAAATATCTTTCACTGTTATGCAAAGAACTTTGTTTGTAGGTGAAAATAATTGATCAAAGCTATTATGATGGAAAAACCCAAAGCTGTGTTGCTTGCTCCCTAGATCATTTCATTCAGCAAAACCAAAATACCATACTGCTATTTTGCATTCACGTGTACCGAGACAAGCGTCTTGCATATTTTTGCAATTATTGTAGACACATGGACTAACAATAAACCATCAGCCTTAATTAATTCCTTAGTCTCATTACCATCCAGGACATCTTTCCACAAATAGATGTACCGCATATTTTGAGAACTTGCATTCCCAACTAATGAGAATACAATGAACGGATTCAACTTAATACCTTTTCATAAGGGAACTTCCGACAAATATATATCATCCACATAGCCATCTTTTGTGATGTGTGCATGAATCTGTTGTCCTTGTTAGGGAAAGAGGAAGCTTCTTGGTCACGAGAATTGATTGAGCAATCCACTATATATTATTGAGTTCCGAAGAAACAACATCTAGTTAGATAGCTTGCCCACTACATGCTTTGCCAGTTCCGTTTCCCTCATATTTTGAGCAAACATCAAAATGAGACACAAGAGAAAGAACTAAACATCAACTTCATTAATCTTGCATGAATGATATAGGTGCTGATTTCAAGAACATCAATAATGAAATGCTTCTCCCACACCACTAAAGTGTTGCCACCCTTCTTATGTGAATGGAAAGACCAATCAGAATCTTCCCAAGATAAATTTCTCTCCTTTGCGCTTAGATCATTGTATATACAACAAGCTCTGCCAAACTCAACTCATAAAATGATGGAGGCACAACCTTGTCAATAAAGGATGGCTGGACCCACAAATATCTAATGCTCATAACCGAAGGTAGGAAGAACAATATATTCCAATGGAGCCCCCAACTGTTTCAGAAGCTCTAAAGCCCTTATAAACAAGTTAGTTCCAATTTGAAATAAAGCAATATTCCAAGGTCTAGAAGAACGTGGACTTCTCTATGTAAGGGAAAATTTTCCACTTTATACAGCAAAATGAAGAGCAAAATTGGCATGTGCATGCATTATTGCTGCCACAAAAGCTACTATATATTTCCACATTCAAAGTAAGGAGAGTTGGTGAGAAAATAAAACCTTAATGCATTTATCGGTGGAGCAATCGATGCAAGCTCCCATAAACCTCCATATTCGTCAATGGGAATAGTGAGTTCGGTGACACTTGACATCCTTGATCCTTATTATAGAAATTTTGATAAGTCTTGAACTGGTAGTTCCGGGCCATCAAAGCGATACACGTTGAGAACAATGCTCGGTTTCAGCCACCTGTTCTAGGCTGGTGATCTTGTATCCAACTTTCTAAAGCATTCTCGGCATCTCGAAGCACCTCATCAAGTCGGCACTTTCAAAACCTCAGCTTCATCATGTTAGTTCTCTATTGGTTTTGATGATAACGGACAATTGTAAACACAATTAAAGTTTGTCTTTGTAAGTAGAAAAACTTATTGTCTAAGGCAAACTCGAGTTTCAGTTTGGAAACTCAAGTTTTGGCTTGACAGAGAAGAGCTCAAGTTTTTACAAAGAAAGGCAAACTCGAGTTAAGTTTTGAAAACTCGAGTTTTGGCCTTACAGAGAGCTTCTGAGTTTTTCACAGACAAAGCAAACTCGAGTTTGATTTAGAAAACTCGAGTTTTGACAAGACAGAGAACAACCAAGTTTTTCAAAGAAACCAAAACTCCAGTTTCCATTTGGAAACTCGAACTCGAGTTCTCTAAGTTTCCAACGTTTTATGGAAACTCGAGTTTGCATCATAAGAGAACAATGCTCGTCTCTGACCTTGTGAAAACTTCTTGCATCAATTCGACAAAGTCTTTCAAGGTTTTCTCTTAAGTGAGAAAACTCGAGTTTTGTTTTGGAAACTCGAGTTTCGAGCTTACAGAGAAGTTTCCATAGTTTTCAAAGAATATGAAAACTCGAGTTAAAATATGGAAACTCGAGTTTTGGCCAGGCAGAGAAGCTCTGCTAAATTTGAACATTTGAAAACTCGAGTTATGATTTGGAAACTCCAGTTTTGAGATTTTGGACTAAGACATGATTTCTCATTAAAAGTCCAAAACTTGAGTTAGTCACTTAATGACTCGACTTTTGCACTATTCACAAAATATGTCCAAATGCAAAATCACGATGTTTTTCTCTGAAAAGAGAAAACTCGAGTTTTGATTTAAAACTCGAGTTTCGGTCTTTTACTGAAAGTTCACTGAAACATGAAAAATCGAGTTTCGAAGAACTGACTCGAGTTTCCATCCTGAATTTGAATTCGAACTGAATGAATTTGCGAAATGTTTGTGTTTAATCTCTATACTCTATATCATCACTCATTACTATTCCTAACTATGTTTAATCAGTTTGTTAGTGAGTTTCAGATGATTTAGACAGGATTAATTGGAGATTAAGCAAAAAGCATAAAGCATGTCAGCACATTAAATGAAGAGTGCAGAAACCTTGCATGCTTTTTGAAGGTGGAATATCACCTAGAGGGGGGTGAATAGGTGATTATAAAATTCTTTCGTTGATTGCTCAAGAACCTTTCGCTGAATACTCAAGAACACAGTCACCCACACAACAGATGTAAGTTAAGGCAAGGTAGAGATTGAGAAGAGAAGATTGACACAGAGAATATATAATGGTTCGGTCCAACTCTTGACCTACGTCCAGTCCCCAGAAACACTCCGGGATTTCACTAACTTACCCAGAAACACTCCGGGATTTTACTATCTTGACTACACACTCTGTAACTCTTGAGTAATCCTCTCACTAGGACTTACTCCTCTTTACAAGCTGTAATCAAAGATTACAAACACAATTACACACTCTGTACTCGAGATGATCATTTCCACTAGGACTCACTCCCCTTACAAGTTGTAATTGTACACCCTTACTTAAGGTTCCACAACCTTAAGATTTACGATAATCAAATGATAACTAAACTCCTCACCGAGTAGATATATGATAAACACCGAAGCTCTATGTGTCAAAGGTACGTATAGAAAGAAAAGCGAAAGAATAAGTAACTTGAATGATTTTTGTTTCTATCTCGTTGTGTCTCTTGTTGAAGACTTGATTGCAGCTCTATATATAGCTAGAGATCATTAAATGACCGTTGTAATCCATACGTGTGGAGAATGTTTGTCCAAAAGCATGCAAGGTTTCTGCACTCTTCATTTAATGTGCTGACATGCTTTATGCTTTTTGCTAATTCTCCATTTAAACCTGTCTAAATCATCTGAAACTCACTAACAAACTGATTAAACATAGTTAGGAATAGTAATGAGTGATGATATAGAGTATTGAGATCAAACACAAACATTTCACAAATTCGTTCAATTCGAAATTCAAATTCTACGATCCAAACTCGAGTCAGTTCTTCCAAACTTGAGTTTTCATGCTTCAGTGAACTTTCGTCAAATGACCAGAAACTCGAGTTTTAAATCTTAACTCAAGTTTTCTCATTCCGAGAGAAAAACATCGCGATTTTGCATTTGGACATGTTTTGTGAACGATGCAAAACTCGAGTCATTGAGTGACTAACTCGAGTTTTGGACTTTTGATGAGAAATCATGTTTTAGTCCAAAAGCTCAAAAGCTGGAGTTTCCAAATCAAAACTGAGTTTCCAAATGTTCAAAATATAGCAGAGCTCTCTGTCTGACTAAAACTCGAGTTTCCATATTTTAACTCGAGTTTTCACATTCTTTGAAAACTATGGAAGCCTCTACTCAAAGTCAAAACCTGAGTTTCTAAAAGTAAACTCGAGTTTTCTCAATTTTGAGAAAACATTGAAAAGCTTTGTTAAAATGAACAATGGAGTTTTCATAAGTTCAAAATCGAGCATTGTTCTCTCTAGGATTAAAACTCGAGTTTCCAACAAAGTGTGGAAACTTAGAGAACTCTCTATGTAGCCTAAACTTGAGTTTCTAAATGTAAACTGGAGTTTAGCTAACTTTGAAAAACTTGGTAGCTCTTCAATGGCAAACTCGAGTTTCCAACTGCAAACTCGAGTTTACATGATTTGTAAACTCTTGTAGATTTTCAACAAATAGCAAACTCTACTCAAAAATAAATCACCGTAGAGTTTAAGGAATGGTTTCATTTTGAAAAGCCTTCCCATATAGGCAAACTCGAGTTTGCAACCACAAACTCGAGTTTACACATTTGTAAACTCTTTGAAGATTTTCTCCTGGAGTTTCCAAACTCGGAGTTTAAAGATCTCGTGCTCAAGTTTAAGATCCAAAATAGCTCTGTCTTGCTTCATCGTGAGCAAACTCGAGTTCACCTATCTAGGCTCTCGAGTTTGGTGCCGATGCAATGTTTTGAGTTGAAATCAATTCTTTTAACTTATCAAAAGCATTCATACTTGTTTACAATTGTCAGTTATCATCAAAACACATAGAGAACTAACATTCTCCCCCTTTTTGATGATGACAACACTTGTAAACAATTACCTACTTTTAAAAATAAGATTTGATCATTTAAGAATACTGAAAACTAGTTTGTCCAATATATTTGCAAACCTTTAGATTTGAACAAGCGATTCATTTCATCAAGATTAAACAAACATAATTTGATCAACAATCAAAGTTAAACATTGGATATAGCAGTTGATCAGAATCAGAGATATCAACGAAGGCCAAAACAACACTTGAATTGCAATTAAAATAACTATACTGTAGAATATTAAGCATATTACAAAATAGCAGTAGAGTTTCAAAAGCAAATACAGAGAAGGCAGCAGTAAGTTATACAGCAAATGATCAAATAACATAAACTACTCCTTTTACTTATTTTCTTCTCCCCCTTTGTCATCAACAAACAAGGGTGGATTAATTGGGATAGAAGAAGTTTGAGTGTCAGTAATAGAGGGTTCAGGATTTGGTGGAGGTATGGTAGAGGTAGGACCAGCTGAAGTAGATGCACCAAAACCAAAGTGTACATGGACTGATTCTGCAGGATTTTGTCCATCTTGTCACTGAGACTGACCATAGATACCAGAAGATTGAGATGCTAACTGATTGATCTCCAACTTGACTACTAAGATCTTGAACTTTTT